>JADRCH010000252.1:3711526-3799571 GCA_019843965.1 Rhynchomys soricoides | reverse complement strand
ACTCCTCCTGTCTGCTGTTTCAGTGATCTAATGATGTCCTACCAGAATTTATTTAGAGAAAAATAGATAGATATTCATACTTCACACTTGGCTGGAACACTGTAGGTTCTTAGGGTACCTCCATGTTTATTGGCACAGAGTGTCCTTCAACAGTGCCTTGTTTTTGCCTGGCAGACCTGCTGTAGCTTCAGACGATCCTATGTTTCATAAATGCCTACCTACCAACATAACACAAGTTCATTCACCAGCCTCTCCTTCCCATGCCACTTGGACCCTCCATGAATATGACTCTATGAGCATGAGTAAATGCATTCCCTTTAATCTGTTAGAGGTTTCTCCATGTTTCTAATCACTCCCATGCAACTGACTGGTTTCTTTAAAAAAGAAAAGTCACATCTAAAGGAAGGCCCAGCATACAGCTAACTCAACTTTATTGAACTACAGAGCATGCTTTAAAAATATATGCAAGAAAAAAAAACTTTGCAAAAGAGGTGAAAAATTGGAGATAGAGGAAAGAGTGTGAGCTTTGGTGAAAGCATCAGGAATGCTATTGGATGTGTGAACTAGTGTAAATTGTTTAATATCTTAGACTATCAGTCTCCTTCCCCGTGTTATTGTAGAGCACAAGTGATATATGAAATTTCTATATAAATCCCATAACCTAAGGTCTGGCTCAGAGTGTTTTCTGAAAATGAATCAGAAATCTCTAGGTGTTACAACTGCTGCATAGGCTAACCCTAAAATGTCATTAGCTTGGTGTGAGAGTGAAAACCCTATTGCCAGGAAGTTCTCTCTCTTTCTCTATCTCCCCCTCCCTCCCTCCCTCCCTTACCCCCCTCCTATCCAGTAAGCTGGGGATCCATGTGCTTCTATTGCCATCTGAAAACATGCTTCCATGCTCATCCAGGAAGGGAAAGTAACCAATGGCAGAGACCTTCGGACCTTCATGTCCCCACATGCTAGAATCCAGCCAGTTTGTTCCAAAGTAGCGCCTGAGAAGTATGCACTTCTGCGTACCTTGAAGATGACATGGGGAAGTGGACACAGCACTGTGTCAGCCTCATTATGTCAAGGCCTCCTTAAAGACCTGTATTAGGAACACATGGAGATTGGCTGGGAGCAGGGACAAGACTAGAATAACTCTTTAGGGAATATCACAGAAGTAAAGGGACAGAGAGAGAAGACACTAATTAAAGAGTGACACACAAGGAAAACAAAGAGGTTAAATAGTGATTCCATGGAGACAGACAGGTTATGATACCAGGAAAAGCGGATTTATAAGAAGTATCCCTGTAAACAAACCAAGTGTCTCTGGCCACTGTTGTAATAATGAGGGAGCTGCAGGCATGGAGGAAAAGAATATACCCATTTAGGAGACGAACTTTGAAATGTGCATTCTTGAGAAGAGGCAAGTTCCCAGCAGATAGCACTGATGAGAATTCTACTGAGAAATTTTCTAGAACAGTGATCAGATTATTATTTTGCATAGAGCCTTTAACCCCAGCACAAAACAACTTATTTTAAGGTTGATAACAGTAGGTTCTTGGTTCTTTTATGAAATGGTAGGTTTAGAAGGACGGAATGAGAATTAGGAAGAAAGAAATAGCATACACTTAGACACACCTATTTTTTCATAGTATTTCTAATGTTATATGTGAGAAACATGACTGCCTACCAGCTTTTCTTGTTTATTAAAGGGGAAAAATTCTGTTGGTAATCATGGCTGGTCAAGCTGTAAATTGTAGTAGCATAAAATGCTTTCTTGTGTATAAGTAGTATTATCTAAGACTCCTTTCTCCACCTTGCTGATCTTACTTGTTTCTGGTTATATGACATTTCACAAGACAGCAGGCACTTTAAGATCTTGACATTATTTATGATGTGGGTGTTAGAGCAGGCTTATCAGTGACTAACTGTTTCAGCCTCCAATACCACTATCAGCAACTTGAATGCCTTTGATGAGTTATGTCATCTGCCACTCCAGCTTAAACCCCAGAGGCAGCATGACTGCCATACTTTAAGCTATAAGCTAAAGAGAAACAAGAGGAGGAGAAGGAGGAGGAAGAGGAGGAGGAGGCGGAGGAGGAGGAGGAGGAGGAGGAGGAGGAGGAAGAGGAGGAGGTTCTTGTGTGCAGAACTAATAAGGATTTTTGGATTGGCAGAAATATAAAAGGGATAGTGATCTGTCTTTGGCAGCAACCATCTTCTGGAAAAGGCTAGACAAGATGTGCATTCTAAGAGGGCATCGTGGCACATTTTAGAGAACAAGGGCTTTCTGGAAGTATGATGCTTCATCCCCACATCTCCCTTTATGTTTTCATTTGATCCAGTTTTCAGAATCAAATGAAACATTCTTTTACATTTTTTACTTTGACTTGATAGACAGATTTGTTTATTTATATAATGGATTTTAGTCATCTTCATTCCCTCCTCTTCCACCTACTCTCTGATAGAAACACCTTTTTCTAACAAGTCCTCTGCTTTCTAGTTTTTGTGTGCGATGTACGGGATTTATTTAGAGTTTGTTGCCTGAGCATCTAACGGAGCAAGGAAAACAGCAGTGGCTACCCCACTAAAGACACCTCCTGCCCTAACAATCTAACCTTCTGTACCATTTTTGTATAGCAATATGGATGTCCTGTATTTAAGTATTTATGACAGTTTGATTTGTGAATATTCTTTTATGCTAAATAAATAACAGTTATGAGCTAGTATTTCCCTCTAAAGCTGACTTCAGACATTATCCCTTAAAGACACTACATCAGAGTGTTTCACTCATGAATAAAAGACACACAGGAAGAGAAAATCAAACTAGGGAGTTTTGAGTCTTCTGAGTATTTTAAGTTATAATGACCATTATAAATCCAAATAATACAGGTTTAAATATTATAAAATGTTTTGGGATTGTAGTCCTTAGCTTCAGGATGAAACTTGCTAATAAAGATATTCTTTAAAACACATCAATATCAAGTTTATAACATATATAAATAGATCTTGATGCAATTAAAGTAAGTACTAAAATGCCTTTGGTAGAATCCTTCTGTCGGTCCATTCAACCAAATATATAGCATCGAACCCCAGTCACTGGAGAAGTGGATTCTGAATCTAACACAGATGAGCAGAGACACTCCAGGAAAGGAGCTAAAACAGACTGGATGCTGGTAAATGAGAACAATACCCCTCTACAGGGCCATCCTCACATCTGCAACCCCATATTAATTTGAATAGCTATCCCTCATCAGAGAGTGCTTATACTCCGACATGTCCCCTCTGGGTACAAGTTACTAGCAACTAAAATATAAATCAAGCCAGAGAATGACTTATTTAAAGTCAATTATTCTAATAAAAATAACAGCAAAGTTAATTTCAGCTTGAGAATGATGGGTTTTGTGTGGTGATACAATGGTACAGATGATAACAGTGTCATCTACTGCCATAAAATGGGCTTCTTATGGGCCACTGTTTTACATTTCAAGCAGGGTGCCACATTTTCTTTCTTTTCTTTTTGTTTCTTTCTTTTCTTTCTTTCTTTCTTTCTTTCTTTCTTTCTTGGCATGAAACTGACGATCTATTAAATAAATATTAATCCCTCGCAGTCTTCAAAGCAGGCTCAACCATATCAGGATTTTAAATAACTTCATTAATCGCTTAACTACCCTTTCCCTCAATTCCCGTGGGATTCTTTGATGCTAGTCACTCTAATGAGTTACCAAGTGATTCATGACTCCAACCTGTTATCAAGCAAAATACATTTCCAGTTGAAAATCTTCGCAGATGGTTCTGCAAGAAAATAAGTAGCTGTTTATATTTTAGAGAAGACAAACCCTATATAATCAGTGTATATATGCAGTGTAAGAAAAGGATCTGGCTTTCTTTTTGCCATTTAGTACTCAATGAGAGAATAATATATTCCAGTTTCAGCTTGGGCAGCATATGATCAAATAAAGAGATTCTGCTTGAATAGTAAAAGAGGACCTGGTTACCTGGGAATGAACTGTCCTTGGCAAACTTTTAAAGTCTGTCCTGGCTAAGACTCAAAAGCTGCCAGTGCTACATCAACATCACTTTTCTCCTTCTGAAGTATCTACAACAGACATACATATATATATGAAACATATACATATGAAACACATATATGAAACATATATATATATATATATGAAACATGTGTGTGTGAAATAGATATGGTAGCAGTCTATTTAAAGGATGAAAGAAATTATTAAAAATTTGTCAAAGAAGAAGAAGAAGAGGAGGAGAAGGAGGAAGAGGAGGAGGAAGAGGAGGAGAAGGAAGAGGAGGAGGAGGAGGAGGAAGCATTTCTAAGGCTGGAGAGATGGCCAAGCGCTTAAGAGCAGCATCTACTCTTACAGGGGAACTGGATTTGATTCCCAGTCCTCACACAGCAGCCCACAAACACCTGTGATACCCTAGTTTGCTCTCCGTGGATGACAGGCATACACATAATATACAGACACATGTGGGAATATGGAGGCAAAACACCCAGACACATAAATCATTTTAAAATTTCCATTTAAATAGTATTCAAATATTCTGTATTATTTTTAGTGAGATACAGTCATGAATACATGCATACATACATACATACATACACACATACATGGATATGTGCATATATACATATATTTGCATTACTGGGAATGAATATCCATGGTGGTTGATATTTAGAGGGTCTTCCCCACCTTCCTATAGAAGTCAGCATATTCCCAGAATTGCAATGTTACAGAAGGAAGCAACTCATTCCATTCTGCAGCATCTGCTCTTTTCAGATACTATGTCATGAAATACTTAATGACCAATCTTTATGTATTTACTCTTCTATTTAAGATACCAGTACAGATTTCATGATGATATATGTAGCATGTAATTTGATTTTTGGAGTTTTCAGCAAACTAGACATGAATTGCCCTTCTGGCTAGTAGCCTGTTTGGATTCTTCCTCCTGCCAGCTTCCTATTTATTCAACTTTACTCCGCGCAGGTTTTGTTGATTTCATTTAAATCGCACCAACTTGCACAGACATATCTGCCCTAGAGAAGTTTGACTCTTTTAACATTCTACTCGCCGCTAATGTTCCTTTTTCATTTGAGCTTTTAATTTGGATGAATGCCAAATTACTATTTATTCTGATAGAAACCCTACTAATTGCATGGGGGCATCGTAATAAAGAATGGAGATGCAATTCACAGCATTCTCCTTGTGGTATTCTAATGCCTTGTGGTTTTAAATAGCACCAAGGTCCCTTTCTTCCAGAGCTGTTATCAAATGCTATTTGAACCCTAAGTGGCCTTTATCAAATGCTATTAGAACCCTAAATGGCCTTTGTTTGCTAATGCTGAGCTAACTTAGATTCAAAGGGTTTCTGGAGTGCTCTTAGTCCCTATATAGATCTTAAATTTGACCAACAAGGACAGTTTAAGAAAGCATAGTGAGCTCTGCTATTGATATAAATAATTTACAAGAGTTGTGCTAAACACAGATACAAACAGAAATGAATACATTTTATTTTCTCGCAGCTGACACTGTTTATTACTGGATTCTGATCGATTTGCTTCTTGGTTTGCATTAATGCTGTATATTAAACCTTTAGGCTCTCATTCTTCCTCCTCTCCTCATTTCCATTCCTTTGGTTAAGCACTTCGAAGTTTTGCTGTGGCATGAAGGACTTCCTTTGTCTTTGGGCTCTGAGTGTAGGTGTATAACTGGCTTTAGACAATGTGGTCCAGAGGCTTGAAAAAGTATTTCTGTGCCAAGGTTTACTTAGTGATTCAACCATTTCCATGAATTTGTAAGCCCAGCCTCACTTCAGGCTCCAGGCAAAAAACTTAAGACATATGCAGCAAACCTCAGCTGAGCCAGGCAAGACCAGCCTAGATTAGTTTACTTCCAATGACATCCAGACTTACCTGAATCCACAGTGAGTAATATGATCAAAATGCTTGCTGTCATACGTCTTTGAGGAATGAGAGGTGTTGTTGCAAAGTTGCCAAATGAATTAAAAACAGCTGGAAGGCACACTGCATGATTCCCTCTTTATTTGAAGCTCAGGTATCTAGAACTTCATAGAGGTATGTTCAGTGCTTACAGAAGTTATGTAAATGTAAATATAACAACTATTAAAAGTAATGTTTCTCAACACACACACACACACACACACACACACACACACACACACATATATATATATATATATATATATATATATATATATGTTATCCTTGGCTATTCTAGTAGCCTCAACTACAAACTTCCATGTGTAATAATAGATTTACCAAATGAACAAACCTGCAATTTGCTCTCCTATAGAGACTCAGCCATTGTGTTATTTTTCTCATTGATGTGACAACATCTGACAAATGCTATTTAAAGTAGAAAGAGTTTCTGAGACTCATACTTGATAATAAAGCCAACTGTGATAAGAAAAGCGTGATGGGAGGACCCTGAGGTAGCTGGTCATTGTGTGTCCACACTCAGGAAGCAGAGAGAGATTGAGGCTCAGCTGTTGTTTTCCTTGTGTTCCTTTTCATTCCGTCCGAGATCCCAGACCCTGTATTATTTATATATATATTTAGGATCCCATCTATATTTAGGATGAGTTTTCTTCCCTTGGTTAAACCCTTTCAGATACAGCTAGAAGAGTATCTCAGAGGTAGTTCTAAATCTAGTCTAGCTGATGATGAAGGTTGATCATCAGACCCATTTCTTTTTCTTTCTTAACTATTTCAGATATAATCCCCACAGAGTTTCCCTGGCTAGAAACTTTGTCTGTACTCACTCATAACAATAAATCATCAGCTTATAAAAATTAAATATCTGTTGCTGAATGATGTGCAGATCAAAAAAGAGTACAGAGAGGAAAATCAATATGACACTCAGCTTAACCCTAAACAAGTGTTTTACCTCAGGTTGCATTCTATTCTAACTGAAGAGTGAACCATCTGCATTTCCTTTTGAACTTACCTTCTTCTTCCGCAGCAAGCCCAAGTCTAAAACATGCTTTCCAAAAAGAGTCTTAAGGAACTATGAGCAGTATTGCCTCTCAAGGGATGATGACCTTGTATGTTAACATTCCTTCATTGAGTCATTCATGCAATGATTGTGCCTGGTGGCTCTGCCTGGAGGATTTGATAGTAACTAACATAATCCTGGTGTTGTGATGGCAATGAGATGGTCACACGGCTCCGGAAACCACACCAGGCCAAACAGTTCCAC
Source organism: Rhynchomys soricoides (assembly GCA_019843965.1). Lineage (NCBI taxonomy): Eukaryota > Metazoa > Chordata > Mammalia > Rodentia > Muridae > Rhynchomys > Rhynchomys soricoides. The sequence continues at coordinate 3,792,342 of JADRCH010000252.1, read as the reverse complement.
GCGGGGTGTTATTAACAGGGGAGGTGGCAGCAAGAAAAGAAGGGGGAAGAGAGAGCAAAATCAGAAGGGGCTTCCATTTATATATGGAGAGTGACATAGCCACAGGTAAAGGTGGGAGGTGGGCCAAGTGGATTCTGAGAATATGGTGGCTGTTGCCTTGGCAACAGGTGGGCGGGTCACACTGTCGCCTGGGTGTGATGTCACCAGTTTGGAGGTCCTGATGCCAACATATCTCCCTTCTTATTATTATAAAAAAGAAGGAGAAAAATGGAGGGGGGAAGCCAATGGTGGAAAGGGAATCAGGGTGTGGTGTCTCTTAAACTGTCTCCTGCTGTGTAGGGCCGCTGTCAATTTTGGGGTGTGGCTGACTTTTACCATCAGGGCCAACCTGGTAAACATTTGCATCAGGTTCCTCTGTGGACAACAGCTCTTCTGTGGAAGCAGCTGGTAATCTAGTAACAGGAACTGATTAATAGTTTGGTTAGAAATTTTTTGTATTTGTAGTTGAAGAAATGTAGAAACAAGATTAATGAGGGGGCAAATAATAACACCAGGAAGATGACTAGGAAAAGAGTTATGAAAGGGAGTATCCAGTTCCATATAGGATTTTCGAAAATCCCAGAACTGGAGGTCTCACGGTCCTGAAATTCTTCATGTCTGACTGTAGCTCCTGGATTTTATTTCTCACTATCCCAGATTGGTTGACATAGAAACAACATTCTTCTTGGAGGAACAGGCAAAGACCACCTTCTTTAGCTGTCAGGACATCTAGCCTCTGTCGGTTCTTAAGCACCATAGCTGCCAAAGAATCTACCTGTTTCAACAACTCCTGTCTCCCACCTGGAATCCCATGGGTCTTGTATGTAGAAAAAGAGTGTCTTACATTGTTGATTGGTCCATGATCCTAGCATATGTATCTGAAAAGACCAATATGGACAGCCACCATATTTGTCTGGCCATTTTCTACAATAATCTTTTATCTGGTCAAAGAGAAAGCAAGCATAGAGATTATAATATTTAGATGGGATAACAGATGCAGGGATGATAGCAATTTGAATCGGCTCCTGACATCCGGCTATAGAGCAGTTTCCAGACCCTATTTGGAAAGACTGTTTGTTATCTGTGGGGGTTTCTTGAACTTCAAATCTCCAGATGTAAGGGCTACCCTGGATGGAAATGAACAGCAGGGAGAAGACGAGAAAGAAACCCATGTCTAATCCGGTGAGGTTGAGCTTGGCTGCTGGAGTTGAGTCTCATATTCTGGGATTGGGGACAAGGTGAGTGAGTGGTCTCGACATCCTCTGGAGCTTAACAGAGCACGGTACTGGTAGAGTCCAATAATTGGATGACAACAGGAGAGTGATGTTTAGCAACAGAGAGGTTCTGGATGTCCCAAACTCGGGGGTTCGCCTGAGAAGCTGGTAAAGGAAACAACATGTTAGTGTTAGTAGGTTGACTGGCAAGAAGGAACAGAAGAACTGCTGGTGAGCTTGGGTTTAGGTGAATGGGTGGAGCAAAGGAAAGAGAAGCTCCCAACTTAGCTAAAAGATCCCTTCCCAATAATGGGACAGGACATGTCGGCACTACCAAAAAGGAATGAGTGAGGGACATACCCCTAAAAATGCAACTAAGTGGTGAGATCTAATGAGAAAGATAAGGTTGTCCTCCTACCCCGACAATAGGAAAACGTGAAAGTGAAGTGGGTCCCCAAAACTCTGTCAAGACCGAGTAAGTGGCCCCAGTGTCCAAGAGAAAGGAGATGGGCTACCCACATACCATGATAGCTACCCGAGGCTACCTGCTAGTAATAGGCATGGTCGGGTCTAGAGAGTTCGGGCCCCTTCAATCATCCATAGCCAAGCCTAGGAGGTCAGCTGAAGGGTTACCTGGGAGTGACGTCCCTCTGTTCTTCAACACATGAAGGCAGTAGACAGCCCAATGTCCCTCCTGATGTCACCTAGAACATGGTCCCTTTGGCTTGTTGGGGTTGGGGCAAGCCCTCACCCAGTAACCTTGTTGACCACATTTATAGCAAAGGCCTGGTGGACTCTGAACCTTAGAAGACCAGGAGTCTGGATTAGCAGCTGAGGCTGATTGACAGCTTTTGCCAGCATATGGTACTTTTGTTTTCGAGCTTTCTCATGCCTCTCATGGTACACCTTGAAGGCCAGCGCCAAGACTTTTGCTTGTGGAGTTAGGGGCCCCTTCTCTAACCAGCTAAGTTTAGCTTTTATGTCGGGGTACCTCTGGGGTAAAAGTAGGTCCTCAGAAGTTGCTTACCTTCTGGGTTTTCAGGATCTAAATTAGTGTATTGTAATAGATCCTTTGTGAGGCATTCTAAAAATTGAGATGGGTTCTCCTGTTTGTCCTGGACAACCTCTTGGAGTTTTGCAAAATTTATTGGATTTAAGGCTGCCTTTCTTAGGCCAGACAGAAGGCATGTAATAAACCTGTCTCTGGCTAAGATACCACCTGCAGAATTATAGTTCCATCGAGTATCCTGGTCAGGCACTGTCTCAGATCCAATTGGATATGTTCCATCTGTTTGGTGAATTTCATCTGCATGTGCTTTTGCTGCTTCCCAAACTCGTCTGCATTCATCAGGAAGTAAATTATTAGTAAGAATCATATGAACACCATGGAAAGTCAAGCTATAAGATTGAGTGATGTACTGGAACTCCTTAATAAAGCTGGAAGAGTTAGAAGTGTATGGACCCAGTCTGTTTTCTACTTGAGAAAGTTCACTCAGCGAGAATAGGACATGTACTCTGACCAGACCATCAACTCCAGCCACTTCCCTTAGGGGAAGGACTGGTGCTGGGTCAGGTGTCACTGTAGGAAAAGGAATTGGGGGTGTGGCCGTGGCCTTAGAATTTAGATAGGAGGGGTGAAGGTCATCGCCAATGCAGGGCGATTGGAGCAACCTGCAGCTGGCACAGAAGGAGGGGAGGAGTCTGGAGAGGTTGAGCTAGTAGGCCCTTGGGTATCCTGGTGAGAAGGAGAAATTGAGGCAGCAGTTTGGGATTTGGGCAGCATGGAAGCAGGTCTGCAGCGGAAGGGAGGCGGTTTGTTAGCTGGGTCTAAGGTTGTAGAGTCATCTAGTGGCTGTTGAGTAGGTTTTATGGCTAAGAGAAGTTGACATGGGGAACAAGCAGAACACATAGAGGAGTGAGAGCGAAGATAGATAAAGGCTTGAATATAAGGGAATTCCTTCCATTTACCGGACTGCTGGCAAGTATGTATGGAGATCTCTTAAAATGATCACGTCTAACGTGCCATTAGCTGGCCATTTGGAACCATTTTCTAAAGAGTATTGAGTCCAAACCTTATTGCAGAGGTGTATCAATTTCGAGGGCCTCAAATCAGGCATTAATTTAAGAGATTTGAGATTTTCCAAGAGACATCCCAGTGGGGTCCCTGGGGGTACGTTCGAAGACCATTTAGCGCCCATTTGGGTGGTGGGGATATTACTGAACTATTCGTGCTGGCATCCCAGAGAATAAGTTTAGTAGCCAGAGGTCAGCCAAACTAGAAATTCAGGTTGTCATGAGTAATTTCTAGGGGCTGTGACTAGCAATTTCCCAGAAAGTGCCAGAAAGCAATTCAACCTAGTACTAGGATTTTTAAAAACTGTAAGAATTTGAACTGCTTTTGAGAAGGGAGGTTACCCAAGGGCTAAGTCCTTCTAGGTCAGTCAGGAGGCCGGTCATAAGGACTGGGGCATTGAAACTCTAACCCCTCAGCCCAGAAAGGGTTGGCCAGACACTATCCCGGCATACAGGGTCCTCCTGCCGATTGGAGAAACTCCTTACCAATCAAAATGCCCATGTGTGTTTGTGGACTTCTGCAGTTGGGTAGCAAGAAGGTGGAAATGTTTGTTTGGTATGGCCAGATGTTAGCTCCACATGGTGAGCTCACGTGGTAGAATTCTTCGAATGGTGGTGCTAGTAGTGGCAGTGATGGTCTGTGGCAGTGATCCGCAGTGGATCCACCCAGTGGATGAGGGCGGGTGCCAGCCGAGTCCACGTGGTGTAGCAGGACTCCCGGTGGTGATGGTGGTGGCAGCAGTCCACATGGGATAGGTCCTCTGGCAGCAGTGGCGGCTTTACGATCTCTCAAGGTGGAGGTCGCTGCCCGGACCCCACAGCAACCTGCATAGAAATTCCCAGAATCTCAGTACCAATGTTGTGATGGCGATAAGATGGTCGTGTGCAGGGAGATAGGAATAGATCAATTTGCAATCTTCTACATGTAGACCGACAGTTCAACCAGCACCATTTGTTGGCCACATATTGCGGCAAAGGAAGGTCTTGTTAGACATCAGGGGGAGCAGAGGCCCTTGGGCCTGAGGGTGTTAGATCCCCCAGTATAGGAGAATGCCAAGGAGGGAAGATGAGAGTGGGTGAGTGGGTGAGTGGGTGGGTAGGTGGGTAGGTGGGGGAATACCCCATAGTGGCAGGGGGAGTGGGGAGGGAATGGGAAGGTTCCAAAGGGGAGATCTGGAAAGGGGGAAACATTTGAAATGTAAATAAAGTATGAAAAAAATAAAATAAAATTAAAAAAAAAAAAAAAAAAAGATGGCTCCAGAAACCACACCAGGTCAAATAGTTCCAAGTGAGGGGTTTATTAAAAGAGGGGTGGCAGCGAGAAGAGAAGGGGGAAGAGAGAGAGCAAGATTCGAGGGGTCTTCCGTTTATATACAGAGAATGACGTAGTCACAGGTAAAGGTGGGAGGTGGGCCAAGTGGATTCTGGGAATATGGTAGCTGTTGCCTTGGCAACAGGTGGGTAGGTCACGATGTCCCTGGGTGTGATGTCACCGGTTTGGAGGTCCTGATGCCAACACCTGGTATCTTTCTTAGAGTTTCCAGATGAGGGGGTGGGGCCAACATTAAACAAGAACACCATGTGTTGTGAAGTGTAGTAAAAGTTGCTAATCCATCAATAGAGCTAGGGAATTCCCCTGGGAAACTTAGATTTTCATAAGAAGAAGTTGAATTTGGTTCAAATTGTACAAGAAAACCATTCCTGGAAATTGAACTCTTTATCGAGAAATCTTAAGAAGAGCAAGATCAAGATTTGTTTCAAGAACAAAGGAGGTTGTAGAAAGACAGGCAAAGGGAGAATTAACCCTTGATGGTAATATCTGGAATATAGTTCAAAGTTTTTTGAAAATAGTGTCTTAGAGTGCTATTATGATTACCTCATATGCATGTTTAAAATGCATGTATCTGGGTGACCTCCAGTCTTACTCATTTAGAATATTCAGTTAGGCCGTTGATCTAGGTTTTAGTAGGGTCATTAGGCAATTCTTATATTCTCAATTTTTGCAAGTCACTGGTCTAAATGAATAAAGATTCCCAGGGTATGAACACACATGGAAGAATTCACAGAAGACCTCTGCCTCTGGTAGATATGTGCATGTGAGTGAGAGGAACAAGTATACCTAGAGCTCTCAGACAAAGTAGCAGACGGATCAGAATCTACCACCTTTTGTCTAGCAGAGCAGCTGATTCTTTCTATGAATAAGGATGTGAAATTCTTCCCAAACAGGCAAAATGGTCCTTCCATGCTCTGCCTTGAGTCAACATACCCAATATGCAATTACCAAACTGTTTTAAAGAAAAATTAGTTCTAGTTTTTATGTCATAATAATTTGGGGAAAGATAACCAGAACTTTATTATAGATATTTCCTTAATGGACCAGCACACTTGATCGATTTCTTGGACTTTAGTAATCTGTTCAGCTGCTCTTCCTCTTACCCCTGGCACCCTGTCCAAGTTGGGTTTTGTCAATATGACACAAATCTGGACATATCTGGGAACAAGGAATTTTAATTGATAAAATGCCTTCATCAGATTGTCTGTTTGCAAATCTTTAGGGTATTGCCTTGATTAATGATTGAGGTGGATGGTTCCATCACTGGGCCAGGTGATCCAGGGTTGTATAAGAAAGCAGGCTGAGCAAGCCATGTGGAGCAAGCCAGTAAGCAGTATTCCTCCATGGCTTTTGCTTCAGTTTTTGCCTTGAGTTCCTGCCCTGACTTCCTTAGACAACAAACTATGATGATGAAGTTTAAGCTGAAATACCCTTTCCTTCCAAAGCTGTTCTTGGTTATGGTGTTTCTTTGGAGCACTAGAAGGTCCTACGTTAGACACATGAAGATGTTTGTGGAACAAGAGATCTTAAGAGCAATCACTTATTTCTGCACTTGAGTTGCGTTTTACTATAAATGATGTTTTGTTTAACATTTCAGTGGGTTATACTGCTTATTTTTCATTTCACAGTTTTAAAATTTAAATGCTAAAGAAATAAAATGCAACCGTTAAAATAAATCTCATTTTTGTGGATGCAAAATTGAATGCTTTTTAAGGTTTTGAAAATTGCCTTTAATACTGTTTTCAAATGAAATTCGGGTTAGATAGAGGAAAGTATTTAGGAAAATCAGAAATCCCAGATGGGGTCTTCTGAGGATTCTTCATATGTTCTTATTTTACTACAAACAAAATAAAACAATGTAATTTATGCTATAGAGGATGTAATATAGATTTGTTATTTCACAGATTATTTTAAATCTCAATCTAGGGATCCCATAACCACCCTAAAATGCTCCTGGCACTGTACCCCAAGTTTGATAAATGAATGGGTATATTGCACTGAGGAAGGATGAGGACAATCCACCACAAAAAACTATGGGTAAAAAATTCCAAATATAAATGTATTACTTTGCAAGCTAGTGACAACAAAAATGATGTATGTTAAGATGAACATGCCTTTCCATTATTTTAGTTTCAATGAACATTCTTGTTTGAACATATGAGTATTAATTTGCTTATAACATCATCATCTAAGAATCTTTTCATTTATAAAGATCATAGGGATCAGTGTCCCATCAACTTGGACTATTGTGTGCATGTACTCTAAGTTCTTGACCATCTCCAGCCCTCTCTAAAGAATAGTCAAGTCTTTACCACCAAAAGTGCTATGTTTATGCTATGAATCATGACTGATGATGTAATAGTTTTCTAAAACAGGAGTACTTTCCTTCTTCAAATCGGAGCCATCATTTGCTCCTTTGATCTATTTTCCCACAGTGCAAAGCCATGTCATAATAATTTATATCCGGAGAAATCCATAGGTTATAGATGCTTCCATGATGGGGTTGTTTCCTGCACGTTTTGCTCTCTCTATTTGTAATGGCAGGTGTAGCAACAGCAGAGAACTTCAATTTGTGCACTTGCTTCCTATCTCCTAGAGATGCTAACTGGCTTTCTGAGCCAGTCTCTCTTACATATTAGCCAGAAGTGATTAGAAATCAGGTCCCTAACATGGGTGCCACATGTAAGAGGTCAATATCAGCTGACAAGAATGATAGTCCTAGGCTCTGCTTGTCACAAATCCTCCTGAGCAGTGACTAACTCAGTACAATGAGCATAGGCATCTGCACTTGCAGAGGCTCAGTGAGGGTGAAGCAACAGGACTTGATTTTGTTAAAACAAGACACCGCCATGCACGTATTAGAATGCCCCAAATCTAGACAGACAGTGAATGCTAGTGAATGTACTGAGTGTGTGCAGATTCCCAGCCTTTGCTAATGTGAAGGCTGCAGCCACTTTGAAAACAGCTTTTGCTTTCATTTAAAAACTTATGAGAGAGAGAGAAGACAAAGTCAGGTGACTAGGAATGAGGAATTATCTTGGGAGGGGGAAAGAATATGATCAAAATATATTGTATGAAAAATGTTAACACATACATGTATATGATACAGAGAGAATACAACACACGCATATATGTATACATATACATACGTGTGTGTGTGCATGTGTGTGTGCGTGTGTGTGTGTGTGTGTGTGTGTGTGTGAATGCACATGTACAATGGTGCACATGTGGTCATCAGATGACAGCTTGTGGGAATTGGTTCTCTTCTTTTACCATGTGGGCTCTTGGAATTGATGGTGGTCACTAGGGTTGGTGGCAAAATCCTTTGCCTGATGCTGCATCTCACTGACCAGTTTTTCTCTGTTAGAAATCGTATGACACAGCAGTCTCACCACACACTATCTTCTCAAGGGAATTCCCAAGTCATGTCACTCACAAAACTGTACACGTAAGTACCTTTAGCAACATCATTCATAATTTATAATTTGGAGGAGATACATGCTCATGGTACCAGTTCTTAGGAAACTGACTTCTGAATATCTTAAATTTAGTCAGAGGTAGCCTGGGACATATAGTAAGTCTGAGGCCAGCCTGTAGTAAGACTCTGAGGAAAAAACAAAAAATGATTGAAAAAAAATTCAACTAACCAATCAACAACAACAACAACAACAAAAATCCCGGAAGTACCTGTGGTGTCTTTTAGTAATTTAATGGAAAAACTGGTACCTGCTGACAATGAAATATTATTCAAGACTAGAAAGAAATGAGCTATCAAATGTTGCAAAGACATGGAAGACTCTAACCTGACAGTCACTGCTACATAAAAGGAGCCGAAGGCTACATACCCACCATCACTGAATGAGAGCATGACTCTAAAGAAATGGATTTGTGAAAATGGTAAACCATAAACAATAAAGACATGTTGAAGAATCAGAGTACAGAGGGATTATACAGCCCTGCAAATAGTTTATACAACACTACAATGATGGATGGATGCTATACTTACATACATTTTATACGTGTGCATTATACTTACATACTTTCTATATGTTTGTTTAAACTTATGTGATATGCAATGCCAGAAGTGAACTCTAACATAAAGTATTAGCTTTGAGATTACGATGTATCTAAGAAATTTTATAGTTGTAAAATAAGTGCCATTCTGTTAGGGAGTATTAATCCTAGTCAGGGCTATGCCTGGTTTTGGGCAGAACGGGCTATGGGAACTCTCTGTACTTCTCAATTTTACTGCACATCTAAAACTGTTTTCCTCCTAAAATACTGACTTTTAACATCTCAGTGCTTATTTCTACAATTCAGTTATTTTCAGTACTGTGAATTTGCTAGCTCCATATATTCTTATTTATTTGGAAAACAATTTGTGTGATGAAGACCACCTCAAGGACTCTTAGAAATGGAGTCAGTGAACGAAGAATCAAGGGCCACTCTGTCATATTTTTATGGCTGGTCTGGCACCATTTTTATGTAGTTTTGTGATAGGTTATTTAGACCGAGTACTAGCATTTCTCAATGTCAGGGTCTCTATTGTGAACCACAGATTTCTTGGCAATATCTTCACTGGGGTCTCTCGATGACAGACGGATAATGATGGTGTGTTTGCTTCGCAGTGAGTGAAATGTGTGTGTGTGTTCAGAGGATGTCCGCACTGCTCCATTCGTTTCCCACACATCCATTCCAGGCATAACAAATTGTCTGTCTAACTAAATTAGGTTGTAGAAATATATACTAGATCCTGATCCCTTGTGAAGAATTGACTAGCCACACAGGTGTACAAGATTTCCAAAGTGATTTCCCTTTATTCCTTTTGGGGAAGGGTAAAGACTATTATTTAAAATTTATAAGAAGAGATTTTCCTTCTATCTTGAGAACAGAATTTTGTTGCGGCGTATAGATCATGACACATGTACTGCTGGTGCTGTGGTGTTCTTGGCATCAAACTTTCCTTGAGAAAATAGAATTTCATCATTTATTCTGACAGTCATGGATATGTTTTATAAAATTGGCTCTGTTTCCTTCTGCTTAGGGGTGCAGGATGCTGCACCAGCATGATAGCCAAGCATATTCTCTTAAAGCACTTTTACCCATCTCAATTGTAGTGATGTAGTGGCTTTTAGAATGGCCTGCTCCATGTTTATCCCTGCCACCACATTAGAAATGGTGCGCGGAGGGTGAACCTTTGAATTAACCATAGAATCAAGCAGGTGACTAACCCATGGCTGTGAGTGGAAAGATGAATGCAAATACACAGAAAAGACTGGAAAGTCCAGCTTTTCCCACCCCTCCTCACTCCTTTCCTGACACTTCCTAGTGCTGGTGTGGATGGTGGAATCCCAAGGGGAAGTAGAGGCCACCCAAGTGGCAAGATCAACTGCCTGTACTCTGAGGCTGTACTCAGCCTGTGCTCAGTCCCACCGGCTCTGACTCTGGGTACAGATGTGAACCTCTGGAGACAAGCACAAGTGAAGGAGAATTAGGCAGAGACTGGCAAGGATTGGGGAATAGTATCAATTAGAAAACAATTATCTTCACATGGGGACAAGGTCACACTCATACCACTCTTTATCAGTTTCAGACTTTCTTGTAGAGAAAACCTGTGGCCAGTTGCACTCTGGTGAGATCATTCTTAACCTTTTAAAATTTGACCTTACAGTGGAGAACTAAAACTTCCCACAATCTACTTCTCGTGGTCTTGGAAGTTTAGGTCACCAGGCTCCTTCCACATTTTTCCATTTCCCCAATATACTTTGAGATTGCTGGCATTTAGGATAAATTCTTATTATACTTATCCTAGGTGTATTTTATTTGGTGTGTCAATCAAAGGTGGCAGCAGTTAGTGGTAAATGGTGTGGGCTAGAGAATAAAACCCTTGAGGTCGAAGCTCTGTGCCTACTCATCGTACAGCCATAATCAAGTTGTTTTATCTAAGAAGTGAGACATTATCTCCTTCACGTTGTGAAACAGTCCGGTGCCTGAGTCTCAGAGTCGACTGATTATCTCTTCTCTTGGTTGTAAGTTCTGGTTCTGGCCATACCACAGTGATGTCATGAATTTGCCCTCCTTCAGGAAGGTTCCTCTGTACTTTTCCTATAACGTCCAGCTTCTTTCTGCTCCATCCCCATCTTCATTTAGCTAATTCTGACTCATTTTTATATCCAACTTTGTCACTTTCCTAGGTTTGCCTATTCCAGATGGATTTGTAACTTTGAATCATTGTGGTCTGCCATTTCTTATGTCTTTTCTTCTGTCTATAGTCAGTCTCCCTCTCCCTCTCCCTCTTCCTCTCCCTCCCTCCCTCTCCCTGTCCCTCTCCCCCTCTCTCTTCCTCTCCCTCCCTCCCTCTCCCTGTCCCTCTCTCTCTCCCTCCCTCCCTCTCCTTCTCTGTCTCTGTCTCTCTGTCTCTGATTCTCTCTCTCCCTCTCTCTCTCCTCTCTCTCTCTCATGCTCAGGAGGTCTGGAGCCAAAGCTCACTGAGTCAAGCACACAGAAGGACCATCATTCATTCTTTCCTTTAGGGTCATAGTTGGAGTTCACAAAGCAAATCTGTGGGGATACCATGATTCTTCACTGAGAAAATGTACCCAGATTAGAGATTTAGATTTTATTTTTTATTTTTGTTACACATTCAAGAAAGAACTGAGGGATTAGTTGATACCTTACCTTTTATGTGAAATTCTGAGTATCAGACATATATGTCTACCAGGTCATGATGTATTAAGACAGTGATTTCTGTATCTTTTATTAATTCAATTGGCAATTGAATTAATTGCCTTTGGCAATTGATACATACATCTAGTGTATGTTGGTTCCTCTCTTCTCCCATTCTCTTTTCTATCCCTTTCTACCTCCATTTTCCCTATAAATCTCTTTCTCAGATTTCTGTTAGTTTTGTTTGGATATGTAATCCTATTACTGTTGAAATCTTATAAAATGGTACAGTTTTAAAGGGCTTCGGGAAGCATATACCAATACAGCACTGCTTTTGCCAACTTGGTATGGCTACATTTTACAACCAGCAGAGTACTGTGACAAAAATACAGATACAAAGATACAGTGTGTAAAGTCCCCAGATGGATATGCCCAAGGTCCTTCTATCTCTGAGATGCTGGTGCTCCTTTAAAGAGTGCACAGTAGGTGCTGGGAGATGAGATGGCTCAGCTGTCAAGAGCTGGTTCTTGCAGAGGACCTGAGCTGGTTCCTAGAGCACATGCCAGGTAGCTCACATCTGTAGCCCAGCTTCAAGGGAGATAACACTCTCTTCTGGCCTCAGTGGTGCACATGTGTGGCATACATTCCCATAGACACATACATAAAAATAAAAAAAAAATAATTTGACAAAGCAAAAACACAGGGCTAAAATTGCCTTTAAAAACCTTACGTATTAGGTTGTTCCATCATTGCCAGAGAAGCTGAAACCTTGGGTGTTGCTCAGGAAACTTGCCAAACTCTTATCACCTTTCTGCTGTTCACACTTTGTAAGGGGTCAAAAAGGTCAGCAGTCAGATGACGGCCATGTATCAATCATCACAAACTCCAATCATGCTGATATCCTGTTTACTGGGTAAACAGGATCTTCAATCCAGCTTTTCTTTTTTTATCCCCATCCAAGTTCTGCTAGGACCCGTTCTTTCCAGAATGTCCTTCTTCAAGAAAAATACCTATCTTAATTATCTATCTTCAGGCAAGCTATCAGCCCACCATGCTATGGGATAAGACTAAACTGGAGAAGCTAAAACATGGAAGACTCCCATATATGAGCCATCACTGCCAAAGTCATGGCTGGAGTTATCATAGCATTCACAGAGTCTAATTAAAGAAGTTCTTTATGCCCCAGAGTGACTTCAGTTAACAGTATTGCCAAGATGGGATTCTAAACACTCACTTGTAAAATCAAACTGGTGTGGAGGTGACTCTCTTTTAATTTCAGTCAGCAGGTAGCCTCAGCAGGGAAACCTGGCAGCTACTTAAGGTCTAAGAATTGGGCTTCTGTTAAGAAAGGAAACTGAAATTGCACACCATGGGTCCAAATACCAAAATCACACAAGGGGAAGTGTCAGTTCCTAAAACTCAATATAATCTCCTGAAACTCCCATAATCTCAGGGAATGATTCATATTGTCCCTGTCTCTGTCTCTTTCTGTGTCTCTGTCTCTGTGTTTCTGTCTCTATCTGTCTTGTCTTTTTGTCTATCTCTCTGTCTGCCTGTCTCTCTCTTTCTGCCTCTCTGCTTCTCTGATACCCCCCTCTTTCCAAGACAGGGATGCTCCGTGTAGCTCTGGTTGTTCTGTAGCTCAGAGGGCTGGCCTTGAACTCAGAGATCTGCCTGCCTCTGCCTCCTTAGTGCTGAGATTAAAGGTGTACGCAATCACTGCTCAACTGAGTTTCACTTTTCCAACCATGGGAAAAAGAAGCATTCCACCCGTTTTGGACTAGCATAGGAGATAATAAAGTCTTTCAGCTTTTCCAGTGAGTAGCAGTCACTGTGAATTCCTTCTCCTGGATCACAGAGGGAATTAGAGACAGGCCTTCCTGCCATTCAAATTCAAGTGACTTTTCTTTAGAAGAGATTAATTAACATTGCATTACCACATACCTTGCTGAGTTCTCTCCTTCTCCACATACATTCTATATGCAAACTCGAATGAATTAATATTTTATTTCTGATTAAAAATAACTACAAAGAGTGTCACATCATGTCATAGTGGACATACATCAACGATGTGCTTCAACCTGAACCCTAGGGAAGAAATATCTCAAATTTTATGCATGAATATTTAATAAGTGTTCGTCTTTTAGTTGCAAGTTAATGTTCAGAAAGAAAGATAGGTACTGTGTATTCACACAAATCAGAAAATAATGAACTTTATTATCAAAGCCACAGATGTCCCTTATACTTCCTTTTTATCCAGACAAATCAAATATCTAACTGGGAAAAAATACAAATGAAATTTTAGTTTTGATCATATACCATTTAACAATTAAGAAAAATACCCTTCACCAAAAACCAGTCTCTAGTCACTTAAATATGTGCAATATTGTATAAAGACACAATATTAGAGTTTTTCTATTATAGTAGATATTTTATTTTCTATGAACTATCTCTTAATAAAGAGTTTTTGTATGTCAAATGATAAAGATATCTCTGGTCCCTGTCTTTAGGAGAAATGGAAGGCTTTCCACTTGGAGCTTGGAATATATAGTCAATGTAACAGTTTTGGACTAGTTTATATTTAATGCCTAAGACTGTAAGGAGAAAGAAGCAGACTTGAATAAATAGAACAGATGCCAGGAGACTGATGCTCAGACATTGTTATGTCAAAAAGAGACTTTTTAATTTTTTTTTTTTACAAAAAGTCTAACTCCCTTTGGAAATAACTGGCAAATAGATTTAGATATTTATGGTTTCTGGTCTTTACTAAAATAACTTAGTCTCACGAAAACCTCAAAAAATATGTAGGGTACCTCTTTAAAGGAGCTGAAATGGCCTTCAAGAGGATTTGAAAGAAAATCTGAGGGATCCCCTCAAAGCCAGTGCACAGCACATTCTGTATAAATTAACACTGGAACTCATTTAGAAAGCTATGACTGTAAAGTAGACCCCGGAACTCACTCTGTAAGAGTCAGCTTATTTATACCTTTCAACCAGCATCCCCATCTCTTCCCCACTGTCCAGCTCCTGGCAGCTGTGGTTCTATGTCAAGTTCATGAACTGGCTGTCTAGTTTCCAAGTATAACTGAGACCATGTGCTGTTTGTCTTTGTGTGCCTAGTTTATCTCACATCACATGGTTTTTACACGGCAATATTTCTTTCTTTTTATGGCTGAATAATACTTCATTGTATGTGTGTATATCAGATGTTCTTGATCTGTTGTAGCTATAGGTGATATTACCATACTATTTACTTGAACTTTGGTATTAGAACAGACTTTAAATGGCTTATCCTTCCTCTTGATGCCCACAAGTTAACTATGGGTGGGCAAGTGTATTAATCAATTTAATTATGGTTATCATTATAACATATATACATCTATCAAGCCAATTTTATATCTTGAACAAGTACAATTAATTATGTCAATAAAATAGGTTAAGATAAAAATAGGAAAAGAGAACAGAACCTGTATTGGAAGGAACTCTTTAATTTTATTGATTTAAATAAAGGAGCAATGGATACTGATTTATTCCCCAGGCTAGCTATACTATCTACCTATGTCTCGGGAATAAATACAGAAATCAATACAGCTTACAGTAAAAGTGGCCATGATGACTACATCTAGAAAAGATTTAAAAAAAAAAAAAAAAAAAAGACTTTCTGAAACCAAAGTTAACACTGAGTCAAGGATAACAACAAACCATGATTTGTTCATTCATTCTCAACAGGAACTTTTTTCAATGAACAGAATGTCAGCAACTGATCTCTCTCCAGACTGCAGTTCCTTAAAGAACACAAGCTCCATCTAAACCTCCCACTTAGAATTACCTTCAGTGCAGTGGGCAGCCTCTAACAGCAAGCTGTAGCTCACCCACACTTTCAGCATATGCTTACTGCTCCATTAGATCAGAAGCAGTCTTACTATTCAGGATGTTGTATTATTTTCTACTTGTAAATCAATGACACAGAACTAGAAAGAAGGTTGTCAACTGGCAGTATCTGAAGACATTTAAACAACAACAAAACTGTGTCTGTGGGGCACTAAGACCCGGACAAAGGCAATAAATACCCTCATTTGATTGTGACAAGGAAATGTGTTCTAAGCCGTTGAGTTATATCTATGCCAGAGTAAAACAGGAAATGGCAAAAGGTCCTATCTATGTATCTGCATGAAACACTTGGACTCTCATTCACACACCAGGCATGCAGGAGAAGACATATTGCCTCTTCAAAAAGACCCGTTCTGCTTATCAGTTTCCTGAAAGGGCAGCAAGGAACGGCTCACAGGGGCCTGAAAAGGTAACCATACATAGAATGAAAAACAGAGACAACATAGTTTATCGTTTAACTTAAGAATTATGGTCTAGTTGGTTACAATTTGCATAGTTGTAATCATGTCAGACAAAGACCTTCCCCCAGGGGTTTGCATTCCATGGTCAAGAACTGAGAGAATGCAGTTATTAACCACAGACAATTGATTTTGTTTAGACTATAGGCTAAGGAGAGGGACAGATGAGCAGAGTAGATTCAAGGACTTAAAAAGAAATACTTTTCTGCAGTGAGTATGGAACTTGCTCTTAGGTATTCTCCATGATTATACAGGATGTGTACAGGATGTGATAATGATGACTGTCATATTTCATTCTTTCCCAAATTTATTGTTCTCATGTTATTTTAGCTAAGTCATGTTTTAGGTAGACTGGTGCTTCCATTCTGATTTTCTGCTGAGTAACAGACTTCTATAGGCTTCAGGATTGGAGAAGAGCCTGGTTTCTCTCTAAGAACGGAAGGTTTTTGCAGAGTGAATAACTAATATAGTGTGACGCTCCCAAAGCCTTCTCTTCACAAAAGAAAGGAATCTTCCCGCTGTATTAAGAAGAATGAGAGAGATCTGAGCCATGTGCTTTTAATTATTTTAACTGACAGCGGTCAAAATGCTGATTAAATAAATCTTAGGAATACTGTTTATAACTCATATTTGAGTGACCTTGAATGTTTTCTGGAACTTCAATTTATCATGAACAAATCCATACTGAGCTCACAGGCAATGCATTAATCATCCACTGTATAAAGTAAGCGACACTATAAAATGAAATTAAATCTCAATTTACCGAAACATTAACATGATAACTACTAGCAACTTTGTGACACCACAGTGTATGGATGAAATGAATAAACCAGTATATTCACTATACTAAATGATGTAATTGAAGTTAAAAAGCTGTTTTATGTGTTCTTTGAGAGAAAAAAAACCATGCTGTTTACTTTAATGCAGTGACATTTTATTTTGTGATTAATTTAAAAATAACGTTGTAAAAACTACAAACTCATTTTAATTTGACAAGCATTTGGTAATTAATTTTCAAACAATGCTATGGGAACCCAGAAAGCACTCTTCCTTTGACATGTATTTTATAATTTATTTTAAAACAATGCTGCACAAATCTGCAAAGGCATAATTCATTTGGGAGTTCATTAATTATGCAAATGAGTTGCAATTAACAAATCTGTTCCAAGGATGGCATTTGCATAATAATGAACTTCATGTTTGTGACATTATTTAATAAGATACCTTTGTGCATTTTTAAACAAAACACTCTTGTGAATACTATATGATGCACTGGGGTTGCAAATGCACATGTAGTCAATGAGATTCAGAACTGCATGCAGAAAAACATTAAAATAAACAGAATTATATGTAATTCAAATAATAAATATGGATTTTTAGAACACAGGGGTTTTGATTAGTCTCAGCTTCCCTAGATAACATAAGACATCAATTTACATTTATAAAGACCAATATACAAATTAGACTAAAGTGACTTGAAGCAAACAGACCTATAAACTTCAATTTAATATGTCTAGTAAAAGTGGGTCACATTCTATACATATGACTCCTAAATCATGGACATTTTATTAAAAATAAACCTATTATTATATAATCCAAAGACTTCTTTCAGAGACTTATGGCAGGATGCCTACAAAACCTTTATTACCTTTCAATCAGTAATCATTTTTCAATCATCTACAATGGGTGTAACTGTAATCAAGTTAGTATGGCTATCTGGAAGGTGACGGGGTGGAGAGATGGTCAGTGTGGATGAATGCTTGCTCTACAAACATGAGGATCAAAGTTGGAATTGTCACCATTCTTCTAAGAAGCTGGGCATGGCTATGTGCCTATGGCCCTCCCAGCTTTAGGAGACAGAAATGGATAAATCATGAGAGCTTACTGGCCAGAGAGCCTTGCCAAAATGGCAAGCTTCAGGTTCAATTAGAGAGCATGTCTTTAGGTAATAAAACAGAGGATAATAAATGAAGACAGCCCATGACCTGTTCCGGACTCCATTTGCATACACATAGGCACATGAACTCACACATGTAAGTGCATGTAACATCACACACACACACACACACACACACACACACATGCACACAATATATATATTACTACCTTTATGTGAGATGGGGGACAGAGACATGAAACCCTAAAATTCAATGAGAATTATGAAAGAGAGAAAGGCTCTGTGCTTTCGAGGAGTTTAGGGTTGGTAGACTGATTTACTTAGTTAGAAGAACTCAGAAAATTGTCTATGAAAAAGGTGAAAGAGACAAAGCTCTGTCACAACAGGGAAGGAGGGCAGCAGGGGCATGAAAGTAAAGAGCACTGGAGAAGGAACAAGTGGCATGCACAAACTCATGCGATAGTCTGTGGGAGGATTGTGATTAAGGAAATGAGAGAAGACTACCATTACTTGACAGAGGGGCAGGCTGGGAAACAAAAGCTTTTGGAGGAACACTGTCCAAAGTTTGAGATTCATCTTTAGATAGATGAGAACAGCAGACACAAAGATTGGCAGGAAGGGATGAAAGAGTGACAGTAACTTCCTCGACAGTTCATTGGCTACACAGAGTGTCTTAATTGATTGCCATGTATGTTTTGAAGATAGGATATGGTCAGCTGACCTTATGAATATTATGGTGGTTATCGCAGAACACCATGACTGTGGTGACCATGAAGAATCTGATGATCACATCTCAGTTTGAAAACAATAATCATGTAGGAATTACTCCACAACTCACCAAACTTATTTCCTGTAGTTGGAAGTTCTTCCAAACCTAGCCTTCTCTATCCATCATATCAGATGGGTAATAATTCAAAATTATTTCCTAATAAAATAACTAAATAACTAACAGTGCAAGGCAGGAGTAGCCTAACCCACAAAGTAGGCAAACAAGAAGTACCTATGGATGCATCCATTCCAAGCTACTTCCAGAATCACATACAGGAAAAAACAAAGATGTTCACGATCCTAAAAGTACATAGTATCATGTACTTTAGTAAAGTAGAGCCTACTCCAGGAAACCAAGGTTTTATAGTTTTATTTGGTTTTTACAATATATATGTCAACTTTTTAGGCAATATTTTATTTTAGAAATGTTTCCTTTAGTGGTAAATGGGCAACCAGTTTTGATAGCTTATCACATAATAGTAATAATATGGAGGTGGGCATTATTAAGCTTTTGAGCATTCAACATCTGTTCTCTGTTGACAGTACTTCAGTTTTCTTTGGAAATAGTGCTTTCCCCATTGTGCACAGTTCTGCTGGGGTAATTATGCTAGGTACTTCCTTTATATTCCTTCCTCTAGATTCTGTTAGGCCTTTTCTCAAATTCAAGCAACTAAGCTCTCTCCTCTGAGTTTTCATTAGAGTATTTAAAAGCCACACCCTTTTGTGGTCAATGGACCATAAAAGATCTGCTTGTTCCAGAGATAGACCATGTACTGGCTGGTTTTGTGTCAACTTAACAAGCTGGAGTTATCACAGAGAAAGGAGCTTCAGTTGAGAAAATGCCTCCAGGAGATCTCAATTAGTGATCAAGGGGGGAGGGCCCCTTGTGGGTGGTACCATCTGTGGGCTGGTAGCCTTGGACTCTATAAGAAGGCCAACTGAGAAAGCCAGGAGAAGCAAGCCAGTAAGGAACATCCCTCCATGGCCTCTGCATCAGCTCTGCTTCCTGCTTGAGTTCCAGTCCTGACTTCCTTTGGTGATGAACAGCAGCATGGAAGTGTAAGCTGAATGAACCCTTTCCTCCCCAACTTGCATCTTGGTCACGATGTTTGTGCAGGAATAGAAACTCTGACTAAGACAAACCACCACTTACTTCTCAAATCCTGAAAGCTCCTACAAAATTTACTTTCTGAAGCCGGGCAGTGGTGGCACACGCCTTTAATCCCAGCACTTGGGAGACAGAGACAGGTGGATTTCTGAGTTCGAGGCCAGCCTGGTCTACAGAGTGAGTTCCAGGATAGCCAGAGCTACACAGAGAAACACTGTCTCGAAAAACCAAAAAAAAAAAAAAAAAAAAAAAACCAACCCCCCCCCCCCCCCAAAGTTTACTTTCTGTTGTCATTACTTGATGTTATGTGACACTGTTCCTAAATATCTACTTACTACATATAGGGAACCATTGACAAGCCCACCAAAGTCCAGTGTGGTGAAGCAATGTCTTTTATTGGGGTTACTTACAGGAATATGGACAAGAAGTTACTTTCTAGAGCAGAAAACAGCATGGAAGTAGCTCAACAGGTTGGAAAATGTCCTTTCAAGATACT
The DNA here is from genome assembly GCA_019843965.1 of Rhynchomys soricoides. Classification (NCBI taxonomy): domain Eukaryota; kingdom Metazoa; phylum Chordata; class Mammalia; order Rodentia; family Muridae; genus Rhynchomys; species Rhynchomys soricoides. Next base: position 3,772,399 of record JADRCH010000252.1, on the reverse strand, counting down.
TTGCTTGGTCATTGTTTCTTTCAGATATCTCAGAAGTTCATGCTGTTTATACATGCCTAGGCAGGGGGGAACCTAGTGAATCTGATCAATTTCAGTGACTTCCTGGAGCTATTGAGTTGTTTACTTCCTCCTTACAGAATGGAGTGTTTCCCTTCCTCTTAGAACATCCTGTTGTGGCCTCCCTTCATCTTACTGAGATTGCTCCTTAGAGATGTCCTCTTGTCTCACCTCCCCTGGATCATTCTTTAGCTCAACAAGTTTTTCTTTAGTGGAAGCTTCTATTCTCAGAGAAAATTACCGCATAGCACCAGAGAGCTCTGATGTTATATAAAAGCATACAAGACTCAAACTAATAATTTATAAGGCAACTTTGCTAATAAGTACAAATAACCCAATTTTGAAAATAATATGGGAAAAAAATCAAATAAAATATCACTTCGAATAAAGAAAGGAGATGTTTGTTTAAGGGCAGTTTTCAGTGGTGACACTGATCCTAAGTCCTCTGTGGTAGGAAGCAGAGATTGAGGGCTTGTTCAAAGCCTTGTTTCCCTTTGGAACTTTGCGACATTTCCCAACCTAGCCATTGCCTTCAAGAGGGTCAGGCAAAGAAACATTAACAGTGTTGTCTTGAAAATGGGACTAGGATGGTACTAACAATCCTGACACTGAAAACAGATGTCAGCCACAAGGCCTTGACTATTAATGGCATTATATGGTTCCAAGGGCAGCTAGCTGGCTCCAATCAGCTTCCATGTGTCTCTAATACCCATCACCCTTAAAAGTGTGAAAAGCACAAAATATATATTTTTAGTCACAACTGTGTAGTGATAACATTGCTGGGGAAGATTAAAGAATCAATGTCACTTGCTTACATTTGATTCTGACATGTACCTTATGTAAAAGAGATTACAGAATGAAAGCTTTCATCAAGCACCTGAGCATTTTAAGTCATTGGAATGCAAAGTGTTATGATTAAATAAGATACACAGCATTGTTGAAAGAGGCATATTGTTGAGCAAAACAAAGCATTGTGGGTAAATGCTCTCCCCATGTATACTTGAAAAAGGGGAAGACCTCTTCACAAAATCTCTCTCTCTAATGGTCTCACTAAAGGCAGGACTTAACATTCATTGTTTGTATTTAAGTTCCCCAAATTCTCCTGAAGTATACATGTGCTCACAGGATCTCGATGCTGCCCTCTCTCTGTGCTCAGTGTTGAGGACACTTTCCCCCAGCAAGATCCATCCTGTGCTCCTGCCCACATGATTTTGTTGTCATGCTCACTTTCTCTTTTCAAGTCTCACTGCCAGGATTGGGCACATAACTCAGAGGTAGGGCGCTTGTCTAGCAGACACAAGGCCCTTTAGAGAGAGGGAAAAAGAGGGCCATAGGGATAGAGGGGAGAGAGAAAGAGAGAGAAGTTGCCCCAGATTGTTATTCCCCTGGAGGAGGTTTGCTGTCAGCAGCTTTCCATTGGGTAGTTGAAAGCTTCGAACAGCATAAACATTCTCTTTGGCCAAATGAGTTTGACCCTTGAGTGCTATTAGTTGCAAGTTCATCTCCAAAATTTTTGACTAATAATCACTGCCCAGCTATTTACATTAGCAATTTATGTCTCCAGTGGAGCACTCTACACTCCTGGGAATGGTTCAGAAAATCTATTGTTCCATCCCAAGCCCAGGGTAAGGAATTAGAGACTCTCAGATGAGCCTGATCTGAAACTAGAGTATAGAAGCCTGTGCTGGGCTGTGAAGAAAGGCTCAAAACATTGTTGGTGGTATAAGTTCTCCTGTTTCATACAGAAGATTTCACTCTAGCTCCCTGCTAAGAATGATCCCAGTGTCTTTCTTTGCTTTTTGATTTCCTTTTTGCTGTATTAATCTTTAAGATGTGTTAATTGTACACAGGGTTGCCTTGTTCATCCTGTTTGCTTGTTCTAGTCCAAAGATGTATAAATGCATGCATATAAACTCAGACATTTTTAACATCTTCTGCTACACACTAATCAAAATGCTTATTATATTTCTCTGTCTTTTTAGTCATTGTATTAATGGAGATAAGCAAGCAATAAACAAATGAAAGAAGGGATAATTATAATTCCTACTGGCATTACTGAAACTACAAGTATATATAATTATACATACATATATATGTTAAATTATAATTATAATTTATTAGTATGTTATCCCAGTAATCATATTTAGCCTCAAAAGCACTTGTCTGTTTATATGAAATGATTCTCAGCCACCTCAAAGTAACCTACCACATCTCTCAAATTACGATCTATTTTATGCCCTTTCCTACAACATCCCTTGAGAATCTCTCATAACATGGCCATTAAATATTATGTTATCTTACAGCCAGCAAAATCTTAACGTGTTAGGCATTCAAGATGGCCGACTTAACATGGCTGTCAATGAATTCTTAGCAGTCTTTTTGCTTCATAGCTCCTTTTAAAGCAATAGTAATCAATTGTATTAAGCTCAAAACAACTTTCATGTAGTAATATTAATTGGCTACTTTCTATGTGCCATGTGTGATTTCCATGAACTTACCTTAGAGGGAGAAGAAAAGAAAATGAGAGGGAGAAGGAGAAGAAAGGAGATGGGAGGAAAGAGACAGGGCAAGCAGGGGAGGGAGGGTGACAGCAAGAAACTTTTATAGAGTTGTGAACTGGGCAACTGTGGAAATATCTGGGATAAGAACAGGTTAGGGAGGCAAGTAAAGCTACCCAGAAGATGGACAGGGATGAAGAAATGGCTCAGTGGGTAAAGTTCTTGCTTGGCAAGGCTAGCAACCAAAGTGGGGATCCCCATGATCCCCAGGAACAGCTTAGGAGTCTGTAATCATTTTAAGCTCACAAACCAGCCATCTTGGTGTTGGCCACAGTAAGAAACCCTGACATAAACAAGGTGGAAGACAAGACTGACATCCAGAAGCAGTCCTCTGACCTCTACACACACACACACACACACACACACACACACACACACACACTCATAAATGCACACCACCTCACACAAAGAAGATGTAGAGTCTATTCTGAGACAACACACTATTTCTATGAAGAAAGGGGCACAGGAGCTGACAGGAAGATGAAATGCAAGGCAGCAAGCTGAAAGTGAGAGGATACATGGTCTATTGGAGAAACTAGAAGTTTCCTTCATTTGCCTTGGACTATCTAGGTGTTTGGCCTGTTAATAAGATCATTATAGATTATCCCATTTATTGTTAAAATATTTGTTTTTGCCATGCCTCTGTGTGGAGGCACATCATTCTATCCATTGATCTTCATCTTGAACATATATCTTATTTTACCTAAAGAAAGATAAGAGGAAACAAGTCAATCTGTGATCTCACTGCCACAAGGGTAGTCGTGTCCAAAAGAGAAAATATGTCATTACCTTAGATGAAGATGGCATGGGCCAATCCCCCTGTTGACCCATAGTTGACAGGGTATAAGAGTGATGTTATAGACTTCCAATATTTGGAGAGCTTATGTACTATACTTAGATTACAATACACTGATACATAGAATATATCCAATCAAATTATCTGTTATTATATGTATAGTGAGATATTGTTCAATGCAAATAAGAAACAGCAACACAAACAAGAGGAAGCATGGAGAAGAAACTGTTAGTTCCAGAAAATTATCATTTCACCTTAAGATAACAATTGAGTTCTCTCTTACATTTTACAATTGTAAAGCAAAATAGAACTGCAAAGACTTTGTCTTTCAGAGGTTAGCACCTTAGTGGCCAGACTCTGAAGAGGGGTCTGGGAGAGCAATGCTCACAATAGGTTCGCTCCACACAGTGGCGTGACTGTGATTTTATCATTGCCAGCCTCTTTTCATCTGACCCATCCTGTCCACTTACTCCCAGGAAGACAGGAGTATCGATTGAGTATGAAAAATTGTTCTGTTCCCTAGGACTCTCTGGCTAAATCTGTTCAGACAGGACGACACATGATTGCAAACACAATTTCGTTTATGGAAGCTTCATCTTGAATAAGAGTATCAATGGTTAACAAACGAAGACTACTATTCTAATGAGAGAAAATGCATAGAAAATGGCTAGATCCTCATTCAGATATAGCAGAGGCTAGTACTAGAGGTTCATTTCTGTCTCTCACATTTAAGGTTCCTAACAGACTCAGTCTTTCTATCTATATACCAGCAGCAATAACAGTACCATATGCATTCTCTCTCTCTCTGTCTCTCTCTCTCTCTCTCTCTCTCTCTCTCTCACACACACACACACACACACACACACACACACACACTACAGTGTATTGTAGGCAGTATAATTAAACTTAAAAATGATATAAAAATAGTGTGAATGGAGGCTGGAAAAGCCTTTATTTCAAGATATCATGCCCTGCCACATGTGATCCAGCTGCCCAAGGTCCCTGTTACAAGGAAACATGCTCACAGCCAGTCTGCTCCTCCCAGTGATAGCAAAATAGAAATGAAAGTTCCTTTTTCAGCACCTAGGATCGTGTTCATAGACGAGAAAACCTGTAAGAATAGTGAGAAAACCCATAAGAGTAGTGACTGCAAAGCAAACAAAGAAAATGCAGGTTCTGGAGTCCACCAGTGCATGAAGGAGCAGCAGCACCATGGTCATTAGTCCCACACACATGCTTCTCCTCCTGTGGCTCTTGTTCCATCTTCAAGTTTGCATCATAGTTCCAAGTGGCAACCAGAGCTTTGATCATCACATCTGAAGCCCAAACCTCAGGAAGAAAAATCAAAAAGCTAAATACCCCTGACTTTGCATGGGCTAGGCAGAAATCACATTCTCACAGGCCAGGACTTCGTCATTTTGTCCTACCTAACTACAAAGAACAAATGCAATCTTTTGGTTGCTGGCTTATGTATTTCGGATAGAAATTTGTTTCTGAAGAAGAAATAGAAAAAGGAATTCTGAAGGGCTTCAGCAGCTTCTAGCCCTTCATCACACCTAGGGGGGAGGGTAAGGAGTTACAGCTGAGCACAGATAAATAACCTTGAGCTTCTCAAGTGCTGGTACCAGGTCCACACGTAAGCTTTCCACCTCCACTATGTGCAAAACACTTTGGCTGTTTTAATTATTTCAGAATAAAACAATTACAGACGATTTTTCATAATGTAAAACAGAGAAGCAGAGATTGTGTGCTTTATAAATCAATAGCCCCTTTGTGCCAAATAGCCATTCTATAATGGGATTTTTCTCTAGACTTCTCAGAGCATTTGGCCTGGCAAAGTTGACCCTTGTTGACCCTTGACAAGTTATAAACTGGCTCATTCATTTTAAGGAGAAAAAAGTGTTATTCATTCTCTTACAGTAAATTCTCCATGCATTTTACTTTAAATGCACTGAATTTTCAAAAGGATGTTTTTACACACATAATTCTGTTACCATATATTCAGAGGATTCACAGACTTAACAATACATATTAATGAATGCTGTAAAATACCTTTGCATATTTGTTTTTCTAATTATTTATTTACAATTACTAAAAATTAAGCTTAATTCTGTATAGGCAAATAAAACTAAGCAAATACTGTTTTGTCTTATTTTATTGTATACTCTGAAATTAGGAAGTATATTGTAGAACTTTCCTAAAAGATGTTTGGGATTCAGAAGAAATAATTCACATATACGAATCATTAAGAATGATTTTGAAGTGATTATTATTTTAGTTGGCCTGTATAATTGATCAATTTTATTCAGACTTGTCATTTTAATGCTCTCAAGCAATCAAGTATTTAAAGATTGTGTATTAATAAATGATATGTCTTATGAAAGAGAAGCATATGACCAAAAACAGCAGCGTGTCCAGTGGCATCCTCTTTTAATGTTATTAATAAATGGTTTTTACTTCCTGTCAAGTTAGAAATAAAATGGTAAGTGTGAATGAAATGAAAAATAAAGCAAGCTCTCCAGACTATTGATTAAAAACACCATAGAGGAGTCATTATGACCACTGGTTGTAAAAGATCCAAGATTGAAGAAGACATGAATCAGGCCCTACAGTTGAAGTCATGTAATCAGGGAAATTCAGAGGACAAGTGACAGTAAAACAAGTCCCTAAGAATAAAGAGAGGGAAGAAACCAGGAATTCAGAAGTCCAAGCACTCCTCTGGACAAGGGCCCCTTTGCCCCCGAAGGCATGGATGCCCTTCCCATACCCTCTCACAAAGAGCTGTTCTGAGGCAGCCCTACCCTTCCATGATTCCACTTAGGCTCAGTCTGTACTTCCTTTTAATTCTTCAGACACTCTTTCAACCTGACCTAGATTATATATATCCATATATATATGGAGGGGGGGCTTAGATATCCTATAGAACTATACTTCTGGCTTAATGAATTCACATATTCTAGAACAATCTCACTGTACGCTTAGGATTATCTAAAGTCTCAAAATGAAATCAAGAGTGATGCTAACAGATTCTTGGGGACAAGGAGGACAAGGCCAACATTTTAGGGTTACTTATATATTCTTTAAAATATTGAAATAATCAATAGAAATTCAATTGAAAATGCTAAGAGAGAGCCTGGTAGTTTGGACAAATCTAACTCAGAACCGTTCAGATGTTGCCTGGGTTAAAAGGACGTGTTTTCTAATGAGAAAATCACATCTTTTATGCAACAAAGGCTGTTTCAACAGCCAGAGCACTAGCACTGTTAAATAGACCGTCGAGGACAGCTGTTCAAGTTCAACAGTGAAATAATTAGGCATTCTATACTGCTGCCATTTGAGATGGACTCCAAGGAAAGGAATCAGGAGTTTGTAACAGAAGACTAGAGAGGGGAATAGTTTGAATAGAATGAGTAACAGCAAGTGGAATTAGGATTCTAGACTAGCTCTGCTAAAGATTTATATCCACGAAAATCCCAAACCTAAATAAAGTAAGGCGTGGAATTTTGGAAGGCTCTCAGTGAAGGGAACATGTGTGGGGCTGCCAAATGGGTCATTGTTTCTAAAAATGATGTGTCCCAAGATGACAGCAAAGTTGCTTTTCAGACAACTGGTGTTTATATGTGCTCCTGTGCCAACACTTGCTTCCGTCTTTATTTGTTGGAACAAGCCTGGGGTGTTATCCACATGAACTGATGACTGTGGCTCTGTGAGCATGTTTTTAGTTCATGAATCACACTTTCTTTTGTTTACATTACTATAATATTTAGGGAAGGGAGATGAGTGAGGTCAGGTTGAACATTTCATTCAACATGCAGTTGAGAAACACCAGAACTCTGTCTATAGGGAACTCCCTTTGCTTAAATTCATATGACTAATTTATTATTGGTACAGTTTTGTTAACTTCCTTCTAGATGATTCATTTAAGAGAAGGTTTTTGTTTTTGTTTTTCAATCAATAAACATCTGTTATCTGATTTGATTTGTTGGATTCATCACTGACTGTTGGAAATGATTTGATGGAAGGCTCCATCATCTCTCAAGAACCGGTTTTTAGAGAAGAACATACTGTTGCTGACCATGGACTTTGCAGTTCCTTCCTCTGTTCTCACTCTAGCCATTGCTCCATCTGCTGTCCTCATTAAAGCCCCCAAGATTCATTCAAAAATAAAGGTCACGCTGAATCAGATCTGCTTGATTCTCATGGTCTGTCACCAAATGGGGAAATTCTGCTCTTTGGACAGTCAGTTGCTCTTTGTCTTATCTTTGTCTCCACTGCTGAAAGATCTCCCTCGTGGGGCTTTGCTGTCAGGAGTCTCCTCCCACCTCTTCAACCCTCCCTCACAAATAACCATCTTAAATAATGCCAACAGCCATCTCTCTGCATAGTCTTCCACTTGTCCCCAGTTACATGTAGGAGATACTTTAGCTTCACTTACTAGAGTGACTCCAGGGCCATTTCTTATCACAGTTCTGCTTGTCTCTCTGGTCTCCTATCTCTTCCTGTTCCCTCTGGTTCTAGCCACTGACCACCCAACCATCACTAAGTATCCTGTCAATATTCTGTGTGAAACCTTACACATAGGCAATGATTTACAGCAGAAAAAAAATCCCTCACAGCAAAGCTATAATAGCAATGCCAAAATAGAAATGAGCCTTGCTGCCTGCCATTCATCAGTCCACCCACCCATCACCTACTTAGAGACTAATATTTGAGTATCTACTCATACTTGCCACTATGCTGGCTAAATCAGCTACAACAATTGTGGAGAAATATCTTAGGTATAGCTAGAAACAGCTGATTCATCTAGTGGTGATGAACAATAGATTCTGCATGTGTGTCTGTTATACATAAACATATACATAGCACATAGCATCAAGACTCAGAATCTTTTAACCAACAAGAACTGATTAATCAGATTGATTCTTTTTTCCCCCTAAATTCCTTATCACACAGAAGAAGTGGAAGAGAAGAAGGGAATGTTAGGGGAGAGAGAGAATGGGAGAGCGAGGGAAAGGCACAAGACAATGACCTAAAGGCCTGGGACTAAGGGTGCCTCATTGAAGAGAACCTTCAGGCCTCTCTTACCTGCTATGCACAGAGGGAACCAAAACTCAGGACTGAGTTTGAGACAAAAACATCTTACATTTTTTTTTTATTGTTTGGAGAGCCACATGCCACTTTCTGAAAACTATTAGTCTTTATCCCCAAAATGTGACATTCCCTCAAACAAACAAAAACAAACAAACAACAGTGGCTTTATGGAAAGCAGGGCCGTGATCAACCAAGAGACAGGACAAGTCCAGCCCGGGCAGGCAGACTGATAAAGATCAGTCAGTTCTGTGTTATTCTTAGAGGGAACTTCTTTTAACCACCCCCACCTCCACCCCCAAAAGAAACAACAGAAAAAGGAAAGGGATTAATTGGAAAAGTTTCACAGATGTCTGCAGCGGTCGACCAGAACTCCTGGGTTATTACTGCTTGTCAGACTATTAATGGCTTTGGCTAACCATGACAGTCATTACTTTTCCCCCTCCTGTGAGCCACTTTCTATGTAATTTATGCATAGGTTTTGCCAAGATTTGACAACTTTCAGGATATTAACATAAAATTAGACTGCAGAGCTGAACAATGGGTGGCTTTAAAATTAGCTGTGGTGAAAGCCAATCAAACCGAATTGGCTTCTCCTTTGCATTGTCCCTAAGTTTATTAGCGGTCTTTCTTTTCAACATTTAAGAGCCCATGTTGGTCGGCAGTTCTGCTCAGATTCAAGGAAGGGCAGAGAGTGGCATGGTGACCTTGGACAGGGTATCTGTGACCAAGACGAGGTGAATATGCCCCTCCCACAGAATGTGCCCACAAAGGCTGGAATGGACCCGTGAAACCCTGATTCTTGAAATTGACCAACACACACACACACACACACACACACACACACACGCACGCACTTGGAGCCCATCAGAGAAAACTTTGCCTCTGTAGTGTCTGGGTTCTACACAGCTTGCTTGGTGAATGCCATTACAGGATGTGATGTGCGTGTTAATAAGCCAGGACATCTGGTAACCAGCTTTTTTCTGATTCATTAACTGACTGTGCTTCTGTGGCCAGCGGGAGAAGAGGAGAAACTGGAAGGTTTTGCTTTTAGCAAATGGGTGTTTGATGGATGTCTGGTTTCTTCCGTGTTGCCTCCACTTTTAAACTTTACTCCAAGGCAAGCATTCAAAATCCCAGCAACCTTTGCAAAGCAGTATCTTGGGCCATGGAGAAAACAAAGGGTACTTAAATCAATCCAAGCAGTCTGAGGGAGTGGGAAAGAGAAAAGATGGTCTAGAAGGGGAACTGCCTTGATCCCTTTTTAGAACGCAAGAGGAAGACAGCAAAGGGCTTGCTCTCAACCCACAGGTAGAGCCAAGACAAAGCAGCAGCCAGTAAACCTGTCTCCTACCTTTATCCAGTCTTGTCAGCCTCAATACATTGCTTGAATTAACTTGTTTTCTTATCCCGCTATTGTGTTTTAGGTTAATGAAGCAGTGAGCTTGACTTTTCTTGTTTCTCTTATCCATGCTCGTTGGAGACTTTGAGTTGGGCAGACTCCAGCAGGCTGCCTAAACCCTCCTGCCTTCCCTAGTAAGTGATTAGGGACCCGCTGGAGCATTTTAGGAGATACTTAGTGATAGTTAATTTAAACTTTTGAAGAATGGACAGTTTCAATCCAGGTTGCGAACAACTCTAGGGAATACAACTAGCTGAGGAGAATATAACCAAAATACAAGCAAGGAACTAGATAGCGCGGGATTATAAAAAGCCTCCAATGATCGTGGCGGCCAAATTATATTTGCAAAGAAATGCCATCTTCCCATTAAACTTTTACAAAACAAAAATCTCCTTTTGGAAATAAAACATGTCCAAATGGCTCAAGAGAATGATGGAATAAAAGCGATCTGCCTTGATGGTACACATCGAGGGATGAAATGGACAATGAAGTTTCCATATGTTGTTTTTATGCAGTAATTAGAAACTGTCACACACCGTTTCATTTTTTCATTTCCTTGGGCTTATTTGCGTGTTGGAGTTTCCTTTGGAGCCGAAAAGAGAGCATCAAACTGGCACCCAGTAGAAAGGCAGAGCGGTGGCTGATGGGAGTCTTCCCCATCCCTAGGCACTAAGGGCCCGTGCCAGAGACAGGAATGTCAAGGCACATTGTGCACTGAAGCAGTGAGAAAAGCAGCGAGCAGCAGCTGCCCTGGCAGAGGATCACCTGGCACAGCTTCCTGCCTGGGTGGGAAGGCTGACCGAGCCCCAGAATATGCCTGTAGGTCATTATGAGGCACTTTGGCATTTTCAGTCTAGGCTCCCCTTTCCTTCCATCTTCAACATCTACCATGATGTTGTGTATAACCAAGCTTGAACCAGGGCTCCTGTGGGGCTCAAGGTTCCCATGAGGCCACAGCAAACCTAAAAACAGCTTTCTCCTATTAAAATATTGCTAACACATCCCAGGACATTGGAAGCAGAAAGAAACTTCTTTTGCCTGAATTGTATTTCTTCCTGGACAGCGGTTCAAAGGAACACTTAAATGGCCTAGAACCATTCGAAGAACTGAATTGTAAGACATGACTTGACTTGCAAAGCAGCAAAATATTTCCAGAAACTGCAAAGTGGACAGAAAGAAATGCCTTTAAAAATTTTAAATGTAATATAATAAAACCCTTTAATTAACACCTTCAGTTAGAAATTAAAATAAGAAAGAAGACAAAACAAGAAGGAAAGAACATTCTTATAGGCAAACACTATGATTATTTTATATTTAAATTAATTAAATTAATCTTAATTCAATTTTAATATTTGTCCTTTGAGTTTTTATATGTAATTTTCTCATAAAATCATTAAAAATAATTCTAGTGTCCTATAATTTCCCAATATAAAAGGCACTGATAATATATTTTCATGACAGATATACTATTATTGTAAGATATTCTAGAATTTGCACATTTGGTACCTTTTAGACATTATTTTTGTTAGAGTTTTGACTGAATATTTTCTAGTTATTATTGATGATATGATTAGCATGGACTGTCTATACTTGATACATCCTTATATCCTTGAGAATTATTTTCAGAAGCAGGAACATCCAGTGGAAAGCTGTGCCTATGTTCTGGCTTTTGATACATATTGATATATATTGCCAATTGCTTTCCAGAAAACTTGTATTAAATTAGAATCCCAGCAGCAGGGTGTGCAGCCCTAGTCCCTCCATCCCTTGCCAACACCCAGCACTCTGTTTCTTTTTCATCTTTGCTAATCTGAGTAGGGAAAAAATGCTGTCTCTTTGTTGTTTTAATGAATTCATTGCTGAAACCCAACCTTTCTGCAGATAGAATGGCGCTTACTTCTTTGATGGTTGTCGTGTGCCAGTCATTAAACCTAGAATTTGCTATTTCGTGGATTTCATGGCTGCTGTCATTCCACAGCATGTCAAAGGAAAGGATCTTGTTTAGAATACAAGCAATCTGATGTCTCCAGGAAAATACAGATGTACGTAAATGAAGCATGCAGACCACCTAATTCCTTGTATCTGGAAAAACACAAAAGATGGTAGGTAAGATTTTAAAACCATGATTTGGCTATTGCTGAGGGAGTATATAGAGCTAGCCTGCGGGAAGTCTGTGTTATTGGTCAGCCAGTGGAAGGCATCCATTGGCGACCACACAACTGCTGGGGGTGACTGTGTTGGTATCTGTAACATGTTGATGTGTAAAGTGAAAAAAAAAAAATGAATCCTATTTCCCAGGAGAGTCCTGCATATGTCAAGTATATTGTCTCATTAAGCCAATCCATTTATCAACCCGCTGAATGCCAATTAAATTGCACAGGGTGGTGCAGGTATATGGTGGGCTGTTGGTGCCAAACTTTATTACAGCTGAGCTTTTCTGGCATAGTGAATTCCACCCAGTGAAATGGCAGGCAAATCAAAGCCAAATTAAATGTTCTTGAAATAATGTCTTTAAAGAGGATGAAACGCCACAGCCTGGCAGAAAAGAATGTAAAATGTAATGTCAGTTCTTAGTGTACTTTTAGTTCCAATGAAGATGTCAAGGCTCTGATCCAGCCAATGCCAAATGTCTTCACAGCGTGCAAATTAGATCAGTGTAATTTCATCAGGAGAATGATCAGCCTGTGCTGTAGTTATGGCTGAATTCACTGCTTCTGCCCAGGGCTGGGCCATGGACCTGGGGCCCAGCTGTGCCTACACTGCTATCCTCAGAAAGAGAAAGGATGGGATTTAATACACATTTCCTTCCACCTCACTTCTTAGGACTGTTGCTAAGAGAGCATTTAGCATAGTTTATAGTAAATTTGTTGCAATTTTTAAAAATCTGGTTAACAACAATTAAATTTTAAGTTAAGTGAAATAAACAATCCTGTTGCTGAAGGGTATTACAGAGGTTTTATATGTTTACCTAACATGAGATTTAAATGATCACAGGTAGACATCATTAAATGCTTAAAGAATTAAAATACCATGAACGTTTGGAAAGATATTCATGTAATTGAATATATTGACAAAGAGACAAAAGTTCTAAAGAGTCAATAAAAAGCAATAAATAGCAAATACACAGTAAACAATATGGAAAATCTATAACCATAAAACAAGTACAATAAAGACACAGTGACTAATTTTTAATGCTAAGTATAGGGGAAGAGTGGACATATGATATTCCTAGGAAGAAAAACACAACTGATGAAACTTACAGCTGAGGATACGTGGGATTCACCACATATAAAATCAACGTGAGGGATCATTGTCATTATCAAATGATTGTCCGCAGTGAAACTGATTGTCACTGAGGTGTTATGTAAATATTCTTCAGACAGTACTAGGCTTAAAATTAGATTTCCTACAAATTATTTTCAATCATAACCCCCTCTTTAAATTTATTGCCAAGTCTTCAGTAAACATAAAGAAGAGTCCCTTCTGATTTGTGTGACAATCTTGAGAATCACTAGAGGATTCTCCATGTTTCCCTGTTTGCAGAAGGTGTGCTTTCTTTCCAACTTTCTAAACCATTAAGATGCCATAATAAAGCACGTTTTTAAAGTCAGTTGGCAAAACATTTTAGAAAGTTTATTATATGATACTTAGATTCAAAATGGCTAAGAAATCTGGAAGACAATAAAAATTATCCCGATCCACTATCTAAACATAGAAATTCCTAACATAACTTTTGTAGTATTGACAGTTATCTATTTTTTTTTTTCTCAAATTGGGGACTATTGATGGTAACATCCTCTCTCCTTCAAGTATCATAGGCATTTTCTGAGCCATTAAATACTTAAAATTATTTCAATACTAAGGAACAATGAAACATCCTGGATTGTTGGAATGGTAGGTCAGCATTTAAACATTTAATTCTTATAAACAAACCTGCCTTGATACGTGACTGATTTCTAGGAAACAGTTCACTGATGTTTAAGGTGACTGTGTTGAGGTTTTGGTTACGACTTTGCTACTTTTTAGGACCTACTCTAACCTACGCCTGCATTCCCAAGAAAAAACAATCCATGTATAAAATCAGATGCAGTGATCTGTCCATTTTCATATTCCAAAGGCCCTGTTATGATTCCACATTTTAAGTCTTAATGTCTTAGGAAAGGGCAAACGTAATTCAAAGTTTGTTAAAAGTATAAAATTGAGGACATGGAGGTAATGCCTTCGCCTCTGTTAGTCCCTATAGAAAGCATGCTCTCCATTGCTGCAGTTGTCTTGGGGTGTGCTTTTGGACAATGGAAAATGATTGTCCCAAGCCTTGAAACTTGTGGATACTGTCTTTGTATGTTGTCAATATAGATACCCACTCGCTCACTGATAATCTGTGGTTACTCTGAATTACTTTGCATTCTTCTATCTCTTGAAAACCATTTGGAAGCTCTGCTGTGAACTTTTCTTTCATTTTCTACTTTAGGAGTAGGAACAAGACCCACAGCTATTTCCCAGGCTTGCCAAGACTCCAGATGCCGAGCCTTGGAACCTTCCAGCAGCAACATCTGGCCTTTTTGTGAGTTTAACAAGCAGTTGTGTACTGGGCTCAGAACTGCCACTGGGATGTCACATGGTCAACATTCTATTGATTTGGGGCTGGCAAGGGAACACTTCTCTTCCCGAATAGTTTGACTATGTCACAGATAAAACTAGAACAGTTTTGTGAAAAAATCTCTTTCTTCAGAAAATAATTTAAGAATCTTTTTTTTAAAACTGATAGTTTATCTTTTTCATTTATTTATGCAATTTTTCAAAAGCTCAGAAAAAAATACTTCAGTTTAGGGTAAGTTTTGTACAATTGTACCAAATTGATAGAACACGTCAGATATGCATGTAGAAATGACCAGAGGTTCTGAATAAAGAGGGACAGGCACTAACACTTCCTAAAGTGAACATTCTAGTTTATGTTTTCACTAACGTTTCCCATGGAAGTATAGTGCTGTGATTAAATTTGGTATTTGGTTTCCTAAGCCATTAGACTGCTCAAGACAGGTTTTAATGTCTTTCTCAAGTGGAAATTAAAATTCATATTCAAGCGATAGCAATGATTTCCTTAAAGTTATTATCAGTTTAGCATAGAAAGCGATCCTAAATGTTTCCCAGTTTTACTATGCAAGATTGATCCGACCCAAGATAAAATGCAATTAAATTAACATTTTTTGCCTCCAACAATCTTCTCTTTCTCAAGGGAGAAGATAAAGTGTAATTGTGAATATTTAGTATAGTATATAGAACATTGAAACTAATACTACGTTAAACTACATGGATTTCTTCACGAAATGGTTTAATTCTATCAACTTTAGAAGTTGCTATATTTTAGCCTCTTATTAAATTCTACTTATTATAACTTATGTATTTCATTTTCATTGTTAACAGAGTATTCAAAATTTTATATTCTCTTAGAAATAAATTTTTTACATAAATATTTAAAAGCAAGATTTTATTCATTTTATTTTGTGTTTTTTTTTAAATCAAATC
The DNA here is from genome assembly GCA_019843965.1 of Rhynchomys soricoides. Taxonomy (NCBI): domain Eukaryota; kingdom Metazoa; phylum Chordata; class Mammalia; order Rodentia; family Muridae; genus Rhynchomys; species Rhynchomys soricoides. The sequence continues at coordinate 3,756,972 of JADRCH010000252.1, read as the reverse complement.
ATTATCTTTATAATATTTAAGTTAAATTACTGAATGGTTAGTAGCAGCTTCTAAAACCAACATACATATATATGTGTGTGTGTGTGTGTGTGTATATATGTGTGTGTGTGTTCGCTCATGTGTGTGTATACATGTATATATATACATACATATATATATGTATGTACATATATAGTCAGCATCAGGTAAATGTTTGCTCAACCTTTAGTGGAAATAAAAAGTCTGGTGCAAGTGCAGTCAGCCAGTGTGGCTGACCTGAAGCATCTGAATACCTAGAAGAAAGGATCAGTAAGCACAAGAGAGGGGGAGTAGGGGGTCTGCCCTCGAGTCCAGGGCCTTGGGAACCATAGCTTGAGAAGTCAATCCATCCTTAGTGTCAAAGAACAAAACTGGAATATCGCCTTTATTAGAAGGAAGTAATTTCAGGGCTGGAGAGATGACTCAGGAAATAAGAGCTCTTGTTGCTCTTCCTGAGGATTGGAGTTTGGTTCTCAGCACCTACATCAAGTGATTAGCAATCTACTGTAACTCCAGCTTTAGGGGATCCAACATCTCTTCTGACCTATAGTTTCAGTTCTAAAAGGGGAATCAATTCTTTCTAAATTTTGAGAGTTGGAAATATCCAAATTAGTTTAAATGATAAGAACCAATGTGCTGTTTTTTAAATCTATCAACTTATATAAAATTATAGCTAATAATTCTATGAATCAGACCATTAAGGGGAAAGTATTCTACGTTGTACTTGGTACCAGGCTCAGACTCAGCAATGAGGACAAAGCTATGAACCATATATAATTTTGTTCATTTCTTTTTAAACTGTCCTTTCATAGGACCAATGGCTACTCTGGTGTCTGTGTAATTTCAATAGCTACAAACAAGTTATTATTGTGCTGCTATAAGAAAAACAAAACAAAACATTTTTGGGTAGCAAGCCGGAGCTTTTGGGCAGAATGAAAATATGTTTTTGCGTTGCCCCTGTCATGCATTAGGAGAGCTAAGAAAGTGTTGAAGGAATGCATGCTGTTGACGTGGATATGGGGCAAGGCCTTAGAACTATAGGAAATTGGCAAAGGCTTTCCCCTGGGTCAGGCTCAGAACGGCAAAACCTTCCTTTAGTGCAAGTACAGTGTTTAAGAATAACTGATCAGAGTGTGTGAAAACTAGCAACTGCAACTGCCTCCTCTTGATGTTACTGCCCATCTACAGACATCTCCATGCTACCCCTGTGATGTACATAACAAATGCACCGAGATTCGGGTTCTTAGGTACCACTCCATCAGAGTGCACATAACCCACCTGACCCCACCTTTTCTGTATATGTCTGTTGTTTCTTTAGTGTCTATTCTTTCCTCATTCTCTCTTTGCTGCCAGTCAGGTCAAGGTGCCAAGGCATGCCGTACCTCTTAGGATAATATTTTCCTTCTGGTCGAGACAGGTGCACAGAGGGCAGTCTCCACACACTGTGTTAGACTATAGCAACATACTAAGGTACAAGTATGGGTCTAAGATGATGGGGCAAGTATGTGTGCAATTATAAAAGACAAATATTAGACTCCTTCATGTCATATTCAAAACTAATTTAAGTCATGTTTCTAACAATAAAAACTAAAATTGTAAGGGCTTTAAAACCAAATATAAGTGTATATCTCCATGATCGTAGATTAAGTAATATTTTTATATATGACAGATAAAAGCACGTAATAGAAGAAAAGATAGATTAGATATCAGCAACATTGAGAAAAAAAAATGTACTTCAAAAGAAATACCAGGAAAATAGAATACAGAACAAAATCTAAAAAAAAAAAAAAAATCAAATTATCTGATATAAGAGTCCAAGGTCTAAAATGTAAACTGGTTTTTAAAATGATATAGTTAAAGGGAAGAAGGCTTGAATGGCAGTTTTTGTAAGGAAGATACATACACATAGCTAGCAAGTGCATTAGAGTATAGCATCATTGGCTTTCAGAGAAACACAAGTTAGAACTATGCTTGTAGGGAAAGAATATGGGCACCCAGGACTGCATTCGTAATGTGAGCAAAGGCATGCCCAAGAAGCCTCAGGGCTAATAGCCAGCACAATTCCCCCATGCCTGAGACTGGGATGTTGGCTGAGGCAGGATGTTTGTGTAACAGCTGACCTTTGACAGAACAGCAATGTAGAAGGCTCCGACTACAGTTTCCTTGTTCAAGAAGACTGTATGATCAGGCATCCCCCTGCTCACATCTCCTACTGAGGTTAGCTGGTCAACCCCACTGTTTCCCATGTGTGTAATAAACATGCCATTGCTAGAGTGTCTCCATCCTAGCACAAAGCCTAGCTGATCCCAGCTTTACCTTACTCCCGTCTGTCTTTCTTAATGTCCTGTTACTTTCAGTTAGATTTCCAGTGCCCAGCTGAGCAGTTCATGGCATATGCCATACCATTTCATACTATGATCATAATTTTTTTTAAAAGGTGGGTCCTAGTAGATGACACCAAGGTTGTGAAGGTCCTAAATCCCTCCTACATAGACGTAGTATCAATGATGCAGCCACTGTGGAACAGTCTGCCTGTTATGTTAAACAGAATTACCATTTGACCAAGCAGCCCATTCCAACAAAACCGAAAATACTTGTCAAACAGTGGAAAGAACCCAAGTGTCTACTACCTGATGAATACATAAACAAGATATAACAGAATATGACAAAAAAGAATGAAATGCTTATGCATATACAATTTGAACACTGAAAGCATATGCTAAATGAAAGAAACCAAATATAAATATAGATATACTATATTATTTTTTATATACAATATTTGTTGTATTTATAAAGCCTATGAATATAGGCTTTAACTGTTAATTGTCAAGGCCTGGAGGAGAAATGGGAAAGTGCTGGCAATATAGGGTTTCTTCTGAGGTTGATGAAAATATTCTAGAAATAGATATGATGGGTGCATGGTCTTAAGAAAAGATAGATATCTAAATATTATATTTTATTAGGGAGAATTTTTTAGACGAGAATTATATGCTATTAAATACTCTTATGAAGTCTTTACATACCTCCTATTCTAATGCTTATAGTCACAGATATTGGTAGGAAGAGATGTTTTCATTGTTTTCAACTTTGTTTCAGCTGTAGTACCCCTTTAGACAGCTAATGAACAGAGACTAATCGTAACACACACTCAATCCTCAGCATGCCAACATTTTATACAACTAAAATTATGATACTAGTCCCACAAGTCAGCTAAGAGAAATTATGTTTTTAAAAGACAAAATAGAGGCTGGAGAGACAGCTCAATGTACACTGGCTGCTCTTCCAGAGGTCATGAGTTCAATTCCCAGTAACCACATGGTGGCTCACAATCATCTGTAATGGGATATGATGTTCCCTTCTATCAGGCAGGCATACATGCAAATAGAGTACTCATATATTTAAAATACATTTTTTGGAAAAGACAAAATAATATGGTTTTTTTGTAGAAAGAACTAAGAATTATGCTGTAAATCAGACTGATGGTGTCACTCCTGTCTTGAGAACCTCCATGTATTCACGATGCCTTGAAGAGCATCCACATCTTTACCATGGCCCACAAAATTTCTACAAGCCTAACACAGGCTCCCAGAACCATGGATGCACCATAGATTCTAGGTACATTGAATTCTTTACTATTTCATGAGAAAATAAGGATTCCTTATGATTCAGAAACTTTATCTTGCATTTCACTCAAACGTAGGGTGCTTTCATTGGATTTGCTTTTGAGTGATTTTTAGCAAGAGTTCTTACTACACAATGGAATGAATAAATTGTTCATCTACTTCATTTGCTGAACATAATCTTTGTTCATACTGGGCATATGATACCATCACAACATGTACATATACACATACACATACGTGTGTGTGTATGTGCGCGTGCACACATGTGCTTCATGAATGCTTTTCCAAAACTTGGGTTTAAAGCAAAAGAAACACTAGAAAATTGTTGGTAGATTATTGAAGAACTAGTTAGCTCTTGTGATTATTAACTGTAGATTAAGGACTAGACTAAGACCAGATTAAGGACCAGCTACAGATTAATGCATTTCACATTAATTTGTAGAAATTTATTTTGTAAACGTAGAAGTCAACTCTTCCTGAAATAAAAATTATTAATTTTTTTGTGATTTTTATGATATAAAACATTGTTCTCTCTAATCCAGTGGTCTTATTCTGCCTTTATTTGGTCAATTCGTATAAATAGAAACTCATGTTTCATAATCATGTTGGCACCTTCATTCAAAAGTTCAGCAGATCCTTGGCATGTCCTTAATTCTGTGTACACATAAAACTTGGTATCCCATTTTACATGTAACAATTATACATTAAATATCCAACTGATTTGTTCAGTTTTCAGAAATATTTTCAAAAGTTTTGTCCTAATCACCTCCAAAGTACTTTTCAGAAAAAAAAAAAAATCGTATTTCAAAAAGGAGAGGGAACCTACTTTGCCCTGGCCCAGTGCACTAAGTAAGGGCAATAAACAAGGATGTGCTTGGCTCATGACCTTTTCTAGAATACTTTTCTTTAGAGAAGTTTAAATAGTCCTTGACTTTTCTTATAGGCAAATCCTGTATGAAATATTATTTATGGAGTAGAGAATCAAAACCAGATGTGGTGGCTTGTTTTTTAATATCAGCACTGGCATGATAGAGGCAGGCAGATCTCTGTGAATTCAAGCTTCATTTACATAGTGAGTGCCAGGCTAGCCCTCCTTCAAGCAAACTAAAGAAAAAGAGGAAAAGAGAAATGGGAGGAGAGGATGGGGAAGGAGAAGAGAGGAAGAGGCAAGAAGAGAGGTGGAAAAATAAAGGATTTCAGTGTAACTTATTCAAGAGCAAGTCAGATTAGTAAAACATATGCAAACATCTTTATTCATTTACACTAAATGAATATCTAATCATGCTCCTTTATTTTAAGGTTAGTAGTTTTTTAACATAGGCATATAAGATAGAAAATTGTCTATCTCTACTTTTGGAAATTAAAATTATCCATTCTGACATTCACTGAAATTGTACTGTAGCTTCATGACCAACCAATGTAAACAATCACTTAGGATGTATCCACCAATAGTGACACATATGAAATGATAGCAAAACATCTTCAGCTTAGGGTTGTAGTATATTAATGCACAGTAGTTGCTCAGGGAGCAGTGTTTTTGAGGAATTAGTATGCAGCAGAAAAGGGATAAAGTGATGTTTTCTGGCTTTTGAACTGGGATTTTTCACCCTCCTCTATTCCTATTATTCTTAGGTTTGATCTTCTCATTGTGTCCTGAATCTCCTGGATAGTTAGGGTTAGAATCTTTTTACACTCTGTACTTTCTTTGACTGACATGTCAATATCTTCTATGGTATCTTCTATGCCTGAGATTCTTTCTTCTATCCCTTGTATTCTGTTGGTGAAGCTTGCATCTGTAGCTCCTGATCTCTTTCCTAAGTTGCCCATCTCCAGGGTTGTCTCCTATGTGTTTTCTTTATTGATTCTATGTCCATTTTTAATTCTTGGACTGTTTTGTTCAATTGCTTTACCTGCTTGATTGTGTTTTTCTGTATTTCTTTAAGGAATTTATTTGTTTCTTCTTTAAGGGCTTCTACCTGTTTGTCTGTGTTTTCCTGTATTTCTTCAAGGGATTTCTTTATATCCTCCTTAAAGGCCTCTATCATCTTCATGAGATGGGATTTTAGGTCATTATCTTGTTTTCATGTGTGTTAGGGTAGCCAGGGCTTGCCATAGTGGGAGACTTGGGTTCTGGTGGTGCCAAATTGCATTGGGTTCTGTCATTTATGGTCTTACACTTGCCTCTGGCCATCTGGTTCTCTCTGGTGTTAACTGGCCTGGGTGTCTCTGACTGAAACTGGTCTCCTTGGAGGCAGGTAGAGAGCTCTGTGACCTGAGTTAGAGCTAGCTTTCTTGGAGGCAGGCAGTGTTGTCTCTGGTTAGGGTGGGCCTCCTATGTCTCTGGTTACAGCAGGCCTCATATGTCCTTGGTTACTACGGACCTCATGGGAAGCTAGTGGGGTGTAGTGTGTAGGCTGTAGTGTTTGGGCAGATATTGGACCACTGGTCTGGCCTGGGTAGGGAAGAAGGCCGGAAAGGAAGGTGGAGCTCTGTACCCTTGGTCACTGCAGATGTTCTGGGAAGCATGAAGGCTGCAGTTTTTGGGTGGGTATCCGCCAAGCTGCTGATCTGGCCCAATGGGGAAGTGGGCTGGAAAGAAAGTAGAACTGGGGCCAGGATAGGTCCCATGTCAGCTGGGCTATGTGTATCCTAACTTGGATGGGTGTTTGGGCGAAATTCACATGTGTCCTTGGTCACTGTGAACCTTCTGGGAAGTACGCAGGCTCCAGTGTTTGGCTGAGTATCTGCCCGTGTTTAAAAACTGAAAGAACATAATATAATGCACACGTGTTCAAGAAAAACCAAACAATGATTATACCAAGGAGGCTTCAGAGAAGCCCTACAGAAGAGTCAGCTTATATCCAATTTATTATCCTTGTTTCCTTGTCTTTGTTCATTATCTTTAGTAGGATAATTACAGAATTGTTCTTAGTCTCGTGCTTGTTTCTAAATGCTTTTAATAGTGTTCCTGGAATTTCCACATTTTGTTTTTATGTCATATTTCTCTAAAACTCTAATAATACCCTATCTCCTTGGTATTCCTTTGAGTCTTTTAGACTTCCTAATTTAAAAAAATTTTAGTGCAAGCTTGAAAACCTTAAACAAATACATTTAAGATGGAAATTGAAATGCTTCATGCAAAAATAACTGATACTTTCATAAAAATATAATGAGGCGTAGAAAGACAATTCTGCTATTTTGCAGGATTTTTGGTAGTTTCCCAGTAAACTTTATTTCCAGTAGTAATTCATACAGGAATCAAATGGATCTGTATTTATAACGTATTTCAGTACAGTTAATTACCACGGTTGGAGCTTCTTGCATTTCCCTAATGAATCACAGGCCTATTATGAAGAAATGACTCTCTCAAAGGACAATCATTTATTACACCTGAGCCCTCTTGATTCCAACTGTACCACATGCTGCCTAATAATTCGCAATGATTTAGGAATATTGCCATAACCACTCAATTACTTAAGCAGCTTTGGATGCAATCTATACAGCACAAGGCACATCCTTGGTCTACATTTACAACTGTGTCATTAATTAAAGGGAATCTAGAAATAATTGTGTTCTGAGCATCATACATACATGAGCACCTAGACTGAGGTCTAAATGGTCACTTATTTCTTTGGCTGTGCAGCAGTTATGTAATGAAGCTGAGGAGAGAAAGCTATAGAGTGGGATTTAGGAAGTCTGATCTCAAATCTGACTTGCTTTTTAGTTTTGGATCTTTGGGTAATTGTATTCTCTGAACTTTGTTTTCCATTCTTTGTGGAATCTACCACTATAGATTTCTCAGTCATTTTCATAATTAACATGATACTTCAACACGATCTATGGTAAGGGTAAAATATTCTTGCAATAATGTTGCTAGAATATTTATAAAATATCTCAGTGACTAAGCAACATAATAAAATATCTGTCCTCCAAGCACTGTATGGTGGTTTAAATGAAATATTCTCCATATCCTTGGGTATCTGAATACTTGCCCCCTTAGTCTTGCTAGAGGAAGTATGACATTGGAGGTAGGCATTGAGGCTCAGAATCCATCCATCACTCCTAGTTCCCTTGCCTTTCGGTTTGATTTTCAAGATGTGAGCCACTCTCAGCTTCCAGCTCCAGTCACCATGCCTGTCTGCTGCCATACTCCCCTGCCACAATGGTAACAGACTCTTCTCACACTACTGCAACCATATGCCCTCAATAAGACTTCCTTAAAAATATGTGGCCTTTGCTATGGTGTTTTTTCACAGAAATAGAAAGTAGCCAGTACAGAAATTGGCTCTAGGGAGAGGGTATTATTGTGCTGGACCTGACCATGTTGTTGTTTTAGAAGGATGTGGAAGACTTCGGAACTCTGAACAACAGGTGAACAATGTAACCTGAGCTTAATGATCCATCCCAGTAGGAGTATGAAGACAGTAGTGCTGAGAGTTATGTGTTCTCTGGACACTTAGCTCACAAGGTTTCAGGGAGGACTAATATGGGCTAAAACCTTGTTGTAGTTTGCAAAGATTGTGTCTACTTTCTACACTTGCCCTAAGAATTTTCCTGAGAATATATATTTAAAAAAAAACAAAACTAAACTAATGAACTAATTGCTTTGTCAAAGAATATTTGAAAGAAGCCTCATATTGACTGTCTTGTACAGTTGCTACTGTTATGTAGATCTACAATGGAACAAAGGACACATTGGACAGAAGGAAATATCAAATGTACAGTTTAGAAAGGAAAAGGACACTGGAAAAGATCAATGCTAATTCCTCCCTCTGTGTCTTTCATCTCAGGGTGGGAATCCTGGGCTTATAGGTATGTACCACCACATCTACATTTTTTAAAATCACCCTCCATGTGTGTGTGTGTGTGTGTATCACATAGAGATATAGATATATCTTAAATATATAAGTAGAACCTTAAATATATATGTAGAATCTGCTCAATCCATATAATAGTACATGTATGCATATGATTTTTGATTTCAGGGCTGGCCATGTGGTATTGATAACAATTGGCAGTTCTTCCCAGGGAGAGATGATTCCGCTCACTCTCAGCATTCCTTAGTTGCCTGTTGTTTTTTGTAAAGGGTTGGGGACCTTCTGTGTTCATGGAGTTCAGTGCTACCATGAACTTTTTGACTTTTTACACAGGTTCTGGGGATTAATCTCAGGGTCTCATGGCTGCTTGAAAAGTACTTTACAGACAGATCTATCTTCCCAGTCCCAAATGGTCACATTTTTCTTCATGGCTTCACTTGAGGATTTCTTTGTTTGTTAAATTACTCATTTTGTTAAGTATGAATAATCTTTAAAATTAAAATAAAAAACTAAGCTTTATGGAAAGTGGAATTTATGTACTGAAACATACAAAGAGTTGTTATCTTCCATATTTAAAGTATTATATAAAAATTAAACTACTAAATTTCTCTAGTCATATATATTCAACTTCAAATGTCTTTCACAGTTAGCAAGAGTTTCTTGATCCATTTGGAGCAATTAAGTAGTTAAGCAATTTTCAAAGATTATATCAGCTTTGTAAACTTTTGCTTTTAACAATTTCCAAGCTAAAGCTTTAGTTACAAAACTGAAGTCATTGATAGACTACTGTCAGTGTGCTGCTAACAGCATCATAACATATGTTTTATATTTTCACATTATCAAATACTGATTACTAAAGCAATGCCTTTGCACATCATTTTTATAAATTATTTCAGGATAATTTTATGCAGAAAGACAAAAACTTTACTTAAAGATGTTTTTTCCAGTGAGTCATAATTTAAAATTTTAAAGATTTATTTATTTATTCATTCATTCATTTACTGGTTGGTTTATTATATGTGTATGTATCTGCACATATTTGTGGGATATGAACATCTGCCAAAGTGTTATGAGGCCCACAGCAGGCATTGGATACCCTCCTTTATTAGTTTCTATCCATTCCTGTGATCAATCACCTCTTTCTGAGCTTGAGATTGACACTTTCTTGGCTATACTGGAAGCCAGCCAGCTCTGGTGAACCTGTCTTCATACCTCCAGTGTAGGAGTTTTAAGCATGAGCAGGAAACCTGGATTACTACATGAGTGCTGGACCTGAACTCTGCTGAGTCACCTCTACGCTATGGCCCCATGCTTGGAAAGCATGTGTTTATGTGAGAGGGTGCAATAACTGAACTTTTAGAAATCCTTTTAGTCTTTTGAATTTTTGTTCCTCACAAGGCCTTGTAAAACATTTTGTTTAATGAAACAGCAATCGTTTCAAAATACCAGTTAAATATAGAAGTTTAATTCAATCACTGCGATTAAAGAGTCAATTCTTCCCTTTAAACCAAATTACAAAGTAGAGCCAGCCCTCAAGTCATGAACTTTAATTTTTAAGAGCTGCATATAAATTTCCTCCAATTCTTTTGAACATTTCTTTCAGAAAGAGATCCTATTAAAATTCAACTTTATATACATAAAGTATGTATTTATAGAACCTAAATTAATAAAGCATTTCTATAAGGGAAGATGGCATGGTCATTAGACCTAAGATTTTGACCGCCTCTAACCACAAATGAGAAGTAAAATTATACCCAGAAGTGCTCTCCACTGTAATTCTTGATAAGTTTGTTTAACCAGTCATCTGGCATGCCACACAGCTGGGAACTATTTAGAGGTTTGATAGACACTCCCGTCTAGGAACTTTTTCTTTGTTCCTGATTTGCTGCCTCATATTGTATTGGAGACAATTTAATACAAGTACATCAAGTGTTTTCAAAACCATTTCTGTTTCTAAACAGTTCCAATGCCTTTGAGGCATGATTTCCTCGAAAGCAGGTCTCCTCGAGAGAGAGACTTTAATACAATAAATTTAGCATATTAGGTATATAGGATGATATAAGCAACTATAATTACTATTTTAGCCCAATGTAGATGCTGATGCTGTGGATGGCAACAAGGCACAGAGACGCATGTTCTTGCAGGAGCACATGTTATGGGACAGACCTAAGGCAATAAAATAACAACGACAGCAATCACAAACTCAAAGACTTGACAGAGCATTCCAGAAGAATAAAGATATGTGGGAATCTGCTTTCTTTAAAGGCTGTTTTAGAGGAAGGCAGAACATTCATCATGAAGTAGCTCTTCTTTATCACACCCCTTTTCCCAAACAGATATTTCAAGGTGAAGAAGGAAAAGATGGGGACTGAAAAATAAAAAGTAAATAAATAGACATGACCAAAGACAATGAACAAAGCAGACAGAAAAGGAGAAGACAGAGCCATTGGTGTTCTCAGAATAACAGAGCCCACAGAACTTCAAGGCATTCCAAGGGTTCACACCTCTTACAGGGGCCTAGAAAGCTAAAACAACCTGAGTGGTTCAGTCCAAATTCCTTCCTCAACAGTAAAGTGACTGCCTGCTAAGGAGTGGAGATTCCCTGATAGTGTTCAGGGCTTCAGAAGTTGGAGTCAGTTTCTGGTATATTTTACTTCTGTCTCTAGCAAGAATTGCTGTCAGCAATGTTGTGTATGTTCTAGCCATAAATCAGTATGTTCCCAACTAAGAATTAACAAGGAATAGCCTACGATTTTAAAAGTCCACAAAGTTAGGTAGCTACTAAGTTTATGGCATGGCAAATGTGTCCATGGGTAGGAACATCCCATTAATTACTGGTGGGAGCGACTCAGGGAGTCTCTTGTGATGGGAGTGAAGAGATACACACATAGCTTTGCTACTCCCCAGGAATTCAAGCAACCTGGGAATTGACTGGGTAAAGAAGCCTTGTTCTGTTGAGAAGGAAGTGCTTGTAAGTTCCTATCTATGGAAGGAAATTAATAGGGCTGTGATGTGATGATTATCCCCTTAGTTATTTGAAAGGAATCCTAGGGAAAATTAAAAAGCTTTGTGGTGCAGTCTGTCTGTCATTAGATCCTGGGACAAGTAATTTTAGTGTTGATCTTGGGGCAGCTGGCACAGGGGTAATTAAGGAAGTTCTGGCTGAGCAGAGGCTACATCCTCAGCATTCACATATAAAACCTAATAAGAAACTTACATTGATGATGGAGAAGGAGTGGGTTATTAGCACAGAAGGTGATTGAATGCACACAGTGCACTCAATGGTCTGAACCCTGCTCACCTACCTACCTTACCCTTCTTAGATGCCTCCCTAAGAGGCAAGAGATGCCAACAAAATGTCCCAAGAAATCTGTGTGAGGGCACAAAGCAGAGTAGTGTTACCAAGGAACTACTTAAAGCAATGTGCTTCTGCTCTCACGGGAGAAAGGTAACTAACAAGAAGACAGGCTTTTAGAAAAGCAGACATTGGAATTGGAGGAAACTGAAAAGCTTCTGCACACTAAGAAAACAATGAACAGGGTGAAGAGATACAGATTTGGGGGAAATATTGGAAAATTCATATCTGGAAAGAGGTTATAAGAATGTGTGAGGCAATTAAATAATACAATAGCAAAACTGCAAAAGTGATTCAAAGTGGACAAAGGATTTAACAGACATTTCTTAAAAGAAAACATAAAGAATAGCAGAAAGCATTGAGGACACTGAAGGGGATAGGAACTCCATGGGAAGACTAACAAAGTCAACTTACCTGGACCTTTGGGGCTCTCAAAGACTGAACCACCAACTAAAGATCATACACCGGCTGGAGCTAGACCTCCCTGCACATATGTAGCAGATGTGCAGCTTGGTCTTCATGAAGGTCCAAACAACAGGAGCAGGGGATAACCCAAAGGCTATTGCCTGTGGGCAAAATGTGTTCTTCTAGCTGGGATGCCTTGTCTGGTCTCAGTGGGAGAGGAAGCGCTTGGCCTCGAAGAGACTTGATATGCCAGGGTAGGGACATACCCAGGGTGGGCCCTACCCACTCACAGAAGGAGAGGGGAATAGGTGAAGGATTGTGGGGGGTGACTGGGAGGGAGGTAGTGAGCAAAATGTAAAATGAATAAGTAAAATACATAAATAAATAATGACATTAGAAAAGGAAAACATACATATCCCAATAGATTGATTATATACAAAAGTGCCCAATGTCGGCAATGCAAATGCAAACTACTGTTAGCTCTTATCTTACTCCCATCAGAGCACCCTTTGGTAAAAAGACTTAGTGAGAATGTAGGAAAAGGACCACTCAGTGTTGGGGAGAATACAAACTACTATAGGCAGTTTGCAAAACAATGTCAAAGGTCCTCAAGACTTAAAGGTAGAAACTCCCACACTATTGAGTGGTTCTACTCCTGGGCAGATATGTGACATGAAATTAGTGCATCAAAGAACTGCAGTCCATTCTTCAGATCTAAGACTTACAAGGCTGATGAGCTGATTCACTCAGTGGAGAAAGGATCTGCCCATCAAGCCCAATGACATGAATGGGACACTTACAACATTGTAGAAGGAGAGAACCAACTCCCTCAAATTGTCCCTGACTCCCACACATAGATGTATACACACACACACATACGTTCATATACATACACAATTAAGATGTAATTAAATTTTCTAATCTAAGAATTCAATGGCTGGATAGTATTTCATTGTGTTGATATACCATACTTTATTGATTTGTATTTTATTGACAATTTGAATTAATTCCAAGTCTCAGATTAAATACAAGAGAAAGAGGAAGAACGGGCCTCTTGGATTTGTTATCTTTAACTTCAGAACATATATCTAAGACTGACCTGTTTATAGAGTGCCCTAAATTTCCTTTGGTTCTGGTCTTTTCCTTCATCAGAAGCCATCAACATTTCTATCATCAGAGGGAATTTGTGATATTAACAGTACAAGACAGGAGAAACTACAGCTTCAGCAAGAAGCTGAGGTAAGGCATGCACAATTATGTCTTGTGTAAGTCCCATATAAGACAGATTTCAGAAAAGGTAAGAAGAAAAAGCCATAGAAGAATAAATGCAGTTCCCTATCAAAATGTCCAGTTCTAGCAATGGTATAATCATGTATTAGTTACTGACTCCTAAATGGTTAAAAAGAAAAGTTTACTTTAGCAGCTTAAAAGATGAATACAAATACAGTATTCTATAACATGTCTGTGATGATATAGAATTTTACAAGCACTTCCTGTAACATAAGTGATTGTGACTCAGGGTACCTTGCATAGTTTCAGTTAAGATACCAGCTTCCTCACCTGGACGGATGCAAGAGATTTGTTTTTGTTCTTTGCTATTAGTTGACAAAAGGCTTAGTTCCTCATGTCACTGCCCTATCTGCTGGACCAGTTTTCATGGTTCAGCTATTAGATCCCCCAGAAAAATAGTCAATGTAGCAAGAAGGACGCCAGAAGGATTCTTGCCATGCATAGTCTTGGGAGTCTCACTCTTTTAATTGTTCAATATTGATGAGCTACACATCAGCCAAATTCAGTAAACAGCACCCTACAGAGGCACAGATACCAGCAGGGACTCTTGAAGGCATGCAGGAGGCTACTCCATAGTTACACACCAACAGGACATAGCTGTCTTTTCTAAATAACATTTCCACTCTTATTTAATGGTTCACTTAATCTGTATTATTACTTTTAAAAAAAGATGTTGAACAGTATTCAAGAATTCATGACAGCTATTACAGTATGTCAATTTCAAAATAAAAATATTACAGTTAAAGCACAAAACGTCTTCTCTCCTAAGAGCCATTTAAGCTTCCCTAAATGGTTTCCTGTGCTCCCTATTAAGAAGCACCACTGGTCACAAGCTTCAGTTGGTCTTGCTTGAAGGAATGAGGAAGCATTTGTTTCATGTGACATCCTCATTTGCACTAAAATCCCTGCAAGTTTAATGTAAAGGTTCTGGGAGTAGCAGAGACACCAAAGAAGCACTAGAGCAAAACTCATTGGCTGCTATGCTTTTTATGACACTTACCAGCTATCCTTTGTAATCACTTAAAACAGAATCATTTTAAAGACTTGAGCCATAAGGCTAGAGCAGATTGTTCCCAGGATATAAAACTAAACTCACCTTATTACACACTGGTGTTCTGCTGTCCACTCTCATTATGGAAGGCCATAAAGTAAATGTAACTGTTCCCTGGAATGTCACCAGCAATAAGTGCATCTTTCCTTCCTCGTTCATTTGGTTGAGCTGGCTATAATAGTTTCATCTTAAAACTTTTGCAGCTGGGACATCTAGAAATGCCTTCTGGTGTCAGAATTCATGGAAAATACTCCGTTTGGATAACCTTGGTGCTTGAGTATGGTTAAGGGAATCATGTCATGATCATTGGATTTCATTAGCAACCAGTGAATGCCTTTTCATCATAAAATTCAGTGTTCTGAAACCGACTGCTTATTGTGTCCTGTGCACATGGATAGTCTTTTGTCACTCCACTCATGAGCCTTCATTATACCTTCCTGAGGGTGCTACATGCACTGCTGTCGTCTAATAAATGGCCAAAGGTAAGAAGAATGTGGCAGTAAGAACCATCCGTGCTGATTATAGAGCATCACCCAGGATTCACCCTGCAGCCCATGGTCATGGGCAGGATCTGGAATCTGTTATTCCATCATATACCTGTCAGATTTAATTGCTATTTATTTACTTAATTGGAGAAGAAAATAAAATCTTAATTTTATTCTAAATTCATACCAGAGTTAATAAGCATTATCTGGTTAAATATGACCATTATGTTTTCAAAAACTGAGGGGCAGTATAGAGACACTCAAGCAGAATAAGTATCTATCATGCCAATGCCATCAAGGTTAATCTATTTCCTATTGTTGGGAAACTTAACTTCCGTTAATAAATATATTTTCAACTTTAAACTGAATATGTCTAGCCTCTTTGCCATGAAAACTCTTGGGAACGTAAGCTTGGGCTCATTATGAGATTTGTGACTTAGGCACACAAAGGTGATTTATGCACTTATAATCTCCCTATTCTTTTACAGATGAGAAGCACAGTGTGTATCTTCGGTATCAAAAACTCCTTGAAGATAACTAAAAAATACAATAAAATAAATGTAGTATGTAAATATACCATGAAGCAGGCATTCAAGAGTCTGGAGTTAAAAATGGTCTGGAAGTCAAAGTCAGGAGTTACTTCTTGTTTGTTTTCCTATTTCTTAAACACCATGTGATTTTTGTCATTATTGTGTCTTCGCTCTCTCTCCTTCTTTCTCAAAAGGCCTTGTCTGCTTGACTTTGGGCCTTCATTCTTACATGCCATGACTATTTCAATGCCAACCATCAGCTAAAAATTCTCTATCTCAATTCAAATTAAGAAAAGAAGAGTTACACAATATGTACACCTCTCCATGTGTGTTCTAAGAAGAATTCTTGTTTTCTGAATGGGATGGAAAATATCTAAATAGGATATTATGCAAGTATAGTGGTTTGAATAAAAATGGTCCCCATAGGCTCACATATGTGAATGCTTAGTCATCATGGAGTGACACCATCTGAAAAGGATTAAGATGTGTGGCCTTGTTGGATGCAATATGTCACTAAGAGTGGGCTTTGAGGTTTCAAAAGTCCATGTGGATCCCAGAGTCTCTCTCTCAGCCTTTGGATCAGGATATAGCTCTCAACTACTTATCCATGCTGCCTGCCTATGTAGTACAGGGCAGATAAAGTGATGTGGCAGTGTTGACAATGAGAATAATCTGAAATATGGCAGTTCTTGTTTATAGCATGCTTTTAGATACCCTTCCTCATGTGTGTGTTTATTTATGTACATGTTCACACATGTGCTGGTGATAGGGAGGCCCCAGGACAGCCTCAAATTTCAATGTCAGTATCATGTTCCACCCACCTATTTGTTTGTTTGTTTGTTTATTTATTTATTTATTTATTAAGCAGAGTCTCTTACTTGAATTTGAACTCTCCAAGTAGGCCAGGCTGGATGACTTCTGAGCCCTAGGGATCCTATGTCTATTTCTTCAGAACTGGGATTACAAGAAAGCACCACCACGCTGTCTTTTTAAAATATGGCTCCTGAATGTCAGAACCAGGTCCTGAGTTTACAAGATAATCACTTTAGTGACTGAGCAATATCTTCAGCCTTGGTCAGTCTTCCTGAACTCCTTTGTTATCTTTAGAAATGGTCTGAACAGATTCCCCTTTTCAGAAAATGAATTTAGATTTTGGAACTTCTGGGGAAACTAGCAATCTCCTACAAGTGAACTGGTTTGCTTAAAGAAAACATCTGCACATCTGTTTATTGATTATTTGTTACATTTGCCCAATGTAACAAATTTGTTAAATTTTACTGTCAGCCTCTTTAAAATACAATGAAACTCTAGTAACTGTGTGCTGCTTTGACAATTTAGCCACGGGAACGCTTTCTAAATGAGAATCAGAATGGCATTTGCAGTGAGCATTTTGTGTTTTTATTGTCAGAGCACCATGTATTCCCAGATCACCATGATAACAGTTTTCACATAGGCTTGGGAAAGTTTCAAATTATACATGCACATGGGTTCTAAAGTGTTGCATTCATGAAATATTTTGTAAATTTGGGGTTGAGGAATCATTGATTCAAAGTCACTAAATCATTAAGCATAGAGTTGTCTCCAAGAACACAAGAACATAAGAAAGAGTCAGGTAGTTTCTTGTTCTTTGTTGCTTTATTTGTGCCTTTTCTTAGTCTTGCTAGTTATTCATTCTTAATGATCCTCTCTTGGAGCCTAATTTTGTTCAAGATTCTGATTGCAAGCCATCCTTGTATTGTTTTCTTCATTGTGATTCAAGTCAAGGTTGTTCTGTTACCATCACTAGGCTCATGACCCATGGACATTTCTGCGATTCCCCTATACATCAAATGATTCTCCCACAGCCCTGCCTTGCCCAGTTCTCTGCTTTCAATCTTTATGACATCTTTCCATTGTGATCTTGCCTTTACTTTGGCCTTCCATCTATTTAAGGGTCCTCTGTTTTCTTCCCTGTCTTTGTTGAGAATTTTGCCTTTCTGAACTCACATAGCCCCCCCCCCCATTACTTTAGTGAGCTCCTCTCTTAGTTCACTTCCAATCAAAAATTCAGTTGTGGCTCCAAATGCCTCCAAAGATCTCCAAATAGGATCTTTCTTCTTGGCCATAAAATAAGGAACAAGACTGGATGACTTTAACAGTCGCCAGCCTTCTTCTAGCTTCTTCCCATAGTCCTCTGTAGGTCTCTATTAAGCTATGAATTCTTACTTATATGGAGAGATCAAAAGATGATAATATAGAGATTGAAAGAACAGTGGTTTACAGAGTCTAGAAAAACTATGGGGGATGGGCAACGAGAGTGTTGTAAGTATGTGCATCTGAATGAGTGGAATTTTATCTTATATTCCACAGCATAATATAGAAACTATCGCTGACAACAATTAACTGTATGATTCAAAATAGCTGCTACAAAAGGATTTTCATGCTCCCAACATAAAAAGCATCATAAATCCTTGGGATGATGGATGTCTATCATCTTATTCTTTACACATTGTAAGTACGTATTGAAATGTTAGCCTATTACAGATACTTACTGGCTATCAATCTTAAATACAGTATATTAGTTCAGTTCTGTTGAAGGTGCTTATATTAATTACTTGCCTATATGTAACAACTTATAGTAAGTTAAACACTGCTTGCCACTCATGCCTCAGCAGGAAGAAGAAGAGATGTCTGTGACAACATACTTCTATTATCTCTGCTTAGCTACTCTCAAGTCTTCCAAAGACTATCAATTTGGAAGCAAGACTGCCCTTCTCCATGGTTCTCACTGCATCCCATGCTGAGTCTTGCCTCTACATTCTGCCCTGATGGGCACTCCCCCAGGGGCATAGGTGTGAATACTGCACTCACACCAGCAACAGGTGCTTTCTGTGGCAAAGCAGCTGTGAAAGACACTTCGCCAGGATCTTTCACTTGAGTCAGTTTAAACCTGAGTGTACACAGACATGGCAGACATTACTAGACAAGTTTTCTTGCCATTGCATCTCAGTTTCCTATCTTATCCTCATGTTTAGAGCCCTGTGTTTGGTCTGTGCCTCTGGCTTTAAGATAAATATCAGAAGATTCTGTCCATGATAACATCTCCATGTTAATCCTTTGATTCCATTAATTCCTTGAGAAAAAAATAAAATAAAATCAACTTCCCTACAGTCTGGCTTCTCCCTTACTAAGGTAGTGCCGAGCCAAATGTCATCTTTATGATGGGAGTTGTCCATGGGGTTCAGCATATCATTTCTCCGTTCTTCTGAAGTTTACACTGGGGGCTCAAACTGCTTATTTCCTAGCAGGTCTCAGAAGACTTGGATTTGTTTCTTTCTCTCCCCCACCTGTCCCCTGGGTATTTATTCAGTATCCTTACTGCCTTGATTGCTGCAGCGGAAGGGTTGGACACCCTTTCTTCTGCTCACTAATCTTTCATCTCTTCTTTCAGCCTGTGGCTCCTACCCTAGTGGTTCTCCTCAGCATCTGCCAATTCTCTGCTTTATTGCACCTTCTATTCTTGGGATCGATCCTAGGTGAACACTGTCCTATTTCATGGTTTAGTTTCTTTTCATACTATCATGCTCGGGCCCCATTTCTTACTAAATTCCATCTTTGAGATATGCTGCTCCTCTACTTCTGCACACAGTATGTCATCAGAAAAGGGTAATTGGGTTCCAGTTCCAACAGATGAGCCCTCTGAAGCCATTCCAGTCAGATCTGAAGGGTCCCTGATAACTGGATTTACCTTATTCCACATCCAATGTAACTCATATTTTATATAGTCTGAATGTGTGCACTCACTGAACTTTTATCCAATCTAGGTAGCACAGAACATCATCAATCACATTCAAGGTAAGATACTGAGACTCAGAAGAGTTTGTGGCTTTCTTGTTACACAAGTCCACATTTAGAACCAGGTTCAGCTGAGGAAATTTGCCTTCTGAGCCTATGCTCTTCATCATCAGTGTCCACAGCATGTTTAATATACTTATTTCTACGTTCCATCTCCCCTCGAAGTTCCATTGAGTACTTCTAGAGCTGTGAACCTTTTTTTTTTTTGTCTACAATCTAAGAAAACAGAGAATGAAAATTCCTCTTGAACTCATGGGCTCTTATGACTTCCTCATTATTCATCAAACTTGTATTTCTTTGGCAAATCAAACCCAGTTCCTTCCTTTTGATGACATGTCTTTAGAGCCTGGCTTATGACTCATTTTACCAAATATAGATGAACACTTGTAGTTCCATTACAGGAATTTCCTGTATCAAGAAGAGCAGCTTGCAGAGAGCATGACTCCTCCCCTGATACTCACAATCCACATCTGAGCTCCCAGTACTACAGGTCCTTATTTCCCTCATTAAGTCACGTGCCGACCATGCACAGTTGAAGTCATTTTACAGTATAGAGAGCCTTTTGTAATCTTTTGCTTTCTCAGTAAGGGTCACACACTTCCTTGTCACTTTTTCTTCCTTATTCCAGTAGCTTCACATGGGTCTCTATTGGTTTTTAAGTTCATGATTCTTGGTTTTTCCATCTTCCAATCTGTAAGTTTTACGATCCATTCTCCTGGCTTTCAGACACACCAAGTCTCAGACCCACCTTACTCTTTCAAATCACTTTGCCACCTTACCCACATACTACGCACACTCACCTCCTGTCTGTTCAGGGTTGTTTTACCTTTTCTCCATCAAGATCTTGACAGCTTTTCCTCTTTGGGGATTTGTCCCATTCATAGAACCTTTCAGAAGAGACATTTCAAAGGCTCTGTTGAGTGATTCTGTCATTGCACCTTATTGTAACTTTCTGCACAACTGTAGGACCTTAAACTTAACAATCATTATTTAAGTCTCAACTGACTTCAAAAACCAATAAGCAGAAGTGGATTGCACATTCAAGAATAGGTGTTAGTCCATCTTCAGAGCACTTAAAAGGAATAGGCCAACTGTTTTTTTTACTCTTAGCTGATTATTAAGCTGCAGTCCAGACGGAGAACTATAGAAGAAATAACAAACACTGGCAATTAGAACTCACTGTTTCAGAGACAACTGCTGGCATGCTATGAATATCTCCTCACAGACGAACACACTAATGAAGAACAGATGAATGCAAGAGTCAAAAATCCATTTGTTTGCGTGCAGGAGGTAATTTAGTAAAACTCTATGACCTTGACTTATATCCAGAGAAATCGTGGAACATAGGCTAGTAATTACAAATATTTAGAGGCGAGAGATGAGTTACTCTGACTGAGCCACAGAAAGAGGGTATTGGTTGTCAATGGTTCCCAGCATTGATTAGAACAAAGGCTACCAAGTATTCCTTTTGGAACAGATAATGGTCACAGGAAAGAGTACCAGATGAATATTCTTTAAAATCCTGCCAACAAGAGCACGGCAGAAAGTGGTAAAGTTGAGAAGATTTGGGTTTCTGGATTCCTAGCAGCTGGAGGAAGTGTGTGTAGTCACACAGAAGACTGTTTTAAAAACCAGCAGAATTCATGCAGTGACTACATCACTGATTTTGATTTTCTCCCCATTTGTTCATTTCCTTACTTTCATTTGGCCTGTCCATTATGATTAGAAAATAAATTTGACTAGCAATAGTAAGGACCTTGGAATGTCATTAGTGTAATCCTGAATGAATAATTAATAACTATTGATTGGTTGGTTGAAATAAAGACCAGGAAATCATAAAGTACTCCTTTATCCACTCATAGGCCACTAGTTTCTAGGATGGTGGAAGCATTCTCCAATTTAATGCAGCTGTAACTATAGCTGTTAAAGAATGGACGGCAAGGGCTGGTACAAGTACCGAATCGAAGAGCTACAGAGCTATTTGATCATTGTCTTATAAGATTATCTCTTAGCCTTTGATTTTTCTAATATATTATATATATATATATGCCTTTATTTTTTTAAGATAGTTTTATGCTATGTTACTAGAGTTGACCTCGAACTTTCCATGTAGAACAGGCTAGCCTGAAACTTACAAGTGTCCGTCTGCCTCTTCCACCAAGTGCTGGAAATAACACTCTGCCATTGTGCTTAACTCGAGGCCCAATATTTTAATTTCAACTACATTCTTCTTATTTTACCCAGTTTATAATCTATTATTTGATATATTCAAAATCATTAATATCAAATAATTAAGTTTAGACATCATGGTACTGGAAGTAACAGTTTAAACATCATAAAATTATAGAATATTATGTTGTGATTTTTAGAGGAAAAATAAAATGTTAAATCTTTATAATAAAAATAATTTCAATTATAATAAACTTTATGTAAACATTTATAAATCTTTATAATAAAAATAATTTCAGTTATAATAAACTTTATGTAAGTGTTTACTGAGTACACACACACAGAATGGGATCAATTATTCATGTGTGTAAATATACATATATTTACATATATACATAATAACAAATAAAGCTAGTATATATGTATATATTTCAATTTATATAAATTGTATACTATGTTTTCAAAATGAAACTAGAACATTTATAGAATGTTAAGATAGTTTAAAAAATATGTTAGATTTAAAATTTCAGTAGGAAAAAATGGGGGAAGAGCTATAAGATTGAGAGAAAATAACTAAAAGAATTATTATATTAGGTTATCCCCTATCAATAATTACTTTAAATAAGTGCCCTGATCAAAAGACATAAGTATTTGAATATAACTTGAAAAAGGAAAACTGAATTCAATTGTATGTTATATATAAGAATCATTTTTTTCTTATTTATTTATTTATTTATTTATTTATTTATTTTCATATTTTATTTACTTTTAAAATGTTCCCCCTTTCCAGATCTCCCCTTTGGAACCTCCCCATTCCCTCCACCCTCCCCCTGCCACTATGGGGATATTCTCCAACATACCCACCCACCCACCCACCCATTCTCATCTTCCCTCCTTGTCATTCTCCTATACTGGGGGATCTAACACCCTCAGACCCAAGGGCCTCTCTCCCCCTGATGGATAACAAAACCCTCCTCTGCCACATTTGTGGCCAGCACCATGGGTCCCTCCATGTGTATTCTTTGGTTGGTGGATCAGTCTCCAGGAGTATGGGGGGGTGGGGAGTGTCAGGCCAGTTACCACTGTTGCCACCTCCCTGGGGCTGCACACTCCCTCAGCTCCTTCAGTCCTTTCTCCAAGTCCTCCATCTAGAACCTCACACTCAGCCTTATTGTTGCTGCGAAGTGACTCTTGGGTATTTCAAACTTTTGGGCTAATAACCACTTAACAGTGAGTACATACCATGTTCATTCTTTTGTAACTGCGTTACCTCACTCAGGATGATATTTTCAAGATTCATCCATTTGTCTGCGAATTTCATGAAGTCGTTGTTTTTAATAGCTAAGTAGTATTCCATTGTGTAAATGTACCACATTTTCTGTATCCATTCCTCTGTGGAGGGACATCTGGGTTGTTTCCAGCTTCTGGCTATTATAAATATGGCTGCTATGAACATAGTGGAACATGTGTCTTTATTACATGTTAGAGCATCTTCTGGGTATATGCCCAGGAGTAGAATAGCTGGGTTCTCAGGTAGTAGTATGTTCATTTTTCTGAGGGTCCACCAAACTGATTTCCAGAGAGGTTGTATCAACTTGCATTCCCACCAACAATGGAGGAGTGTTCCTTTTTCTCCATATCCTCGCCAACATCTGCTGTCACCTGAGTTTTTGATCTTAGCCATTCTGACTGGTATGAGGTGGAATCTCAGGGTTGTTTTGATTTGCATTTCCCTGATGACTAAGGATGTTGAACATTTCTTTAGGTGCTTCTTGGCCATTCGAGTTTCCTCAGTTGAGAATTCTCTGTTTAGCTCTCTTCCCCATTTTTTGATAGGGTTATTTGGATCTCTGGAGTTTAGCTTCTTGAGTTCTTTGTAGGATTGGTAAAGATCTTTTCCCAATCTGTAGGTTGCCGTTTTGCCCTATTTACAGTGTCCTTTGCCTTACAGAAGCTTTGTAATTTTATGAGGTCCCATCTGTCAATTCTTTATCTTAGAGCACAAGCCATTGGTGTTCTGTTTAAGAACATTTCCCCTGCGCCCAAGTGTTCGAGACTCTTCCCCACTTTCTCTATAAGAATCATTTTAGACTTAATACATCTATAGGCTGAAGTTGAAGGTATATAAAGTGGTATTTTATGCCAGTGTTAGCCAAGAGAGCAGAGGTAGCTATACATGTGTTGAACAAGATAGGCTTCAAGTCAGAAGTTACAAGAGACATAGAGCGATATTATATTGTGAGAAAAAGGTTAGTTTACAAGAAAACATCACATTTACAACTATATAGGCCCAGAGCAGAAGACTACCTAAATATCTAAAACAAGCACTGACAGAACTTAAGATGTTGTGGATGGCTCTGTGCTGCCTGTATTTATATGTTAATTCCTCTCTCCCAGGAGGGGCTGCCTGGGAGGAGGAATGAGTCACTTACTCATGTGACTTCTTGTGAACCTCCCAAAATGAATAAATGGACCAATCATTGGCAAGTAGGTGTGACTTCTGGGTTAGATGATAAAGAGGAGAAGCAGGAGAGAGTTCAGTTCGAACAGGAGAGCTTATGGAACAGGGCTAGCGAAAGGGCAACATGTAGCTGCTAGAGTTTCCCGGTATCATGGTGGATCCGTCAGGATTTGCTACCAGAGGAATTAGATTTAATATTGGCTTACAAGATTAGGATTCTAGTTGTTGCTCCCAGAGATTGAGTTTTCATTGTTTCTGAACTAAGTTTGTGTGGTATTTTTCTTCTTACAGTGACTCAACTGGGTTCCAGAAAGAAAGGTATGGCGGCAAAGTATGGGTTTGCCTGATGTACTCCACAAAGGCCATGGGAATATTGAAGCATGGGGCTGGTGTGGTAGCAACCCACCAGTGGGAACTTAATGAGCTGTGAGTAGAGATTTTGGAGTTCTGAGTCAGAGAATCTGCTGAGATGAGAACACCAGGCTGGAGCCATGTGGCCGATGGTGACAGGCATATAGCAGGAACTTGCTGGTTCCTTTTTAAAATATTTCCTGCAACACATGATACAAATCAGTGTAATAATGTAGCAAGGGATCAAGACCGGGCTTTCAAGTATAGAGTATCTGGATAGAAAAACCAACAGGGAAACAGTAGACTTGACTAATATTGTATACTAAATGTCCTTGTGACATACATAGGGCATTCCATCCAGAAAGAAACAGAATCCACTCTTTTCTCAGGTATATATTGAACATTCCTCTTTAGAAAGGATCACAGCCTTCACAAGTTTAAGAAGGCTGAAATTATATCAAATATTCACTCAAATGAAAATAGAATAAAACAAGGCACAGCAAAAATAACACCCAACCACAAATACACTGAAGCTAAACAAAACACTTAACCAAGTGATAAACAAGAGGAAAATTAGATAAACATGGAAACCAGACACACAACAGTGACAGGATGCAGGTGGACCAGGATGGAAAGGAATGCTAATGTAAGGGAAAGGATCTGAATTAAAAATGAAGAAAGCCCTGATTTCATCATTAAACAGTACATGCATACTCTGAATTACCGCTGTGCCTTACAAGTATTTTGATAATTAAAGAAGAAAGAAAATGTTAAATTTTATACCTCCAAGGACCAGCAAAATGAGCCAAGCTCAAAACTACCAAAAGAAATCAAATCCACACACACACTAGAACAGAAACGAAATTTAAAACAGAAAAATACCAATATAAGAGCTGATATTTGCAAAGATTGAAGTAGTAATTAATAATATTAATCTTGAAAGGATTGATAGTATCTAGTTAGATTAGAACAAAAATATAGAATACAGAAATAAATAAAAATCAATAATAAAAAATTATAATCAACACCAGAGAAATCAAAAAGGCTATTCAGTGACTATTATAAGCAATTTGACACTTATTAGAAACATTCTTCATACTAAGACAGAGTCATGAAGGAGTGGAAAATCTAGACAGAACTATAACTAGAAAGAAAATTGTATCAAGAATTATTACTCAACTATTTAAAAGATGACATCATGAATTTTGCAGGCAAATGGATACAACTAGAAAAATTTATCCTGAGGTAATCAAGACCAAGAGAGACAAATGTGATATATATTCACTTATAAGTTGATATTAGATGTTAAGTAAATGATAATCAAGCTACAATCCACAGACCCAGAGAGGAGTAGAGGAGGACTCTAGGGGGAAATGCACAGAGCTCCCTGGGAAGGGGAAATAGAATAGATTTTTTTAGGTAGACTAGGGACAGATGGGAGGGCTGCAGGAAGGATCAGAGGTAGGGGAAGGGAGAGAGTATGGGGAGTCACAACTGGAATGAGGAGGCATTTGAGGGGTGGTGTAGAAACCTAGTGCAGTAGAAACTTCGTGAAATCTATGAGGGTGATCCTAGTGAGGACTCCTAGTAATATAGGATATGGAGTCTGAACTGGCCATGTTTTATTGTCAGGCAAGGCTTCCAGTGGTAGAGTAGGTTTCATTCAGTTGAGTTGATGGCCAAGGGATCCCATGGAGATCCCTTAATAACCCAGCCTGATGTGAAGACCGAGGGTTGCTCTCTGCAAATTGACAATGGAACCCTATTGCCAAGACAACATCCATTGAATTTAAAGAGATCAAGCTGGTACCTGCATGGATCCTTAACCCTGATATTCTAGTCTCTTTGGTGTGGGAAGTTACTCTGCAGGCTACAGAAAGAGAAACCTGAACACCAACCCAGCCACAAAACCCAAGACCTACAATGTGTACTGCCTGCAAGATATGCTGGAAGAATTTGGGAGTGGCCAACCAATATCCAGTTTAACTTGAGGCCCACAGAGGGAACCCATGCCCTGGATAAATGGTCAGAAACCAGAAACTAAGATGGTCAAGAGACCTAGGTAGAACCAAACATGACAAAACAAAACAAAAAACAAAAAACAAAAAACAAATCAACAAAAGATTCCTAATAAAATTCTACTATACTCATAGATAAGTGTCTTGTCCATTTGTCACTAGAGTCTTCCTCTGGCAGCAGATAGGAGTGGGTGTAGAGACCCACAGCCAGACTTCATGTAGATAGAAACTGGAAGTCTCCTTTGGGTCCCTCCCCTGGAAGATCAGGGAACTGGTGAAAGAGGGGGAGGGCAGACTGTAGCAGTCAGAGGAGATGGAGAACATCATCAGCTGAATCAACTAAGCAGGGCTCACATGGGCTCACATAGACTGAAGTGGCAAGCACAGGGCCTGCATGGATCTGTACCAGGCCCTTTGAACATATGTTGTAACTGTTAGCTTGGTGATTCTGTGTGAGGCCTAACAGTGAGAGTCTCTGATTCTTTTTGCCTGCTCTTTGCATTCTTTCCCTCCTACTAGATGCCTTTCCAGTGAGGTCTTTTGCCTTGTGGCATTGCGTCCTGATTTATCATGGTTGGTTGTTGTCTCTTGGAGGCCTGCTCTTTTCTGAATGGAAACAGAGAGGGAGTGGATCTGGGGAAGAGGGGAGGTAGCATTGGGAGGGAAGCTGGAAGGAGAGGAGGGAGGGGGAACTGTGGTTAGGATGTATTGTATGAGAGAAGAATATATTTTCAATATTAAAAAAAAAAAAAAGAATAAAAGAATAAAACAAAGGAAGAAAAGCCGAGGGCAGAATTACTTCTCTTGTAAACTCCTGCAGTTAAAGATTAGATACAGATTCTTCTTTCCCAAAATATCTAAAAGAGTAGGTGCCTCTGAACTAATTTTTATAATACCAACATGGCCACGATATCAAAGGCAGACATGGACAAAGAATATCTTTTAGAAAGCAACTGTGTGAAGCATTTGATGGAGAGGGGGTGACTGTAAAAGCTGCTGAGGTGTGATCAAGTACTAAAGATGATGGTACCCATCAGAGTAAGGGCCCCAAGTGAGCTGGAAGGTCACTGGGTAGTAGGAGGCAGGGTTGCTACAGCCTGGAGCAAGGCAAGTCTTGGTCAAAGAGCTTGGGGTGAAGCTAGCTGCACTTCACATTAGGGTTTTGTTTTTTTTTTCTAAACTCAGAAGACAACCATTAGCTGGCTTTAGGAGAAAAGTTATCATGTGAAAAACACATTAAAAAAAAAAAATCACTGGATTGTCAAGTTGAGATCAGAGAACAGGTTTCACAATGTTTCAGATAGCTTATTTAAAGAACAATTTCCCAGTCTGTATTTTGGATCTTCTGAATTGTGGCCCAGAAATCTTTGCTTTAGAAAATACAAGAGTCAGATGGTGGTGGCACATGTCTTTAATCCCAGCACTCCAGGCAGAGGCAGACAAATCTCTGAGTTCTAGGCCAGCTTGATCTACAAAACAAATAGCAGAACAGCCAGAGAGGGCTTCTCAGAGAGATCCTTTCTCAGAAAAAAAAAAAAAAAGAAGAGAAAAAAAAAACAAGATCAAAAACCAAACAAAAACAAAAAACAAAACCCAGGAATGTCCTTTTTGCCATCAAGTCTGGAGTCTGCATTCTATTTACAATTTCATACCCCATGAATAGACTTGAGATGCTGTCTTTAATAAATGTTTTAATGAGTATACAAATGAAAAAAAATGTATAGTATTTAAAAAATAAATGTGACTGGGTATTTTAACCAGATTTAACATTTTATAAATGTATTTGAAAAGTAGCAATTTTCAAAGTCAACCAATATGAGAAATCCTTATTTATTTCAAATATTCCTTAAATATCCACTTTTTAATTCAACATTTGATAAATTTTATTAATGCAAAAATATTATATCTGTTCTAGTTTTTCTCTACATTTGGTTGGAACCCAGTCATTACAGAAGATTATTTACACATAAATTGGAGCTGCAGGCTGTGAAACAAGTATTCAGTGGTTTGATTGCTTAAGTTACAGTGTTGTTTAGAGGGAAACCTGAAAATAAACAGAACCTGCACAGTTGGAATATCAGTGTTTTCTCCTGACACGTCTATTATTCTTATTTTATTATTTGGAGAAAATTAAGTTGGAAATTATTTCTCATGATGTAGTTTCTGTCTCTCGATAGAAGTACATATGTTGAACATGCAATCTAACTCATGGATGCATTACAAAATGATCCTGCATTTAAGTCTTCCTGTCTGATTCTGGAACATTTCCACTTGAAAACATGTATGGCATTTTAAAAACAAAACTTCATTGGAAACTGTATCTGCATGAAACTAGACATATTATACTATGATTTTCCAGACTGAATATAGATACAGATATCCAGTCAGTACTAAAGGAACTGTCTTAGCTTTAAGAGTTTTCACAGGGTGAGAGGGAGTAAATAACCTAATGTCTGCTTTCATGTCTTTCTTTTCTTTCTCTTTTTAATTTATTTTTAATTAATCATTCCATTTGTTTGCATCTCAAATGATATCCCACTTCCTGGTTACCCCTTCCACCAACCCCCCATCTCACATCCACTCTCCCCCTCCCTTTTGCCTGTATGGGAGTGCTCCCTCACCCACCCACGCTCTTTTGCCCACCACTCCAGCATCCTTCTACTATTCAACCTCTCCAGGACCAAGGGCCTTCCCTCCCAGTGCTATCAAGCAAGGCCATCCTCTGCTACATATGTATCTGGAGCCATGGATCCCTCCAGGTATACTCCTCGGTTGGTGGTCTAGCCTTTGGGAGAACTGGGTGGTCAGAACAGCCTAGGTTGTTCTTCTAATGGGGTTGCAGTCCTCCTCCACTCCTCCAGTCCTTCGACCAGCTCCCCCACTAGGTGCCCTGAGTTTAGTCTGATGGTTGGCTCCAAGCATCCGCATCTGCATTGGCCAGTTGCTGGCTGGACCTCCCCAGGAGCTGCTACACTTGGTTCTGTTCTCGAGCTCCTCTTGACCATGGCAACAGTATTGGGCTTGGTGTCTACAGACTTCTATTATTTATAATTCCTTATAAAAAATTACATGGGTTTTTAAATTTATATTGATGATTACTTTTTTTCTCATAAATCAAAAGACATACTAAGAAATGCAATAGCAATCTGCAAAAACACATATATCAATATATACTCCAGCTCATCTTGTAAAAGGCCAACATGTGGGATTCCATTTTTTATAAATAGAACTAATGCATATGAATTAGCATAAACTATTACCAAATAATTGGGACTTTCAAAAGTTCTCGGGAATAGCACAAATTGGTCTATAAAATTATTTCCAATAGAGATATAAATCACCTCCAAGGTGGTATACAGCACACTAACTGTAACTAATCATTAGGAGACCACTCTATATAGACCTTTGATTGACACAGAATGGGCTCTCCATAAACACTTTATGAATGACTGAATACTCATTGCAGTCCATTCATATTATGAGTTAATAAGGCCAAGTTCATGTTCATTCATCTCAATATATCATATCATTATCAGCAGAATCACCCTAGTCACTCATTAGTCACAGATGAACTGAGCAAGAAAATGTCTTCAGACTAATAGAATCTATGATAACTTTCCCACAAATATCCATACCTATAAAGGTACACATACTTCCAGTACATATATATTATTATCATGTACCTATAAGTTTTTAATATGTTAATCAACATTTGAGGGATAAGCTATTATATTTGCACAAGAAAGAATAAGAACCCATAAACTTGAAATGCAATATTGGATTCTGAGAATGCATTCTGAGGATATCCTACCAAAGAACTAAATGTTTTTAAAGGTAATAAAAATGAAAGTTTTTAAAATTATGCCAAAGCTTTTTACATAACAACTACTTCCATTCCGCTCCCTGTCAAAGCTTGCGTGCTTCCAAGGGAGCAATTTGTGCATCTTATATATTTTTTTAACGCATCTTCTATTTTTCTAGTTAAATATTATGAGTGCATGCCAACTCCTCAAAGATTCATGCAAAGATAGTAGGTGCAATTGTGTTGTACTCAAAATAAATTCCTGAGTAAAGCAAATATTTAGCAATTGTCAAATACTGGGTTGCATGTAGGGAAATGAATCTTGTGTAGCAGAGAGAAACTCAAACTTCTCTCCAAGCCTTTCTTCTACGGTGTATAATGAGAAAACCAAGTGGGGAACTTTCCTGGACAGTTTGGCTTTTGGAAAGACATTTCTGGCCAATATGTCTAAAGAAAGGACACAGCCTGGGAATCACTTTTAGACAAAAGCATACCTTTTGTGCTTAAAAACCATGACAATATATTTAAGACATGTCTCAGTTTATGTATCTTATGAGGTATTAATTATAAACAAAGTGCACTAAAAACAGCTGCATTTGGAGTCTGGGCAGAAGACACCACCTGATGTTGCCATGACATCACCATGGCAACCACCCCATGCAGCAAGTCTCATGTCCATCGGTTTCACACCACCTTGGGCCATGTGAGTACTCAGAGGAGCTAAACTACAGTGTTAAATTGAAGCTTCTCATTTCATCAGCCCCTTGACATCTGTCTTGAGCCTTTTGGGGAAAATTAGTCTCTTTAATTATCCTCCTTTTCCCACCATAACCATCTTTATTCAGATCGTACTCCATACCCAACATTTTAAAATATTTTGTAATTTCCTGAACCTCTTCTGTTATTTTGAGTGAGGGGCTTCGAAGAAAACAGCTTTAACTCAACATAATTCTGTATCTTCTTAAACGACAATATCTTACTGTTAAAATGCCTCTAGAGAAATATCACTGAAATTTTCTCATTGGCGGCAGCCTTAACTGCATAATTCTCAAGCATGGTGGGGGAGGGGCACAGAGATCTAAAAATCTTTTTTTTTTTTTTTTAAGTAATCAGCTTATATGTTATTATGAAATCACCAACCACATTCCTGATTCTCACTTTTATCAACTTCCAGAGAGAAAACAAGCCAACAAAATAGAACAGAGTGATTCTTCCACTGAGTACACATTCTCTCCATGGCAAATGTACATCCTCTCTTCCAGTGTCCCTTTTGCCTAAAATAAGCTTCTCACCTGGGGTCCTGTTTTCTCTTTGCTATATAAGAGACCACATCCCAATTGATAGTTTCCTTTACTGCTATATTCTCAGTCTTTTTTATTCTCTACTGTTAGTGTTACTGATAATACAATAATTCAGTCTTTCCAATAGAAACATTTTAAAAGCATTTTTGGATGTTTAATCTGTGGATATTCTTTCTTCTCTTAATGCTTTAATAGGGAACTTTATTGAAAGTATAGTTTACTTGGGGGCAGGAGAGATGGCTCAGCACTTAAGAGCCCTGACTGTTCTTCCAGAGTTCCTGAGTTCAATTTCCCTCAACCACATGGTGACTCACAACCATGTATAGTGTGATCTGATGTCCTCTTCTGGCGTGCAGGTGTACATGCAGATAGAGCATTCCTACATAAAATAAATAAATCTTTTTAAAAAAGAATAAATCTCCTATTTATATTGTGAAACTACAATCTGGTTGTGCTTCTGCCACCCAACAGAAAGGATTCTCATTAGCAATGAGAATGATCATGTATAGGCTGAGGTTAGGTCATTGTAATCTCCCCCACTCGCCATTACCGTTTCTCATTCCCCTGTATCTCTTTATAAAACGTTTCTCCTATCCACCAATACCCCTCTTACTTTTTTTTTAAAGCTGAGTTTAATTAAAGTTGCTTGCATAAATGTGACTAGGGTCATATTCACTGGAACACTGGCAGCTTATCAGTGACTCTACCGCTAAAGAAAATGACAAACCACTACTCACTGTCCACAGTCCCAAAGTAAGAGGTGAATTTTCATGAGATCTTCTTCCTCCATCAACAATGAAATGGTGTTTGGCTTTGTGTTATGTAGGGCTTGTGCAGGTAGCCATAGTTAGGGTGAGTTCATGAGTCATGCTATGACATGTTCAGAAAATACTCCTTTGCAGATGCCTTCCCAACTTCTGGCTTTTATATATTTGTGTCCCTCTTCCAAGATGTTTTCTAAGCCTTGGAAAGGTGATATAGATATCTGCCTTATTTAGAGCCAAGCATTCCACAGTCACGTATGTTCTGCACTGTGACCAGTTGTGGGTTTCTGCACTTACTTGCTCACTGTAAAAGGAAGCT
The DNA here is from genome assembly GCA_019843965.1 of Rhynchomys soricoides. Lineage (NCBI taxonomy): Eukaryota > Metazoa > Chordata > Mammalia > Rodentia > Muridae > Rhynchomys > Rhynchomys soricoides. Next base: position 3,724,379 of record JADRCH010000252.1, on the reverse strand, counting down.
TCCTTCCGTTATGAGGCTTGAGAACAGTCCTAATCTACAGGTATAAACACAAACACTTGCAAGGAAGTTTGATACTCTGTCCATTTAGCAAAAGAACTTAGTTTTTCCTCAGGGTCTTTGACTTCTGATCCAGTTTCTTGACTAGATTTACAGTACAAGGCATATGTTCCTTCCTGTGGACTGGGCCTCAAATCCAATCGGGAGGGAGTTGTTTTCCCCCACGACAGTCATACCACTATTGTCATACCGCTGTTGCATCCTTGCATCCGTGTACATATCTTTCCAGGTAGATACCTGTAGCTTTTGAGGTCTATAAATGAGCAGAGCCGTTGATGACGCTCTTGCTTCTGCAGTTTGGGTAACACTTCCAGGCACTGTGAAAGCTAGCCAAGAAATATCCAGCTCTGATTTATCTTCATTTCTTAATGTCATGCATCCAATAATACCTATGGTCTAACAATCTGATCTGCCAGACAAACAAGGACATTGGCAATCAATAGTTTGTATTGTTCAGGAGCCTTGAGGCCTCCCTGACCAACAGCTCTAAGAAGGTATCACACACATGGTACTAGGGTTTTCAATAATAACCGGAGGCTTCAGGAGGAGCATTATTTACCCATGAAGGATGCTCCCATTCAAACAGTTTTATTAATTTTGTTTTTAAAAACAAACTTATAAACATTTTAAGTTTCCATAAGGATTTTTCATAACATTTTAATTTGGGTTAGCCCCTCCCCACCCCTCCAAAATCAAATTCCTCATCCTAATTCATAGATTCTGACCTATCATTATTAGGCACCAACATACTCCATTCCTACAGAGCAAATTTTATTTTAACTACATAAAGTAGACAGGCTCATTATCACCCATGGGCTCTTACATACTCTTTACCCTCTACTTGACATCTGCCTGGCCTGTTATTCATGTTGCCTTCATGTCTCAGTGTGAATGTCATTTCCTTTGATGAGTCTCCTTTAAAAATCCAAGCCGTGGTCTTATTCCTGTTGTATTGTGATTTTCATTGAAATGTGTTTGTTTATAAGCCTTTCTGGACTCTAAGTGTTGTGTGCTCAAGGATGGTATTTTTCATTTTCATTGCTGTGTCCCTGACATCTATCGATGCTGCAAGCATTTTCAAATGAGTAAGTGAAATCACCTTTGAGAATAGGAAGACACTTTACAGTGGAGGAGTAAAGTACATAATGGGCAAAGCTCAGAGACACTGTCTGCATCATACATAGATCACATCGTAACACTGCCTGGAGTTTTATGTTTATTTTGGGGATAACGGTGAGTCACAAAATGTTCATAAACAACAGAGTGATGGGCAGAAGTTGTTTTAGAAAGAGACGTTTGCCTTGTGTGTGCAAGGCAGACTGAAAGAAAGAAGAACTTGAGGTTGGAAAAATAACTAAGCCAGGCAAAGAGTGGAATTTTGTAGGACTACAGAGATAGGTCAGGGATGCGAGCTGCTTGGAAAATACAAAGGAGCAGAGCATGGATTTTAAAGGCACACTAGAAAGGGAAATGAGAACTGTGATTGAGATCCTTAGTAACTAAGGGAAACATTACTGTTTGCTAGAATAGGGAAGTCAGAAAGAGGAATTTATTTAAAGGAAAACTGTAAAGAGAACGAACGACTGCAATGAGGTCACAGCATCTTGGTAACAATGCTCTTCTAAAGGACAGAATGGAATAACAGAGGTGTCATCAAAGCTTCGCAAGAAGCAATGATTCTTGGTCACCCCAAAGTAAGTGCCCTGGCTCTGATTCTAAGAGTAGCTCTCAAGGACCTGGTTACTTTGTGTGAACTGCTGCCTAAATACTGGTTCCCAGAAGCCATTGCTTCTGGTATTGGGCAGTTAGAGGAATAAGCTACATGAGGTGCATATGACTCCTTTCTGATGAGATGGCTTACTACAGAGCAAACCAGAAAGTCCAAATCCCTGCTGGTTCTTGTTGTTCTTTTGGGCAGTGATCTTCAGAGATTTATCACACAAAAGAGAAGGCCACACTTTTGCCTGCTTAGCTGTGAGTTTTGAAATTCATATTACTCTGAGATTCCTGATGTCTTGGTTATGGTTTCGATTACTGCTAGAAAATACCATGAAAAGCTACTTGAGGAGGAAGGAGTTTGTTTCTGCAAGCAGTTCTATGTCACAGTCTATCTGGAGGGGAAGTCTGGGCAGGAACTTGGGGAGGAACTGGAGTAGGGGCCATAGGAGAATGCTGTTCATTGGCTTGCTCCTCATCGCTTCTTTGGCCTGCATTCCTATACAACTTAGGATGACCTGCTCAGGGTGGCACCATTTAATCAGTATTTATTAATTGGCAGGTTGCTTTAAATACACAGCAAAATGTTCCTCTCATGTAAGTGTTGATGGTCTGTGTACGTGTACATGACACCCATGACACAGAAATGACCTTTACAGGCTTCCCCTTTTTGACAAGAATTTAATCATGACCTGACACTAGAATGCCTAGTACCTGTAAAAAGTACAGTAAAGGCATTTAAATAAGAAAACAACTGGTTATTTTCCCTTCACACCAATTGGAGCTGTCTTGTGGTATTAGCATTTCAATCCTGCCAGAAGGTCAAAATCATTTCAAATTGAAGAGACTCATTCTTTCTTGAGTTCTTTCTGGAGGCCCTTCTGAGACTCTACACCACCACTAAAGACTTTTCCTGCATGTCTCAATTGTGTAGCTGGCTCCTAGTCATTTGTTCTTTAGCCCCTGCATATCTAGGCAAGTACAAGAACCTTTTCTACAGAAACCTTTCTGACCCTCCCCTCCCGCCCCTCAACAGCTTTCTTGTATAGAGACCAGGCAGAATCCCTGTGGTTCTCTTGTGTGCTTTCCTGTCTCCAAAGGTCATAGAGTTACTTTCAGAGCATCACACTTCTTTGTCATCATGAACCATTTCAGCCAGGCACCTGCACTCAGCACCTATGACTGAAGTACCCCACTATGCCTGAGAGAGCTGGAGTCACACAGAGACCACATGGCCACCTTGGTATCCTAAATACTTTACTTGGGTGTGGTGGTTTGAATATGCTTGACCCACCCACGGAGTGGCAACATTAGGTGGTGTGGCTTTGTTGGAAGAAGTATGTCACTGTGGGCATGGGCTTTAAGACCTTTGTCCTAGCTTCCTGGAAGCCAGTCTTCTTCTAGTGGACTTCAGAAGAAGAAGTAGAATTCTCAGCTCCTCCTGCTCCAGGCCTACCTGGACACTGTCATGCTCCTACCTTGCTGATAATGGACTGAACCCCTGAACCTGTAAGCCAGCCCCATTTAAATGTTGTCCTTATCATAGTGTCTTGGTTAAGTTGCCTTGGTCATGGTTTCTCTTCATAGCAGTAAAACTCTAACTAAGACATTGGGTTAACAAAGATGAACATTTCAGTCCCTCTATAAAAGTGGTTTGCAACCTATAGGTCTTGACTCCCACAGAGGTTGTATATCAGACATCCTGAGTATCAGATATTTACATTGCAATCCATATCAGTGGCAAAATTACAGTTATGAAGTAGCAATGAAATAATTTTATGGTTGGGGGTCACCACAACATGAGAAACTATGTTAAAGGGTCACAGCATTAGGAAGGTTGAGAACCACTGGTCCATGTCATCTTTCCCTAAAGAATCTTCCTCTAGCAACATTTTCCTCTCTTGAGGTTCCTGAACTTCTTGATAAAAAAGAGTCCCGTAGATGACTAAGGGTGGCAAAGACTTGTTCTTGTACTCATGTAGCTGAAGTCAGTTAGCACCCAAACAGTTACACAGTGTGCAGGTGTAGCTGAAACCCAAACAGGAAGCACCCATTGAACATCCTGTTACTACAAAATAGAGATACACTTTAGGCATTTGCCAAAACCATAGCATCGCTATTAGGCTGCTGTGCAAATCTTGTTCAGTATTGCCCAGAGAAGGAGGAAAGCCAGTGCAGAAAACTACGGCAAGTGGGGTAGCAAAGCTGAGTATTCTGGATGTGCACACCTTCATTTAACCAGATCTGTGGCACTTGTTTCCATAGAAACTATGTGTCATCTTCAAAGGCAGAATGAAGCTGTTATGTTACTGAAGGAGGAAGAGATAAGTCAAATGACAGATGTCAGAACACTTGCACATGTATTAAAACCAGAACACAAATGAGAATATACAAAATTATTTCTATTTTGTAATTTAGTTTTCCTTACTGCTCTTATTTTTTCTTTTGCAGTGTTTGAGGCGAAAGCCACACATTTTCACACTGCCGTGAGAATGACAGGCAAATACTTGGCTGTTGCATTGCATAGCCATCTCAAAACCTGACGTCATGAAACCCAGCTTTCTGAAAAGAAAACCTGAGTGATTCTTAGACATAGAAAGGTCCATACACTCTTCAACAGAGGAGCATGGACAAGATGAATGATTCCTAAAGAGGTGCATTGTGGGTAAGTGCCACTTCTCTACAAGGTATGTGGACTTTCTATTTCCTACATTGAGTGTGGCTTCATCTGTTAAAAGGGTCTTTGCATACTTATATTAGAAAAAGTCATAGACCAACCTGGGGATACTGTATGATGGCAGAAGCAGAAAACAGATACACACTGCTGCTGAACGTGGAGTTCCAGCTGCTGCTTCCAGAAATTAGGAAGTAAGAAAGATTTCATTCAGAAGCAACAGGACCAGGCTCATGCTTTGATGTCAGAATTCTACCTTCAAAGCTGTGGAAGAATACATTTCAGTTCTTTTACACACAAGTTGTAAGTACTTTAATAGGAAAATCCTGGAAAGCTGAGACAGAAATAAAAATTTTCATTTGCAAATGCATAGTATGAGCCAGGTATGGTGGCACATACATGGTTGTCATCCTAGCATTTGGGAAGCTGAGGCAGGAGAATTATCACAAAGGCTGAGGCCAGCATGATCTGTATAGTGAGCTGAAGGCCAAGCAGAAAAGAAAAGGAGAAAGAAAGAAAGAAAGAAAGAAAGAAAGAAAGAAAGAAAGAAAGCAAATAGAGAAAACATGAGAGTTTTCTTTGTCTTTATGAAGTCATGACCAGGTTTGAGAACATTGCTTGCCTTGATTGGCCACATTTCCAGATCTGGAGCTGATAGTGAGGCTGCCAAGGGGAAACTGGTCTCTGTTCATCAGCTTGTTTTAGTTTTTCAATCTTGAGTATATCTATATCCAAATTGACCTCCTCAGTGGAAAACAGCCTAATTTCAGAAAAGAAAACAGCCTAATTTCTCAGCATTATCAAAGGTCTGCTTGGACAATTTTTTTTTTTTACAAATATGAATTTTCTTCTTGTAAAAAAAAATCTTGTTTGGTTTCAGAAATTGTGATACAATATAAAAATAATTTAGTCAAAACTCTAACCATCTCCATGGTTTAAAAATAAATTCTGAGCTCTACAGTCTATCCCAGTAGGCTGTCAACTCAGTAAGAACCAAGCTGTCTGTATATTACTCCAACTACAAAATCTACAAATTAAATAATAACTTCATACTAATTATTATATAATTATATATGTTATGTTGTCTTTTTAAATGAGAATTATTTAATTTAAAATTTTTTTTTAAACTAAGGAGTCCTTTTGGAGTGATGGAAATGTTAGAAAGAATCAGACTGAAGTCATCACCAGATAACTGTACACTTATTAAAGCATTATATGACACATGAAATGAGTGAATTTTGAAGCATGGAGATAATTAAAAAGCAAACGTGCCCATCCTGGTAGGAAATGCCAGCTGTGGAGCTGTAGATGTAGGGTTTAGTGAGGAGTAATCAGAGATGGCATTTACCTCACTGACGTAATAGCCAAGGGGAGACAAAGATGTCATGGGTATGTTGCCATAGTGTCTTGCAAAGAGAATCTGGATAAGCCAGGGTCTTGTCAGATGAAAGAAATTCCAGAGACAATGGCCCTCCAGAGGATACTTTTCTGCTATCTATAGGCTGAGCTGAGACTTTTGAAGACATTTCAAGGCATTATTCCTGCTGGGATATCTACAGGGAAACATTACTAAGAAATTAGGTCAAATACATCAATCCATTTGATGCTCACATGGAGCATCAAATTTGCAAACATGATACAAATACTACTTTAAATGATACAAGCAGAACGCCACTAATACATAGTCTCTCTCCCTCTACTTTTTAAAATAAAGAGGATGTAGGATTACTGTTTCTCAGTGATGTCTGTAGAGCCCTAGTTAAAAAACCCTTCAAAGCCATAGCTGTGTGGAAAGTACTGGAGGTGGCAGTAGAGGCATTTGTGATCCATTCCATCCCATAATTGATTTTTAATTGCTAGTTCGGTGAGTTTCAGTTTTTCTCTTACAGAATCTTGCTAACACCAGTGGCAGACACCATTTTTTACAATATTTTCTCATAGTTTGGTATGCAGTAAGAATATGTTTTTGATAAATTGTTTATGTAAGTCATTTTATTAGTCAAGTAATCTGAAATATAAATTACAAGCTTTTCAAGTGTTTGTTTTTTCACATCTAGAAACTAATGACTGTGGTTACTTGAGAGACTATTATGGCAGATTTTTCTGAAAATGACTATTTAAATGAGTTTTCTATATGAGAAAAAATATATCACTTGTAAGTAATGTATTCTGATTATTTTCTAATGTTAATAGTCATTAATAAAAATCATTTTCAGCCATTTAGATCATATTAAACTGTTAAATTCATCATTATTATATTATATTATATTATATTATATTAAATATGTGTGACTTAGACATAACTGGGGGGTCTGAATGCCAAAGAGATAATATAAAAACAGCAAGTAACTAGAGTGTATTTTCTGTCTACCTGTGGCAATCATTGCTGAATGGAGAGTTAGAAAACCACATGCTCACTAACATTGTGAGCTAGGGAACTTTCCTTAACTCAGCTTTCCTCTTTATAAAATTGAACCTATTAAGATGAGGCTAATCTATATCACAAGCTTTCTTTTGGTGATAAGCAGGAAGTCTTGTGCAAACATCAAGCACCTGAGACAGAGAACAGCCATCAGGAAAGACACAGACCCACCTCTGTCCTTAGTTGATTGGCGAATCCTTTGAGTGGGCTTCTTAGCAGGGTTACAATGCAGTCTCCAAGCTGGAGAGAGAGGAACAAAAGGGAAGAAGTGAGTTTTTAGGATTGGACCATATCCCAAGTGTATTTGTCTATGTTACCAAAAGCAGTCTTGGATGCAACAGGATCCTTGTCAAAACCCCCTGACCATTTTTCACAGAAATAGATAAAACAATGGTAAATTCATTCACAGAAGGAGCATAGAAGACCCCAAGTAAACAAAACAACCCCAAGTAAAAAGAATAATGCTGACAGCATCAGCATTACCCACTTCAAGCTATAATAGAGAGACTTGGTAAGGAAAACAGCATGGGACTGACACAAGGCAGGCATGTAAACCTACAGAAGAGAACAGGAGACCCAGACATAAAACAATGAAGCCATATCACTTCGTTTCAACAAAGGTGTCAGATACTCACAGTGGTGGGGCAGTCTTTTTTAACAAATAATACTGGGAAAATTCACATACAGGAGAACCTAATTATTATCAAAAAATTCTCACTCGCCTCACTCAAAACCCAATGCTAAGTGGATCAAAGACATTAACATAAGACTCAAAAACTCTGAAACTGATGGAAGGAAAGTAGAGAAGACACTAAAAACACATGTATAGGTGAGCACCTTCTGCCTAGGACTCAAATGCTCAGGAGCTAAGATCAGTCATGAGAAACAAGGCCTCAAAAAATGTTCCTGAGGGGTCAAATATGGCTATGCTGTAAAGCAGTAGCGTAATATAGCCTAACACACACACACACAGCAAAAGAAACAGTTAAGCAAGTAAAGAGGTAAAGAGTAAAGAGACAACCTGCAGAAGAGAACATATTTGCCAGCCTTAAACCTGACAAAGGACCAATGTCTAGAATATATGAAGAACTCAAAACTCTTAACAAATGATCTGGGGCTGCTGTCCAGTGGGCCATGTCATTAAAGGGCCATGGTTTCCTATCAAAGGTAAGCTGAGCAGAGCTGTTGCCCTTTGCTTGTGGGGAAGTGACTGTCTGTCAAGCTCTCAGTGCCTAAAACCTGCTATCCTCCAGACCATGTATGTGACAATCTGCTTTTCTCCCCTACCCAGCCCTACTCTATGCAAAGATGAAGGTTTCTTAGGTCAGGTTTGAATAATCATCAATTTTACACCATAGAAGCCTGAAAGACACAGTCCATTTTTACTTTTTTTTTTTTTTAAATGTATTTTGGCATACTTTCAAATGCTTTCTGTGTTTACAAAGACTAAATGTCTTAACTTGAACCAGTCTGCTTTGCAGTGATGTTTGAGTGAACACGTGCAACCCATGGGTCATCTGAACAGTGTTTCCCCATTCTATCACTTCGGGAAAAGGTAAACTGTTTCATCATCGTTACAACAATGTAGCAATGAGCTCTTTCTTTGAGTACTAAAAGCCTGACCTTAGCCAAAGCAAAATCATAACCAGTCTCAAGGTACCACTGTGAGTAGCTCATCTCCCTTTTCTAAGGTTGGTACCTTTGAATAAATTCATAAGATTATCACTTATCCTCAGAGGACTGATTTCTGAAAAGAAGAATTATATGAGACTTGAAAAGTTAAACATTTTTATTTTTCCAGAGAAAGACAAATATCTTCCTCTGCTCATTGTTTGACCATGTGCGTATTCAGCTTTTCTCTGCATTACGTCATGGGCAATGACTCAGGTCGTTAGATCAGTGCCTGGATATGATCATTCCTAAGATAAACTACCATGTCAAGGTTTTGAACTTCAGCAATCAGTCAGAAGTTTCTCTTTTCTCTTGATTTATGTTTTTGAGTGTGTTGATGAATGTTTTATACATTTTAATATATATTTATATATTGATTTATATATACATAAATTGATTTATATATCAAAATTTATATATGTATATATGAAATAATTAAATAAATGTTGCCCCTTGAATGTTAACAATACTATAACATACTGTACTTGAATATCAAAAATCTAAATGTTTATGTAAGCCATTCTCTATTAGTCAAGTAATAAAAAATATAAATTACTGGCTTACTGGTAAATTACATTTTACTGGTAAACTACTGATAGAAATACCAAAATTACTACACTTGAATATCAAAAATTTAAATGCATTAGGTAAATTATTTTTATACTATCAGATCAACTTATTTTAAAATTAACATTTAGTATCTAATCTCTTTCCCCCTCCAAAGTATTCTTTGGCAGAATGTGCATCTAGGTTTTGGCCAAACTAAGCTTGTTCTTCTAACAGAGTAAAGAGCCTGCCTCTAAAGGGTGAAATTGTACTTTGATGCTTTCCTGGAAAGTCTCCGTAGGTATTTTGAGAAATAGCAGCCTAGATCTGCGTCTGATTAAGAATCCGTGAGCCATTTGTTTAACCCATCTGTAACAACACGATTAGTGACCACAGGCAATCAGGTTATGGGACTATTTATTTTCTTTTCCATGACATTATTTTTACGTGGTCTCTAGAAACATTGCAACTTTCGGGCTTTATCATTTCAGAATCAGGAGAAAAATCAATAATTTTGCAAAAGGATGTTTCTGGCTCTGGCAGTATAAAAATCTATGGCTCACTATTCCAGGCATTAGAGGTCTATAAAGGTTGAATTAAGGGACTCCTGACACTGGAGTAGTAGGTGGCATCCATGAGAGAAGCCATCATGCTTCCACAAAGAGGGGAGAGACTGACATAACTCTTCTCAAATCTTATATTGAATAGAATTACATTTTACATTACAAACCAACACACACACACACACACACACCCCACAGAGTCACTCAACTTTACATAGAACTGTAATTAAAATTTTATTAAACAACACTACTGGAATTACAGCAAAAGCACTAGTATGTTCTATTCCATATCCCCTGTTTCTTTTTAAGCAGACTGTGAACTAGTAAGATATTGCATATCCCACTTATAGCTTTCAATTCTGTAAGAGCACCATGAAGATGTTTCAGAGAATGAGGAGTCTGGGAGACCAGGAACCATGAGTCTTTGAATAGTGCCAGGACAGTATTCTTGTAAGGACCAGTTAAGCAGGACAAAATGGCAACCAACAGATTGGGAAAAGATCTTTACCAATCCTATGTCCGATAAAGAGCTAATATCCAATATATACAAAGAACTCAAGAAGTTAGACTATGGAGATCCAAATAACCCTATCAAAAAAATGGGGAACAGAGCTAAACAGAGAATTCTCAACTGAGGAAACTTGAATGGCCCAGAAGCACCTAAAGAAATGTTCAATATTCTTAGTCATCAGGGAAATGCAAATCAAAACAACCCTGAGATTTCACCTCACACAGTCAAAATGGCTAAGATCAAAACTCAGGTGACAGCAGATGTTGGTGAGGATGTGGAGAAAGAGGAACACTCCTCCATTGCTGATGGGATTGCAAGCTGATATAACCATTCTGGAAATCAGTTTGGCGGACCCTCAGAAAACTGGACATAATACTACCTGAGGACCCAGCTATTCCACTCCTGGGCATGTACCCAGAAGATGCTCCAACGTGTAATAAAGACACATGCCCCACTATGTTCATAGCAGCCATATTTATAATAGCCAGAAGCTGGAAACAACTCAGATGTCCTTCAACATTGGAATGCATACAGAAAATATGGTACATTTACACAATGGAATACTACTCAGCTGTTAAAAACAATGAATTTATGAAATTCTTAGGCAAATGGATGGAATTAGAAAATATCATCCTGAGTAGGTAACTCAGTCACAAAAGAACACACATGGTGTGCACTCACTGATAAGTGGGTTATTAGTCCTTTTGTGTTTTGAAGTGGGAGTTTGCACTCAGATTCAGCCTGAAGATCTGTAGGGAAGAAGATTGTTTGCATGCAAAAAAGAAAAAGCTAGCATTGTATAAGATTCTAGACAGGCCCTGGGTAATCTTTGAACTTCTCCTAGACCATGTATTTGGGTCAAGAACCAATCCTCGGGGAAAAATAAAGGCTCTTAAGAGAAGGAAAGTCAGGAGCATTTGAAAACCTGAGTTAATCAGAGCCCTTTTAAAGAACCAGAGGCAGATGCCAAAGGTAAATGTAGCAACACTCCAGATGGGGAGGTCAAGAAAGCCAGGAGCATGGTAAGAAACCAAAGCAGAGCACATGTCCATGTGGCTTCCCAAGGAGGAGGTAAAGAAAAGGGAACCCCCTTCCCCCCACCCCAGGAAGCCAGGGAATAATCTCAGATGTCACTTCTCTCCCTCTCCCTCTCCCTCCCTCTCCCTCTCCCTCTCCCTATCCCTCCTCCTCCCCCTCCCCCTCTCCCTCTCTCTCATCCCCTCTCTCAGCAGGGAGGGTCTATCACTGGAAATTCAGTTGCCTAGCCTGTGAGCCCAAGGATCTCTTCTTCGCCTATGCTTCCCCAATACTCCTGGCTTTTTACTTTGGTTCTAGAGATTGAACTTAGGCTCTTGTGCTTGCAAAGCAAGTGCTTTACCAGTTGAGCTATTTCCCCAGCCCTATAAAGCATTCTCCATGGTGCAGATTTGTCTTGAACATCTATCACCAGGCTCTTGACACCACTATAGAACTTTTGAAAAGCCAGCTCGTGTATTAATTTGAATTCAATTTTTAGCAGCTTGAAAGTAAGGCTTCATGTTAAAAGTAGGTGCCTTTAATTAGTTCCAAGTTTTTAATCTAACTTCTGCTGGAAATCATGCCCCCTTAATTTGATATACAGAACAGAAGACAAAGTATGATAGATAAGTAAGCTTTAAAAACAGAAAAGAATTCAAACTAAACGTTAAGATCTGGCAATATCATCTGTACTCAAATGCACATAAGGAAAATTAGCTTGGGTTCGATATGTATAAAACAATGCAGAACCCAGACAAATTATCTGGCAAATTAATGAATAATCTAGACTTGAATTTTAATGTCTCAGAAGATGTTTCCTAAGGGATATACTTAGAAGAATGTAATACTAGAATTCAGAGTCCAGTAGTTGGAAGGCACTGCCACTTATAATTCAGTGTTCTGCCCATCTCTACGTGTGATACAATTTTAGGTTCAGTCTCCCATTTCTGAGGCTTTATGGGACATTCCTTATTTGTACCAATGTAGAAAACATCTCTTAATCCAATATACCTATGTCAATGTTGTAAGTAAATATTACAGATATGAGCCAAGGCTTCATTTTGGCAAGATCCTTTGGAGGTCTGAATGCACAGAACTTTAAAGAAGCTTTGCAACTTCTCTTTGGTTTGCTTTGTTAATAGGCTCAGCCTCATTCTCAGGTTTAAAAGAGAAAAGAAAACCCCGATAAGGTCTTTGCTACTCATAGTTCCCTGATAGACATCTTCATATATTTTGTTCTGCTCAAATGTTTGCTATAAACAACACATCGCCTTCTCTTTTAATCAGTAAGTTTATAGCTCCCATTCATTTGTTCTATAAATATTGTCAAGTCCACATGTAAGAATCTATTTTAAGTGCTAAGCACTCAAAGACAAGGACAGTTCACGATTTGTCACTAAGAAGAAATAACAAGAAATAAAGACTAAAGTATGTGACAGGAAATCCTATTTGAACAGTAGAGTAGGAGTCCTTGCTTGTTCAGGGAGGCTGACACTGAGGTCCCACATAGCACTGGGCATGGAGCATGAAAGGTAGGAAGAAGATGCCCGGGTAGAAAACAAAGCTCCAAGAAACAGATTTTGCTGATGTGTGTGTGTGTGTGTGTGTGTGTGTGTGTGTGTGTGTGTGTATGTGTGTGTGTGTGTGTGTGTGTGTGTGTGTGTGTGTGTGTGTGT
>JADRCH010000252.1:3658936-3711516 GCA_019843965.1 Rhynchomys soricoides | reverse complement strand
TGTGTGTGTGTGTGTGTGTGTGTGTGTGTGTGTGTGTGTGTGTGTAAAGCACAGAAAAGCCAGGACTAGAAAGAAACAAAACTGAAAATGCACAGAACCTTTTATCTGTAACCAAGGAGGTAGGATGCAGTTAAATAAAAGGGGAAGGCATTGAACGGGTCTGAGCAAGAAAGTAACATGACTTGATTTACACTTATAAATGCACATCCCAGCAGCTGTGTGGAGGACTAACAAAGGAAACAAGAACAGAGGCATCAGTCAAAAGGCTTTCCTTGAAATGAGAAAAGGTGGTCACATGGACCAGTCCAAGGGCAGTGAAAGTGATTCCTTTTTGAAAGCCTCCAGCAGGCTTTGTTAGCTGCCTCTCTGGAAGCTACCCTCCCCCACCTCAGTCCTTACACATGATGCTTTGACAATCAAGGTTGGCCCAACTGTACTCTGATATGCCATTCCCATTATTATCCCTGCCCCTGCTTGCTGTCCAACACTGTTCAGCCTGTCCTGGTTGTCCAAAGAGCCTTCTCAGAAAGGCAGCTGGGATGAGTCTACAAAACCTCTCGCTTGCTTTACAGCTGAGAGAAAGAATTTTATCCAGCTCTGCCCCTGACCAAAACTAGATGGAAATGTGAAAACAGAACAAGACATCTCCCAGGCATGTTCTGGTGGACAAGCATTTCTGAGCATCTCTGTGGTGATTTACTTCTCAAATGTTAATGGACTTTATTTACATAGATACGGAAGTAAAATACCTACATTTCCTTGACCTGAGTGGCAACAGAACTTCCATTTGGGAAGTGACAATCTGCTTCACAGAACTAGTTTCCAGAGTATCATGATGGGCATAGTAGACAAAAGATGGCTGAGGGAGCAGAAAGATATCAGGGAGGCCAAAACCTCTACAGTGTTTTCAGATTCTTATCATTTTCAGAGAAAGAACTAAGTGGTGTGGCAAAGGATGGGGAGAGAGCCTTGAATACAAAACAGAAGTACCCAAGAAAGACGTAGAGGAGAATTATATTGTTACAAAAAACTTAGTTCACAAGAATGTGCGCTACTTGGAGTCAGTCGTGCCTCTAGGGATGGTGGAACAGCACTTTCCTGGGAAAGCTTCCTGGTAGGGAGGCTTATTAATGATCCAGGTAGGAAATAAGAGTCCACTCTTCTGATTTGTCATTATGTCTTCGACATATGTCTTCTGCGAGCAGCAACTGTACAAGGCTGATGAAAAGGAGATGACATTAAGTCAATGATATAGAGGCTGGTCAGTGTAGTCTCTAAGTCTGGATGTTGTCCCAGGTGGTTTTACCAAGGTCTGAGTGTCACTGAGGTGACATGAAGTCCTATGGTAAAAATTTTCTGCTTAGGAATCAGCCTCCAGATACATGCAATTGCCTTTTCCCCTGTGGGCTATAGCCTGCATCCAAAGCAATGAATTTCGTAGCATCAAATAACATTCTTCAAAATCATGGAACATCCATGATATGCTTAGAAAGCCCACAGCAGGCTGCAAACATCTAAAGATGTAGGTGGCGAAGCAGGAGATTAAAAAAAAAAAAGAGATCAACTGCTTGGGAAAAACTACTCAAGTAAATGTTTGATGTTAAGATCTGAATACTCAGGAGTCCTATTTATCATCAAGGATTAGTAGAGATTTTAAAATTCAAGATCTAGTAAAGATGCAGCTAGAAAGTCTCTTCCTAGAGTCCCCCTTTTATTATTAATTAAACTCATTATAAACTTGAGTTTCTATGGAAACTCTTACACACTTTCTCCTTTGTGAAAGGGGGAAATGGAGGGCGGGAGGGAGGGAAGGAGGGAGGGAGGGAGGGAGGGAGGGAGGAAGGTAAGGAAGGAGGGAGGGAAAGGAAATAAAAAAGCATTTGACTTTAAAAATGGGAAACTGCACTAGACATTGTATTGTGACAATGTCCAGAACCAGGATTTTAACACAATTCATTGACTCTGGATTTAAAAGGTACAAAGCTGTGAATTTTTATTTCATCATAAAAATGATTAATATGGCTTAGAACTAAATGTCAAAATAGATTTTTGTTATATAATCTAATTCAATTTCTCAGCTATGAGACGTTGGCAGGAAGGAACAATTTATGCTAAGCTTCTCCGTTCATATTCTTTTTATCTCCCCCCTTCCCCCCAGCATTTCTGACAACAGGCTTTATACTTCACTGGAGGAATTTGCAATGAACCTCAAGGAGAAGTATTGTCTTGAAAATGTTCTTCTCAGAGGATTATCCTCAGTTGGCACCTATTACATTACAACAGAACCCACCTCTGACTTCCCAAGTGAGGATTTGCAATTTACCTCTGATAAAGGCATACCTTGCATTTTGAGACGTGCTGCCTCAGGGGACAGTCTCCAGTGTTTCCTTACCATTCCTCCTGCCACCAGTTTTCAAGAACAAGATCCCCACTCTGTTAGACATATTTTATCCCTTGGGTCTCAACTGAGTTTTTAAGGACTCCTCAAATATATATAAAACTCAACCTGCCCTGCAATATCTTACCACACTGCTTCTTCGACAGAACTCGCTTGATCTTCCAATTGTCTGAGTCTGACCTGTACCCCATCGTCTAGAAGGCAACAGAATAATTCCATGCTGATTGCTCAGAGCAGCCCTGTGTCATGAAGATGCTACCAGGATAACTGACGTCAGAAACAAGGGTCAGGTGTGTCCTGTCCAAGAGCATATCCTTAGCTGCTCTGAGTCTTTCTGTACTGAGCCTAAGCATTTCCCTTCTCATGACTCGGAGACAGTTGTTTCTCAGCCCCTTTCCGCTCCTCCTCTTTTTAAGGCCATTCTCTATTGAGCTTTTCAAGCACTAAGATTGATGTGCCTATCACCTTTTCTAAAGAATTTCCTTCTGTGCCTAAGTTTGAAGTGAGTTAAGATAGCAGGAATTTGGGGCAGTGAAGCTAATCACTATCAGCTGTGGTCTAAGAATAAGGAAAGAGAATTACGTTAAGACTGAGCCAGTGGAACTGATGTTTGAAATGGGGTTGGGTTTATGATATTAATAGAAGAGGCAATGTCTGGCCTTTTCTGCTGCAGAGAAGAAAGAGTCAAGAAACCCTTCTTCAAGGGGAAGGGACTTCCTTTCTTGAGACAGATTTTAAGTCTTGCTCTTAAAAGTGAAGATGTAACTGTGAGAGATTGTTCACTCAGGCTTCTCTGTGGACAGAGAACACAGTGTCACCTAGAGCCCCATCTTGTCTTCCTTGCACACAGTTTTACATATAGTATGCCATTCAAGAACTTCACACGGCTAAACCCCAGGGACCTTGCCTATCAGTCACGTTTCACATGTAAACCACTTCTTACTACTCTCTACTCTTAATTTGCACAGACATTTCCCTGGTTGAATCTGATGATCCTTTTTATACCTAATTATGGGTTGTTTTCCTTTTGTCTGATCTAGAACTTTGTTACTTTTTTATAGTTCTCCTCTTGTTTCCGGAAAGATGTTCTTCACCATCCCCTACAGATTAATGATGCTACCAAAACAATATCATTAGCACAGGTGTCTCTCCTGAATCCTATACTCGTGTGTGTGAGTGTGTGTGTGTGTGTGTGTGTACGTGTGCATATACATGTGACACTTCACTTACACGACTCTCAGAAAATGTACATTTAACATAATGCCCCAAAGTTTGATCCACTTACGTAGCTTGTCACACTGTCGAGTTGCCCACGTCTGTGAGCATCAGCACATGGCTCTCTTGCCCTGCCTTCTCCCTTTCTCTTTTGCTCTTTAAGACCCATTTCTCTTGAACTCTAGTTATCTTTTTTCCTGTATTTGTACTTCAGTCATTTAACTACACTCTAATTTCCATCATGTTAGACTGCATAGTCATACTATTTTGCTGTATATGATATTATTTTTCAGATTGCAATAAAAATACATCCTTCTTAGCTTGGCATACTTTATACCTTATTTTATTATCTATATCCTGCCTCCTTCTGTGGCTCTTTGTACCACCACATGGTCTATGCCAAATGTATAAAGCATTCTAAATGACCCATGGGACCTCAGACATCCTGGTCCTCTACTCTACCATGTCTATGGGCTAAGCAGAACACATCCCTAGCACAGTGGTGTATCCTGTAGTACATGGTAAGTCTGAGACTGGTCTCCATTACTTAGGACAATGCTCAGGGGATACAAGAGCAATTATTCCCATCTATTAACATTGATGTGGAGAGTCTAGGTAGGTTCCTTCCCTTGGAGGATGGTTTTTTTGCCACTTTATTCTTAGGTACAACTTGCATTTTAACGGAACAGCAGTTGTTTTGTTTAGTTTTGTGTCAAACTCTATGCATAAGTATCTTGATCCTAATAAACAGAGTTAAGGGATATGTCACTAAGAACTGACTGAGAGAAAGGTGGATATTTAAGTATGGAATCAATTCAGACTGCAGACCTGAGGTGCAGTTTTCGTGCCAAGGCCTGAAAGACATTATCAGGACAAAGCCATTTTGAAACTGAAATTCCTCTCTCATCGACTAATGATCACTCATCAGTAGGCTCATGGGGTGATATCAGAGTCACTATATTGTGGGAGAACATGCACAAGAAAAATCACAGGCCTCAGGATCCTAGCTTAGACAAGTGGTCAGGATGGCTCCAAGGAGCAAGACTGTATCTGTTAAAGACATCAAAGTTACAAATACAGAATGACATGAAAGAACCAGGCCTATCCTGCAGCAAATGTTTTTCTGGTGGGTAATTCCCATACAGAAGATCTTTTGATGTTGTTTACAAGTCAGACCACCATCTCTACTTCAAGCAATGTCCTCAGCCCATTAAAGCCCCCTCACCTCCCTTTGCTGACTTCTTTTGTGAAAAATAAGGAATTGCCCTACTTGGAGTTCTGCAAAAGATTATCAAATGACATTTTGACATCTGGAGGAATTTCCTACTAAATACTGTTTTCCTCTTAGGAGAAGCCTGGTGCTGTGGAGAGTCTAGTCTGGAAAGAGAGTCTGCCCTAAGATAGAAAAAATTTAATCTCACCCATACCTTCAGGCTTTTAGATTATAAATACCCGATGGGACTCAAAGCTACAGAAATTGTCATTCATAACAGCATAGACCTCATGATAAGGACTCACTTCAGCAGAGCCAATTAATTTCATTTGACTTGATGAAAGTGTGCTCCACCCACTCCTGGGACTATTGCTACTGAGCTGGAAGTTAAACTAGGATTCAAGAGCTTTATGGATACTTCCATTTCAGCCATTTGAACACAGTGTGAGGCTTGTGGAAGCAACAGTTGTACAAGACGATATCAGATTCCCATGATGCTCATCATGCCTTGCTTCGTCTCCCACAAGATCCATGGCTCTGTGACTTGGCCATATCTACTGGCCCTAAAGAATTCTTCAAAAGTCGGAAACCTTAAAGTACAGCTATTCCATTATTAATTTGTGGAGATTTTAGTCAGTTTTACTAGAACCCGTTCATGATTATTGTCATCAATACATGTTACTATGTCTCAAGAGTGAGCAAAATGGCAGCCCTTCTGAAAAAATATTGAAATATGATTTTGTTTTGATACTTATGCTTGAATCTGGATAGATCAATGAGCCTAGAAATTATTTTTAATAAAACATTTAACTATGAAAACATAACTTACTTGGATCTAGAAGGGTATTCTATCTGATTATTTTCCTTCTGCCTCATGTCCTACTGCTACGAATTTATGGTATGACAAGCCCTGAGCTAGGAAGAGTGGCCACTGATATCTGCTAAAAATAGGAAAAGTCTAAAGAGCTAGAATTTCCATAGCTTCCTTAATTCATGAGAGAAAAATTTAAGACAGAAGTCAGCCAAGCCAGAAGTTAAGGTAGATTTTATCAACATATAAAGACAATACATCAGGGGTTATTTCATGATTATTTAGAGCAAAGTCTTTCTCTGATGGCTTCAAGTCCTGACACAAGAATAGCATCTGTTTAAGCATACAATGAAAAGGAGAGTTAAGAATGAGGAGAAAATCAACAAACCAAGCAGCCTTGGAGTCTCAGTTGGTCAGTTTTTAACTTTCTACCTCTTCAAACCTTGACCTCTTTAAGGCTCCACATGAAGCAATGGTGAACCATAGACCTTTCTGCCCATTCACAGTCACTACCCAGGGCTACTCGGCTCACCTCCTGCCCCATTGCTTTCTGCCTAGCTCCTGAGCTTCAGCTTTGCCTCTGGTCTTCTTGAATACCTGCTCCTTGGTAGAATGAATTGATACTGGTTTCATGAATTGCAAATGGTTCTTATTCCTGTTTGACCTCACTTCTGTATCGAGACCTGAAACTTGCCACTACTTTGATGGCTATTTCTCTGGATAGGTCTGTCCAGTACTTTTGAGAGATACTGTGAGGAACAGGAATATACCAGCAGTCAATTAACATCACATAAGCCATTGTCTCACCTAAATAAAGTAGATAATTGTGTTTAATGTTTTATTTCATAGCAGTTGACATTAGTGTAGCTGTGTGAGCCATTGAGGATACTCCTTTATAGACAGCATTTCTTGCTATCCAGACATATTCTGGATAGCAGAGTCCTGGAGGCAAAGTTCAGATGATTCTAGGCCAGAACTCTACCTATAATGACAAATACTATCTCAATACTTCATAATAGCATTTTTCAATGTTGTGTTGTGTTGCTTGCATACTCTTTGTCTTTTTTAGTTTTTCATTATTGTTTTATTTAAGTTACTTTTCAATTTTTGTTTTTTTTTTTTTTTTGTTGTTGTTGTTGTTGTTTTGAGAGTGGGAGAGAGAGACACACACACAGACGGAGAGTGACAGACAGGGACAGAGGAAAAGGAGGAGAAAACATGCTAGGTAGGTAAGGAGGTCAGGAGGACGAAGGAGGAGTTGAGGAAAAGGAAAGGAAAGGATAAGATAAATATGTTGTATGAAAAAAATAAGAAAATATAAATTATACAAAAAGCATTAGCTAAGAGTGACTAAATTCAAGAGAAATATGAGCATGTAGTTTACAGTTCTGTTATTAAGAACCAGCTGCACTGAAGACTTCTGGCATCAATTTGTGATCTCTGCTTCCTGGAGAATCAGTCATAATCTCTGAGCTGCAGGCAGACACCAACATGGCCATTAATGTTCTCGACCCTCTTGACCTGGCTCCTCTACTTCCTTTCTCTCTATGTCTTCATGTTATCTCATTGTGTGTGTGTGTGTGTGTGTGTGTGTGTGTGTGTGTGTGTGTGTGTGTTTGAACAGGGGGAAAACATGTGTATGTATTCATGCACATGTGTCTGTGCATGTATATGGCAGCCAGAGGTCAATCAGTATCATTCTTTGAGACAAGATCTCTTCCTAACCTTGGAGCTCCTTGATTCAGCTTGGCTGACAGGTTAATGAGCTTTAGGGAGTTTCCTGTCTCTCAACCCTACTCCCAGTACTGGACTTACAGACACCCAGCCAAGTTTGACTTTTAGGTAGGTTCTGGGAAGCCAAACACAGGGTCACATGCTTGTATGGCAAGCCTTTACTGACAGCCAACTCCACAGCTCCAACATTTCCTTTTATTAAGAGAGTTCAGCCAGACAGTGGTGATACACACCTTTAATCCCAGCACTTGGGAGGCAGAGGCAAGAGGATCTCTGAGTTTAAGGCCAGCCTGGTCTACAGGGCAAGTTCCAGAACAATGCTTTCTCAGAGAGAGAGAGAAAGAGAAAGAGAGAGAAAGAGAGAGAGAAAGAGAGAGAGAGATAGGTACACAGAGAGAGAGAGAGAGAGAGAGAGAGAGAGAGAGAGAGAGAGGGAGAGAGAGAGAGAAAGAGATCATCAAAACCACAGACTTCTCGGTCTTTCTATGTATAATGACTTAATGTTCAGTCCACTCTAGTAGAAGTTTCCATGTTCTCTGATTTTAAACTATGAGCTTTATCCAAGTCTGTAATTTTCCTGTGGTTTTTCAGATGTTCTTGGTTTTATTGTTATTGTTGTTTTGTGAGACTTGTTTCTAAGATGATAAGTTATTAGTCTAGATTTTATTTTTGCAGAACTCACATATGGCTGAGAACAAATTCCAGGTTAAGCCTGGAATGAAAAACACATCAGCACTTTAAAAACAGCTTCATGTAGTCTTGGCTGGGATGGTGTGGTCTGTATTGTTCTCTCTGTCCTACACAGAGCCCCATGGGATCTCAAGCTTCCCTATTGTTAACTTCATGGATACTTTGGTGCAGTTTGGGAAAATGTGCCCTTAAAACTATAAAAATGTGTGTAATACCAATTTACATTTTTATCATTGAGAAGAGGATATATATGTGAGTGTACAAAGGGAATGAGTCCTTGGAGATGCAATTGAGAAACACTGGGGGAAGTGCCATCCCACAGTCCTGGGAGGATAGGTTAACCATTTTGATTCCCCATATATGTAAGTCAGCATAGCAGATAGACAGAAGACAGAGATGGGCAGAGGTAACAAGAGGTATATATACATAGATAATAATGGGAAATAGCTACTTTACCTTTGCATTTGTACAAGAAAATTTCAAAACTATGTTCTATATTGAAGACCTCGGTCTCCCAGATCCCTGTTTAGCCCAGAAAGCTGTAGATTTTCATGTAAATCATGAACAGGGGAAATATCATTAGTAATGTTTACTATATTTTACTAATCTAAAATATAATGAATTTCCAAAAGTTTCTTCTGGATTTGAAGCATCTCAGGAAAAGAAGCATGTTATTTTTCTTGTTTCCCACTACTGTCCCTAGAAAGCTGAGGCCTCTGTTCCAGTTTACATTCTTGCTCTCTTCTGTCTTCTGATACTTTGGTCCCTGGTGTGCTTTTATCTCTTTCATCTTGTCTGCAAGGACTCATCTGTGTATGTCTCCAGTTTGGTCTGGCAAAAACGAAGAAAATGAAAGAGAAAAGGAAGTTGATCTAGGGTTAAGCATAATGCTTCTTGACAACACTACTGTATCTTATTTGGTGCTGAGCACGTATCTGCTGGGTTGGACTCTTTGAAATTGTTTTCTGGTTTCAAACTCATGCATCCTGTTTTTTCTAGGTACGAATGTGTTAGGCTATGTCCTTGATTTATTTTGTGTGTATTCCAAGTCTCTAGGATATATGTAAATACATTTTTGTTGTATGATATCATTTTATCTGCAAACAATTCTCTTCATACCTTTTCTCATTCTTTTTCCTCAACTTCTATAAGCTCTTTTTGCAGTCAAGGTCAAATGTACAGAGCCCTGAGATAAAGACAGTGTGGCATAAAATACATTTTCATGGTCTTTGCCCTTTGAGAGCAGGAGAGGGGAATTCTGTGAGCTGGGTCTTGTGAACTGTTGGCATCTTTCATGAACCAGTTGTTAAATCACTCCAGTGCATAAATCCAATCTTCCAGGTCAGATTACTTATGAGATAAAACATTGTCACATAATAACCATGTGCTCTGAGACAGGAATGGCCTCACACAAGGTCCTTTATACACTGTAACAAGAGAAGCAATTGTTTCTACATGTGAACTCAAGCATGAAACAGACTTGGTTTAAGAAGTTATTAAATATCAAGCAGTTTCTGGAGTTTATGTTTTGGAAAAAGTGGTAAAAAAAAATGAAATTTGTTAAAATTATCCATCTACTATAGACAAGTTGCTCTGAGCATATCAGCCAGAAGAAACCCCTCCTACTGTTAAATGCCTTGCCTGGCATCCAGCAGTTCTTTGGGGTCATTACTTGATCTCTACCAAACTAAAGCAATATGATAAGAAGAAAAAAATGGTGGCTGTTGGAAGTGTGTAAAATGTTAGTCTGAGTGATTCCCACCATGGAAGGCATTAAGTTTCAGGCAAGAACTTAATGGGAGTTTGAGCTGATTTATGGGAGGAACAACTAGAAGTATCAGAGGTAGAGAGCACATTGATGATGTAATGTCGGAAAAACTATTTCCTTAAATATATATCGATGTACCAAAAAGTAAAAAATTGAAAAGGGGAAATATTTATTATTTACTCTTGGGTTGCTCTATTGGAATTCACAACTAAAGGAAATAAGTGCCCTCTGCTCTTTATCACTTCATATTGTTATCTCTCAGTAACACACAGCTAATGCTACAAACATTTGCTGAACTATTGAATAAATAAACAGGAAATATGCACAGAAACATTGCCTACCAGCACTGTTAAGATAAAAGAATAGCACTTCTTGCTTCTTGTTGGGAGCTTTACGACTATGGGGAACAAAGTCCCACAGTGTGATCCCACGAGAGTGCTCCTTGAACCAACACTTGGACATACAATTCATAGTGAGGAAGGAGACACACACAATGGGAAGATTAAAGAAAGGCAGAGAGATGATAAAAATTTCCTTTATGCATATGTTATCATTTTACATAGTAATTGAAACATATAATAAAAGACAGTTTATGCTACCACTTCCTAGCTATGTCTTGCTCCAACAAGACCTTAGACTTCATTGTAAAACATAGCCAGTATCACCCAAGAAGACTTCTCTCCATTGCCTGCTCTGAGCCACCTCCTCTCTCTGCAGTTGTTTTTGTTTTCCATTGTGCCATTATCTCAGCCACCTAGACTAAAAGTACCAGTCCTGCTTTACCCTTCTATGTTATACAACATCATTGCAGCATTGTGTGTGCGCACACACACACACACACACACACACACACACACACACGGAATGTACTCCATCCATTCTTTCATTTTCCCTGCCTCACATGTAGGGCTCAGAACTGATTTTTAGGTCCAAATTACTTGTATGTGGTAACTACCACTACTCAGCCCATCTTGTAGACAGTTACATTTGACCCCATTACATTGTTCTCTAAAACATATGTGTCCTTCTTTGTTGTTATAAAGCATTTAAGATTAGGATCCTCTTTTATACATCTTGAGCCCCTTCCACTATGAATTAGCGATGCTCATGTAAGAGATGCTGGAAGATACCCATTGGGTCCCTATTACATGTCAGTAACTGCTACATCCCTAGAGCAACAGGGACAGCTCCAGTTTCTTCCCATTCTAGCAAAGGCACAAGGAAAATTAAGTGTGACATTCCTATAGAAAATAAACAAGGATGATGGGAACACCTTGGGGAATTTAAGGGATTAGGAAGAGCAGAGATGGCCTAAGCAAAGGGGTCCAAGGAGAAGGAAGAGGCTTGAGATAGCCTGGGACTACATCACAAGGAAGAAAAAGAGTCAGCAAAGGAAAGTGCCACTGAGGAAACAGATCATTAATTTTGGACTTTATAAAGCAGCGTCAAGGACCTTTTATTGCTTAAGGAATGATGCTTGTGGATTACTATCCTCTGAGCCTAGCAACTGCCATCTTGTGGAGTTCAGCTGGTCCCTCTTGCAAAATGATTATCCCTTTTGGACCTGTTGACTGTTTCAACACCACATGGAGAAGAGGGGAGGCTCATAGACCCTTCCCTGAATATCTAACTGTTCCTTATCACCTGGTGTACTAAAAGCCTGCTTTAGTTGCTATCCTTTAAAGAAGGGGCTGGATTATGTAAGTCTGAGAAGACTGAGGAGGGGGCTCCATCTATGCCTCTACAAGGAAACCCTCATTTCTGCTGGTTTTCCAGGTGTGGCCTGTTGGGAAGGAGAACTCACGTATTAGTAAGTAACCCTTACTTATGCTGTGTAAGAAACACAACAAACATATGGATTCTTGTTCTGGATAGGTCAACTTAACACAACCTAGAGTCACTAGAGAGGAAGAAATCTTAATTGACAAATTGCCTCCATAGATTTGGGCTGTTGGCAAGCAAGCATGTAGGACATTTTTTTTTTTTTTTTCCAGTTAGTGCTGGGATATGGGAGAGGATTCTAAGAAAGCAAGTCAAGTGAGTCACCAGAAGCATGACAGTGGGTTCTGCACCAGCTCCTGCCTCCAAGTTCCTGCCCAGTTTGAGTTCCTGTTTTGATTTCCCTCTATGATTCAGGATCTCTAAGGCAAATACATCCCCCCCAACCCCCAGGATGCTTTGATCATGGTGCTTGTCATAGTAGGAACTTAACTAAGACAGTTCCCCAGAGGAAAGGAATTTCAGAACCATGCCTCCGTTTGTCGTTGGGATGTTAACAGAACGGTTGACATTGTTTATATCTCACCAATGGGAGGGGATTTTTTTAGCAACAGGGCTGTTTTCAAGTCCTAAGGGAAGGAAGGAAAGTTGCCACAGCAAGTTGAATAATACTTCTGGAAAAGTAGTAAATTGTAATTCGAATGATAAAAGTGAGGACCTGCCCATTAGCCACTCCACTGCTATCAGGGTAGACCAGAGTTTAACCATTCCTTCTCTGCCTGTGGGGCTCAAGAGTTGTTGGTTTTTTTTTCTCCCTCTACTAGGCTGACCGGCTCCTCCCTCTTGCCTCTTCTTGGAGTGTGTATAGCCCAACTCAACGATGAAATGATTGTCTTCCAACTCTCTTCAAGTGTCCCCAAACAATTAAACTTTATGGAATAGTGAACTTTTTTTTTCTACCATCTGGCCAAAAATGTTGCTGGATGCTCCTCCATGTGTCCTGTAGATTTGTGGTGGTGTTCTGAGGACCTGCTGCTGCCGGCTTCGTGAGATGATCTGACTCAGTGAACAGCGACAGCTGTGTGCGATTCCGTTGGTGTAACTGGCAGACACAGACTCTTGTTTTCATTTGTCTTTTCATGCAGCAAAGGTAAGAGGGCCCTCATCTTACCTGCTAACACTCACCAGCACTTGCTGCTTGCTCTGGCATGAAAAACAACAAACGCGGAGTGTGCTTAGCAGAGGCTAGTCATCTGGTACAGGTGTGCTGTGATTCGGATCTCTGGTGGCTTTTTAGAATTCCAATATGACCTTGTCTTATGCTGTGTCTACACTTCTGGTGGCAGGTGTGTCCTGGGTAACTGAGAGTCTCTGTGTACATGGGGACCGGTTATGAAGAAGTGAACAAGGGGCGGAGTCTGCTAAGTGAGGCAAGTCACAGAATTTCCTTAGCTAGCCTGGGTTTGGGGTCAGGCTACTGCCTGGCTTGCTCATGCATACAGACTCTATTTAAGAGGAAGTGTGGCGAGGAAGGAAGCCTGCATAAAAGGTTGCAGGCCTGGGAGTTTTGAAGAGACTAGCCATATACTTTTGTCACCAAATGCTCCCTAGGTTGTGGTGGTGGTGGTGGTGGTGGTGGTGGTGGTGGTGGTGGTGGTGGTGGGGTGTTTTTGGTTCCTTGCAAGCTATGTAAAATTTCTCTATGCTACACAGAATTTAACTGGCAAAGGAAGTTCTGGAAGGTTCTCCACAGTCTTAGTTCCCAAATTTGGGGGACCACTATTGGCCACAGGGACTCGCCATGGAAGCCAGTCACTTGGTGAAGTGCCCACAAGGCTAGACATCATTTGAAAGTTGCCCTAGCCAACTTTCAAAAGGGAATCCCCTGACCTGTTTTGCGTTTCCCTAAGGGTTATTTTTGCTGGGCCCCAGAAGCCAGAGCCATCCTGTGTGATGTCTGCCAGAACCTGGCCAGGGTGTGAGTCCACACAACCTAGGTCCCCTAGCGCCCCCTACAGCTGCTGCCGGGAGGGGAAGGGGATCGGGCTGGGGAGAGGAAGGCCAGGCTGTGAGCCACTGCACCACACCCAGGACCCCACCCAGATCCTAGGAGCACCCGGCCCCTGGCCCCCTGGCCACAGAAACGGGGCGTGGGCCAGAGCCTGAGGCATCCCTAGCCACCACGATCGCTCCGCCTGTGGCCACCAATTCCCCTCCTCTTCTGGCGTCCCTCTCTCCGCCCCTGTCGCCTGCCAGCTCCGGACACGCTGCTGCACTTCATCTCTTGGGGCGCTCTTCGCTTTGGCCAACCGTCGCATCCTGCGCAACTCTAGTCAGTGGCTGTTTTGTGTTGAATGTTCCCCACCAAGAGTGCATGGCTGCGGAAGCGAGGTGCAGACCGAGGCCCCGAGGGGTCGCCCTCCGGGAAGCGGTGATGCTGTTGTTGTACTTCGGGGTGCCAACCGGGCACTCATACAACCTGGACCCCGAGAGTGCACTGGTGTACCAGGGCCCCTCCGGCACGCTGTTTGGCTACTCGGTGGTGCTGCACAGCCACGGGACGAAGCGCTGGTGAGTGCGCCCTCCCCAAGAGGCTTGTCACAGAGCCTCCGCCTCTAGGATTCCTTGTCTGAATCAAACTTTCCGCCCTCCTGGGAGGTCAGAGAAAAACCTGGCTTCAGCCAGCTGGCTCACTGGAGAGCCTTGGAACTAACTTATCTCGGGATGGCAGCCCCCCAGGGTGCTCCTGGTACCTTGCTCCTGAGTCCTGAGTCTCCAGGCAGAGGAGGTGGGCGCCACTTCCCTTGCTGCCCACTGCACAGCTGTCATAAACCGACACGGGGCAGGGTGGGTGGGCAGACTGGTTCACGTCTGAGCGAACTTGCATGGTTCTTGCTTTAGGCTCATCGTGGGGGCGCCCACTGCCAGCTGGCTCTCCAATGCCTCAGTGGTCAATCCTGGGGCGATTTACAGATGCAGGATCGGAAAGAATCCAAACCAGACCTGCGAACAGCTCCAGCTGGGTGAGTTGGGTCACCAAACCAAGAAATAATGAACTCTCTCCCCCTTGTGAGCCCACTGTTGGGCAAGTCCTGGAAGACATCATCATGATGCCAGTCGCTTCTGGTTTAAAGTACAAGCTTTTCAATTTTAACCCCATGCCAGCTTGCTTCTGGAGGTCTTTTCCTCTCCTTTGCTTGCAGCTGTAGATGATCTCAGTATCTAGCAAACCTCTCTGAGGGAAAGTCTCATAGGATACCTTCAGGCTAGCTACCAGTCTCCTAAATCTTCCACATGTAACATCTGCTTCAAAGCGGAGCCAGCCAGAGAGGGGTTTTAAGGATTGGACTTCTGTCTCCGATTTCTTAACTTTGTTCTAGAGAGAGCAGCACGTCCGGAATGGAAACTTCAATTGAGCCTATATGTCACCATTTAGCCCAGGGGTTCTTCTTCCTCCTTTTAAAAAATACTATATACCATAAAAGAACAGGAAGAAAAATTGGCATGCCTTTTGTTAAAATCATAAATAGAGGAGGTCTAGCATATAATTATTAATTTTTCTCCCCTCAAATTCTCTTGTAAAGCAGGCCTGCCTTTCAGCCCTCATTTCTGTCTTTATTTAGGTTTTCAGAAACTTGAGAAATGTGCGCTGATGGCAGAGGAGACAAGTTTCATGTTTCAAAGTCAAAAGCAAAGTTGCTGCGCACAGACGCTAGGGAAAAGAAAGGGGAACTAATATTAATTTAGATCTATCTTGCTCACGATGCTGTTAAGCACTGTTGTATATTGCTCAATGTTTTCCCCTCAAAGCAGCTTTAGTTTATGGTTGTACTGTTTTTGCCTCCACAGGACTCAGACACAGATAGCTGGAGGTTCCTTTTACAAAAGTACTTACCTAGACTTAGGGTTATCACTTCAGGTATATATCTTCAGTGAAGATAAAACTAAATGAAGGGCTTTGGTGAACTGTCTGTAGATATGATTTATTATCGATGATGATGAATTATGGGCCAGAATTGCTACTATTTATATTTATCTGTAAGTGGATGGACTATTTGAGAATACCTTACTTTGTCCTAAACCTTTTACATTCATCTTTGCTGTTGTTTGTCTGCTTGTTTTGTTCTGTTTCTTTCTTTGCACTTTTACCGACAGAACCCATAAAATGCAGGAGTCATTTGTGCTTTGGACTAGGCTGCAGCTGAGCTAAAGTGCAAAGGATCCTGGGAGTAGGAAGCCACGGGGGGGGGGGGGGGGAGACAAAGGAGAGAAGGAGAGAACAATAAAACAAATTTTACTCAGAAATAAAGAACTATTATGAAACTTAATTCTTTATAAAGGAGGGATGGGCCTCTGAGCATCACTAGGAATCCCCTCTTCCAAGGGGCAGACTGGGGTTCATAGAAGAGTCACAGACTTGTATATTCAGAATGTTTTTTGTTTGTTTGTTTTTTTGTCTTTGTTTTTTTTTTTTTTTTTTTTTTTTTGTATTTTCAATGCCTGAGAGAGTTGTGCAATGAATGAAGCCTTGATCTGACAGAGACTCCTCACACAGTCTCAGGAGAGAGCAATTTCTCTTCTGTGGTCCTGGCATTCTTTCTATGACATTACAAATACTGGTGGCTACATCCTGCCTGGAGGGCACTGGATCTATTTCTGGATGTTTGTATTTAACTGGAAGGGGATCATGTCCTGATATATTATATAAACTTTTAGATGTCAGCAACTGTCAGTTAAAGGAAAACCTAAATTCACTGGGGGTGTGGAGCACGAAATTCACCACAGAGACACTGGAGTACAGGGGACACTTAAGAGACACAAAGACTTATGGGATGGATGAATAGGGGAAAATACAGGTTTTATGATCATCAGTTTGTTTGCTGGGTCAAAGAGTCAGCAATGGTAAGCCAAAGCGATCTTTCTTACCTTCAAGATTGAGTCAACAACAAAAACACTGAAATGAAAGAGGCAGAAATGAGTCTGACGTCCCAGTCAATTGAATGGCTACAGCATCAGCTATGGGAACACTCAGAAGGGGTTTGTAAGGGATTTGCCTGACTTACTTCTCAGTGAACATTCTGAACAATACATTCTCAGTTTATCCAGAGAAAATTGTTCCTTTATTAAGAACAAATTCAAAAGTTATTTAAGTCTAGAAGGTAAAATATTGGTGCTAATTTCTAGAAAGAAAGCAAAAAAATCACCAGTTGATTAGCAGAAACATATTAGGATGGCAAGGTTTGTGGACTATGCACCACTACTCACAAACATTATTTTGTGTATATATGTTTATAAAGGAAGAGATGAAGGAGAAAGTTACCTATATATACACAAAGCCTTCTGTATGTTTTGAGCGATATTATTTATATAATTAATTATAATCATATCTATAATATGGTTGATGGTATTCTAAAGTTCAAAAATTCTTAGCTTATTCGGGAATGGTGACACATACCTTTAATCCCAGGAGGCAGAGGCAGGTAGAACTCTGTGAGTTCAGTTCCAAAATAGTCTGGTCCACATAGCAAGTTCCAGGACAGCCACACCTACATAGTGAGACCCTGTCTCATGTCCTGCCCCACCCCACCGTAAGTACTTAGCTCAATACCAAATATGTATAAGACATTCTAAGACTATTTGTTCTTTATTTATCTTTTTAAGACTATATGTGACATCTGCAATAAAATGTTATCAAAATAAGTACTTGGGTCAATTTATACACTCAATAAAATAATGTTTATTATATAAACAAAAATATAACAAATTGAATGAAACAAAATAAAGAAGAAGTTACTGGTCCATCAAAATAGTTATACTAAGGTAGAGCTATTGGCAGTAAGTAACGTCCTGCCTCTGGAATAGGTTTACTTTTTAACATGGTTCTTAAAGTGCCCAGTCATGTAAAACTGTCCATCAGCTCTTCAGTTCCAAATATTCATCTGGAATTGTTTCCTAGTCTCTCTAGTAGGTCAGATAAATGGCTGACTCGGAAAGATTCCACTGCTCTCCTGCCCTAGAGTAACCTATGGCTGATGCTACCGCATATCCTACTGTATTCACTAAAATCATAATCAGAGTTGAACAGTACTCATTTATCTAGCATGCTCAGAGAAGATGTTGGCAGTGCCCCTTCAGCAGACTGAATTGGCTGCTGAGGACACTGAGAGGTTGCTTATGCGCCACTGAGGGTGTTTTCTTCCTGTGGTCTCCTTCTGGCACCCTGCCTGCCTCTGTTGGTTTGGTTTTCAGTTTCTTGCTACTTCCTTCCATGAACAGAAAAGTAGTCTCCCCTCAGGAGGACATATGTCTACACCTACTTGTGGAGACAGTGTCTAATGAGGTCCTGGTGATTTAGATGTGTTTACCCTCTTCTCTGTCAGCTACTCTGTACTTTTACTAGGTGTTGTTTAATGAGTTTATTTGGTCACTGAGTCAGGATGATAAAAATGATGACTCCTGAATACATTTAAGCATGATCTGTGCTTCAAATGCCAGTATTTAACAAAGCAGAACACAACAACACCACATAAACGATATAAAATTTATTTGGTTATCAAGACACTCAGGATTTTTAAAAAAGACTTATTTATTTATTTTATGTAAGAAAGTACACTGTTACTCTCTTCAGACACACCAGAAGTGGGCATCAGATCCTATTACAGATGGTTGTGAGCCACCATGTGGTTTCTGGGAATTGAACTCATGACCTCTGGAAGACAGTCAATACACTTAGCCACTGAGCCATCTCTCCCACCTGACACTCTGGATTTTTAATAGTTTATAGTTACCAAAATAGAATGGTCGTCACTCTCTCTCTTTCCTCTCTCCTCTCACCATTTTCCCTTTCCCACTGCTCTCCCTCTCCCTTCCCCCTCTCCCCTTTTTATTGTCCTCCCTTACTCTCCCCACTTGTGTGTGTGTGTGTGTGTGTGTGTGTGTGTGTGTGTGTGTGGACAGAGAGAAAGAGAGGCACTTTCAGCTCTGAATGACTGTCTTAACTGGTAATAGAATTTAAAGTTACCCAGCTATGTAGTTCAATAAAGTAGTCACTGGCCATATGTGGCTCCTGAGGACAGGAAATATCCACAGTCAGAAGTTCTATCTAAGACAGTACAAAACTAAGCTGTGATTACCTCATGAAAGAAATATCTTAAACTAGTATTGATAACTTACATACTTTTTTGAATTGATTTATCATTTCTGTTTACTTTATCATATGACAACCATTCAGTTAAAAATCAGAGTTGAGTGCACATTTCTACTGAGCAGCACTAACTCCCTAAAACTTCATTTTGGTGGGAGCTCTCCTGAATCTGTGCCTGAGTGGGTGGGGCCCTTCTTTCTTCTTACAGATGCAGAGCTCTGGCTGCTGTGTTAAGCTTCCTGCCTGGACTTCTTTTTCTCTTCCTGGAAAGATCAATGGTCCATAGCAATTTGGTCACCATTAATGGTTTTGAGTGTATTTCTGGAAATAACATTGCCTTAGGAAATCTCCTGTTTTTATACCCTATTTGGGAAGGGGTCGTGTTTCTAAGTATTGTATCATTTCTGTCTGTTTGGCAAGAGTTAGTAGCACTAAAATGTAAACACTTAACTGTTAAAACTTCAAATATACTCTGGGTAATCTTTTGCTTTCAATAACCTTAAAATTGTAGCTTATGAAGCTGAGATTAACACAGACTGGTCATTTTGAAAAATCATCCCAAACACAGGCTACTCTGAACAAAGAAAATCACGATAGAGGATGCCATTAATCAACTCCCAGGTTAAATGGCAGAAGCTGGGGTTGGGCAAGTGACTTAGTTCTTGAAGATATGTATCACCCTAGTAGTGGACCCAAGTTCAGTTCCAGCATCCACACCAAGCAGCTTACAGCAGCTTACAGCCACCTGTGATGCCAACTCCAATATATAGATATATAGATATAGATATGAGTATTTTTAAAAGGTTAGAAGTTCTTCGATCTCCCTAATTAGAGAGATGAAGCTTTCTTAAATATGTTTCTTTTTAACATAAGATCAGATGCTCACTGATTAATATTTCTAATGACTAAGATACTTTTCTTTTGTGACAGATCTGGGGCCAAGTATTAGTAGTCCATTGTGCATACGGTTTTATATATTCCTTTAGTTGTTAGCTGAGGGATGTCTCAGGACCAGACCTAGATGCACAAAGTTCTTTGTACAACAGTCTTCCCAGTTACGTGTTCATGATTGTATGAAACTGTGATGGAAAGGTAGAATGACAAGAACCAAGTATCGAGGAGCTGAGACCCATGTGGGGACAGAGTAAGTCTCAAGTAGAGGAAGAGATTATAAAAATCACACACCGTTGAGAGTGGCCACTGTGAGGTTCCCATGCTCTAGTGGATTGGCTCCATAGCCTTGCACATACGGGCAGCTAACTGGACTTGGTAGATCATTAGAGAAGAAGAGGAGAAGCAGTTGGTGGAGGAGGAAATAATGAAGTGAGGAGAAGGAGATGTTGGGGGAAATGGAGGTATATCTGGTCACAGTTCATCACATACATGTGCAAAATTCTCAAAGAATAAAGATAAAAACTGCCAGAGAGATCAAGCCAAGGACATTGAGAGCAAAGTACCTTGAAAGAGCCGAAAACTGTAGGAAGGAATGTGCTGCAGAGAGATGTGAATGGGAGATTACAGAGATGACAAGGAGCTAGTTGTGGCTATGAGCAGATCTGATGATGTTTAAAACTGGGAGGTGATGCCTTCGGATTGTGTATTTGACACATGAGGGTGGTATGATGAATACGTTTGAGTCAATGGATCACGACCAATGGATCACGACCAAGGGTAGTGTGACAATAAGATGCAAATTCTGCTGTGTTGGAAGCTACCGGAGATAAGTTCCTAACTAGGACGGTGTCAGGTTTTGCAGATGTGTAGAGGATAGGTTCAGAAACACTTGGTACTTTTTGAATAAGTAACAGGGTCAAGAAGAAACTATCAAAGATGTTACTAAAGGTTCTAATTTGGAGATATTGGATTGATAATGGTGATGTGTACACCAAAGGGGTAGAACAGCAGGTATTCTGGGAAAGCCTTGTATTGCCTTGGTGTGAAGTCTACTTCTACATAGAAATAGATGAGTTAGATGTCTACTTGTGATGACCAGAGAGAAGTCCATTACAGTAAGTCAGAGTCAAGAGTGATTAACATGGAGGGTGCAGTCAAAGACATAGGGATGAATGAGCTTAATCTGCAAGCTGTAGGGTAAGAGGATCAGAAGACCAAGGGTAGAAATGAGGCTTTCTAAAACTAGAGAAGAACCTAGAATAGGGTTACTCAGTTCTACTTCAGCTGAAACCATCGACGGGTGTTTAAGAATATCAGTGGCCCTTAATGGAGTTAAGTCTCCAAGAGTCTGTCCAAGAAGGAAGAAGGAGTTTCCGGGGGTCCAAGGATGATTCCAAGGTTTATCTATGGTTGGTGACCACTGGGGGAGATAGGGAGAGACTCAAGAAAGAGAGAGCCAAGGGGGCAGCAAGAAAATCACGTGGCACCTGGCATCATGGAGGTCGGAGGATGAGAGGGTTTAAAGAAAGGATGAGTGACTGGAAGTGTTAAAAGACCCTAGACATACTAAAGATAAGAACTCAGGTAGCTCTGCTGAATTAGAGGAAATTGATTCATCAGTAGCCCCGGGAAGACTAGTCTTAAATGTTGAAGACTGTAAAGTCTAGAATGAGAGCAAGAGATACTAATCCTTCCTGCTTGTTCTTCCTTCAACCCTTTAGCATGCTATCTCTAAGAAATAAAGTTAAATAAAATGAGAGTGAAAGACTCAGTAAGTACAGTATAGATGGAAAGAGAGGTGGTATTAGTGATTCATTAATGATATTAGATATACATTGGCAGGGACAAAAAGTCAGGTCCATCTGATAGACTTTCTGGAATGGGGGGAGCTGAGGAGTAAGCCGGTTTTCATTGGTTTTGATGATCACACAGGAAGAACTCAATATGAACCAAATGAATGGAGTTAGTGGGATTTTACAGGCTTTGTTGCCAATTTCAGCATTCCCTCAATGAGACTTCATCAGCAGTAGGTTGGAAGTGATTGCTTTAAAAAGCAAAAAGTTTCATGTATAGCTCACTGTGGGGAATTAGAATGTTGAACTGGGTTTATAAGTGACAGGACCTGGCTCAGTAATATCCATGTTTGTTTTGATGCCCTTAGTTTATATCTACATTTTTAAATTATGAGCATTCTTTTACAATTTTAAACACTATAATTCATAATAAATATGTTCAGAAATAACAAAACATACCTATTTCAGACACTTTTATTTGGGAGGGTGTCTACTTCCATGAAGTGAATTAGTTATATTCTTTTCAAATTATATCTTGGGCTAGAGAGATGTCTTAGTCCTTAAAGGCTAGGCTCAATCACAGCTGATATGTAGAAAATATGTCAGTTTATTACATCTGTGGAACTTTTGTAGCAGGACTTTTCTGGGCTCAGGCTTTACTTTCTTGTGGATATTTTCTACTGGGCATTGAATTTGATCATTTCTGTGTGCCAATTATGGTTTCTGCAATGCTTTACTCTGTCTAGCCTTTTCAATTCCCTGCAGAGAAACGACTTCTGCTGTCTCTATCTCCTCATCCCAGTGTGTGCCTTCACTGGTGAGGATGTTATGGCAAGTCCTCACTGATTTTTCTTAAGCCTTCCTCTCTTTCTGACCATCTACCGTTTTTTTTTTTCTCTAACTATTTTATCTGTGAACTGTAAAAAAAGGAGCATAACATTTTCAACATTGGCCACTCTAGTTTTAAGTGCAAGTAGTTTTCCCCAGGTTAATTTTCTATTTAGAATTTTGTATTATCTTGCTTGAGTGAATAAAGACTCTTGTTGTGTTGACTAATAGGAGGTGGAGACAGGATAATCAGCTGGGCCTCCTGGGACAACATTTGCATGCATACACACACACACACACACACACACACACACACATTCACATGGACACACACATAGGCATACATGCATAGATACAGGCACACACAAATAAATACATAGAAATTTTACATTATTCAATTTTCGTATGTTTTCCAAATGAATCTTTAAATCTAAGAAACTACCTAGGAAATATGAAAGTAGAATTTTTTCCTTTATTATTTTCTAATGTTGGAAACAAATGTCACTTAATTTTAGTACTAAATTATTTTTAAAATAGAATTAGTACAGAATTGGATTGTTAGTAACTCTAATATTTGAATAGCTAACTTGGAGAGCTGGTTGCTTGTGTTGACCCTTTCTCTCCAGCCCCATACACTCACCAGGAATTAGTTGTGTGTCCTTTAACAAGTGGTCGGTCTCCCTTTGTTAAAGTCTCTTCTTCATATTTGATGTTGATATTCCTTATAATGCCTACTTCAAGAATACTTTGAAAAGTTCATTAATACATGTATTTACAGCTATTAAAACTATGCTGGTGCAAAAAAAGATGTAGTAAATAAGAAAGTAACTCTCCTAAGTTATTTTTACCAAATATACCTATTGGAGACCATTTTTCCCTTGTAGCTATTATGAGGAGTTAGTTGTATGGGTTTTCTGGAGGATTTTGAAAAAACTTGTGGCTAAAAGAACTGTAGAGACCCAGATCATAGAATGAGGTCTCCACAAGTCATCTTGTTTTCTATCGTTCTGAAGCTTCAGAATGATTCAGGATCAAGTCACATCTATGAAGTTTCAAGCCTAAACTGTGGTGCTCGTAACTGTGATGTGAAACCTTTCAAATAGAATAGGATAGAATTAGAACAGTACAGAAGTAAACAGAACAGAACAGAGATGGGATGGGATAGCATGGCACGGCATGGCAGAGCATAGTGAAGAGTTAGAGGACTGAAGGATCTGGCTTTACATACTCTTTTGTGGATTACACATTTTTTTCATATGTATTGAGCATGCCTGCTAGCCAATATCAGATTTTGCTAGCCATCCCAAGATCACATTTAAAGACCTCTTCTTAACTAAAGGGAAACATTTGAGAGTGTTTTCTAATTTTGACATTTAATTTCATCTTTTAATTCTTGCTTGGCTCTAGATTTGCAGGAGTTTGGACATTTGATGCTTTTCGTGTCCTGTGCCACCTTCAAAATGCCAATGCTATGGTTTCCATTTCTCTATATCATTTGTCAATACAAATTGTTATTGAGTTCCTACATCACTGTTATCTTTTAGAAAGATCACCAGCATGTTTAATTAGATGTGTGAGAAAACTGCATGTTTCAATCATAGACTGTATAATATAATGGACTTATTAGTACTTACAGTTTGGTAGGACAAACTAGATGTAAGGGCCATTTGGAGTAGAGCTGGAGGCTCAATCTCATGGCACTGTGGGTGCCCTCTAGTGTCTAAATTGAAATCAGCAGAATGCAGATTCCTTGAGTGTATTTGCCGTTTATTGAACACCTACTAGGCATGCCTTGTATGCACAGGCATACATTTCTGTAATCTTCATCTGTATGTACTGGTGCATTTTACATGCTGTTAATTTATCTGTCACTTTAGTTCCATGTGTTTTTTTCTGATAGTCTGAATTTGTGTAGATAATGGAATTTTTAAAAGATTATTTTCACTTAGAAGTTATTGCTTCCTTTAAAAAGTTACCTTAAATTAATGACTCTGTAGAACATAGGACAAAGCAGGAGTTGTTCATCTTCTACAGTTAATTTAAAAAACAGAACGGGCAAGTTTTAAATGTATGTTTATCTTGCAATAGAATAGAACTTCAAATTTAAAAGACAAAAATAACTTTTAAAGGAAGGGCTTTTGTTATTTTTCTGAAACCTGAAAGCATGGCATAAGTGCAGAAAGGAGCAGATGAACTTCTTTTACAGTCCAGAAAGTCAGACTGAGTGCCCTTACCAAATGTCTGCTGGGGAATCCACAGAACAGTGACGCAGGTGGATAAACCAGACATACCATTTCATCAAAAAGTCCCAGGTTTCCCCAGTGCAAAGCACATCACTCAAGCCCTCAAAGGTCTAGAAAGAAGATTGACCTTTCATTTGGGTCCTTATTTCTTCAGTGAAAAATGCCCCAATATTGAAGAAGGTGACTAACAGGGAGGGAAGGGGCAGGACAGGACAGGGGTCAAGAAATGGAGAATCTTCACAAACAATACAGAGTTGACTTTCCATGAGTTATGTGATGAGTTTCAAGCCAACTTGAGTTAGAGTGAGACCCTAACTTTAAAAAGAAGCTGATTTTACAATATATTTTACACACTCTCCAATGGACAAACAGACTTAGGATGTGAAATTGAATTCAGTTAATTCACACAATCTGAACATTTGTTGAGTTCTATGGTAGGTAGATGTTTTAGAATTGTGGGAAGCAACTTAAATCTCTCTCTTTTTTTAATTGTAATCTTTTTGCTTTACTGGCTTCACAAATTTGGGCAGTTTCTTCACTTAGTTTAAGACTCGGTGACTCAGTTTTGGGGACTGGTGAGATGCCTCAGATGGCAAATTTTTTTCTGTGCACACATGAGGACCCGAGTCCAGCCCCCAGCATCATGTGGAAATCAGACATGGTAACAAGCCTCTGATCTCAGCCCTGGGGAGGTGGAGACAGGGGGATCCCTGGATCTCCCTGGCCAGCCAATCCAGCTAAATGGATGAACTCTAGGTTTTGTAGGGGATTCTACCTCAAAAAATACAGCAGTGAGCAACTGAAACTCCTCCTGGGTAAATCTCTGAATACACATATGCATTAACCAGTATGCACACACCTGTGCACACATGCTTTTACACATTCACATGAATCAATTTTCTTATGAATAAAAAGATTAATAATGCAGTCTTCTGGCCTTACTGTGACAATAAAACAGTGTTCGTGTTGAGGCTTCCTATAAAGTGATGGGCTACGTATACAAGAGGATTATGCTATGACCTACATGCAGCTTAGTGTTTAACCAAATCCTTATGATAGCATTGACAATATGCCCTCTAATGTTCATATGTGTTCTATGTCTTGTTCTTGTCCAAATATATCACACTTGTCTTGTTCCCTACAGAAACGCACGGGTCCCGACTGACTTACCATCTGAAGTCTCTCTCCTCCCAGTCACACTTGGAAAAAAACTTCAGTCTCAAGTGCTATTTCCTTCACACAATTTGTTGCTATGTCTTAAAACTCAAGGAAGTAGTATTGTGGAAGAAAACTAGGGAATGCAGAAACAAAGTGACTCTTCCATCTCTGCATCTGGTGACAATATTATGGACTTTTGTCATATCTAGTAAGGGATTTTTTAAAAAAAGAATTATTTAATTTATGTAAAGGAGTACACTGTAGCTATCTTCAGACATACTAGAAAAGGGGATTGGGTCCCATTACAGATGGTTGTGAGTCAACATGTGGTTGCTGGGAATTGAACTCATGACCTCTGGAAGAGCAGTCAGTGCTCTTATTTGCTGAACCGTCTCTCCAGCCCCCTAGTAAGGGATTTATGGTGTCATAATATGTTTCAAGATTCACCTTTACAACTGTGTATCAAGTACCTTTCTGCTATGTGAGCAGCAGTGTTCTATGATACCAGAGAGCCTCTGTCAAAACACAGCCAGTCCCTCCTCCTTGTGATTTAGAAGACTGAATATCTAGTCCTCCATTGTCCAGCTAGATTTTGGAGCGAACAGCAAAATAAAAGTAAGGGAAAGAGATGCGTTTAAGGAGAGTACCTAGTTAGCTTTGTCCTAGCAATCTTATTTTTGCCCACTAAAATTTCTGATTTTCATTTACATATGCATTTTTATATACTGGTAGAAATCATTAGTTACACACACACACACACACACACACACACACACACACCCTATTTTCTTCCTCAATTTGAAAAAAATAAGAATGGGCTTAATTCTTAGACTAAGGGGGGATTGTTTTAAATATTTATTTTTTTTCCTTAATTTATACTGGGGAGATGCATTCAACTGTGCCACAAATTAGGCATTCTAGTGCAAAAGAGTGGAAAAACATCAGATGCTAATTTCTGCTGACCTCTTTTGTTTTTGACCATATAAAATACTTTTTCAATCATGGAACTGATTTGATTTGCTAAAAGTTTAGCTTAGTAATGTATAAGTTGACTTGAAAATGGGATTATAAATCATTGCAGCATGGCATTGGGTAAAATAAAATATGGATTTTTTTATAATGGTCTTGTCAAGGATATTCATGAAAATTAGCTTTCTGGTGACACCTTTGCAAATGTCACTTCTGTCTAAATGAATACCAAATTTCTCCATGAAGAAAATATGTTTAGTATTTAATTGTCTATTCTTATTACCTAGCTGAAACCCGATAGGACAGATCTTTCATTACTATTTTGAAAGCAACGGAGGTTTCCCAGTAATTATACAAAAAAAAGGCCTGCCTATCTACATTGTTGAAAACAGTTGTTCTTAAACCCAGCTTCTCCCCCCAAATGCAGTTACCTGGGAGATATTTTTAAATGCTAATGGACTGGTCTTCCCCCAGCAGCCCCATGTTTGAGTACTGATGGTAGGGGAGGGGAGCATGTGGTGGTTAGTGTTTAAAATTCTTCTAGGTGATCTCAGGACCATTCAACTCTTTCCCAAGGAACAGTAGATTTAGAAGCACAGAGGTTGAGGGAAGGAAGTCTCAGAGGTCTAAGAAAGGAATAAGGTGGGGCCATCTTGACTTCTTCTGGCAATCCCAAAGAGAAGGGGAAAGTGTTCCAGAAATCAAGGAAATTCCAGAGCTTGAGTGATGACTTGTAGACTGATTTTGCCTAATAACAAGTGCTGAAGTTGAGGATTGTCTCTGTGGGAAGCAATGTCAAGAAGCAAAAAGAAGATATAATCACAATGTGTGTGTGTGTGTGTGTGTGTGTGTCTATGAGTGTGTATGGGGGGAATATATATATTGCCATAAGCAGAGACCTATTAATTAGACAGTATCAGTTGTTTGAGACCACATAATAACACATGTGAAAGCCTGTGTCTAGTCTTACTTAACCCCAGCCTCCACATTCTCCATTCAAGAGCAACTTAGCCTCACCACTTGAATCCTGAGAAAGTTTGACCATGTTTCATGTCAAAGTAAACATCTCTTGTGGCTTCTGGAGGGTTCTTTGTTCTGTTTCTAAGAATCATTGCTTTAACCAGAGAATTAAGACTAGGGGAAGAGTGGGGCTTGGGCCACACAAGAAATCAAAGCCTAGGACCTTATGGACTCTCAGAGAAATCATTCAAAACAAGACAGGTCATTCAGAAGTCCTTCTGTAGGGCTCAGAAAACCCAGGAAATGGAGAGATAGGGGCTAAAATGATAAGAAGGGGGCACAGAGAACAGGAAGGCTAGGCAGTAACAGAAGTAACTGTCTTCTGCAGGGCTAACACTACTGCACAGGAAACAGCTTGGATGAAACAGATAACAGCTTAACTTGGCGAAGGTGTCTCTAATGTTCATTTTAAAATGCAGGGAACAGCTCAGCTAAGAAACACATAATTGCATGCAGTATGCTATTCTTGAACATATGAACTCCTGGGCCATTTTCAGCTAGCAAATTTGCATGATATCATTTGTGTGGTTCCAAAGCTCTGTGTTTGTTGTCTTTAAACTTCTGGTGACTAACTATAGAAGAGAACATTTGTTTGCAAATATCAAATCTAATCTTGAGGAAAACAGCCATTTTTTTATCCACATGCAAACAGGGAAAGTGGCATTCAGAGAGACCCATGCACTCCTGTCTTTAACAATGACAACTGGAGGTGGATAGGCTGAGTGTTGACTATAATTTTAAAAACAGTTTCATATTTTCAATTATATGTCATTTATTCTTATGATAACAGAGGTTAAACTGCACGTAGCCTGACCTACCTTTGATGGTCTGTTTTTGACATTAATTTGAAAATATTGGTGATTTTAAAGGCAAGTCCAACTGAAAATTGCATCCCAATGAAAAACTAAATTATCCTTAGGCCTCCCTTCTTACTTCTCCTGTATTGGTTTGGAATCATGTAGCCCTAGTAGCTCCCTGTGTTATAGACTGCTTATTCTATTGGTTGACTGTTTCTCAGCAACTAAAGGTGTCTTAGTAAGGGTTTCTATTCCTGCACAAACATCATGACCAAGATGCAAGTTGGGGAGGAAAAGGTTTATTGAGCTTACACTTCCACTCTGCTGTTCATCATGAAAGGAAGTCAGGACTGGAACTCAAGCAGGTCAGGAAGCAGGAGTTGATGCAGAGGCCATAGAGGGATGTTCCTTACTGGCTTGCTTGCTTCTCCTGGCTTGCTCAGCCTGCTTTCTTATAGAACCCAAGACTGCTAGCCCACAGATGGTACCACTCACAAGGGGCCCCCCTTGATCACTAATTGAGAAAATGCCTTACTGCTGGATCTCATGGAGGCATTTTCTCACCTGAAACTCCTTTCTCTGTGATAATGTCAGCTTGTGTCAAGTTGACACACAAAACTAGTTTAGTGGAGATGGAAGATGATGGCTGAGAGTGTAAAGTAGAGTATATAATGGAACATAATACAAACACATTCTATTTCTTGGCTTTCCTTCCTTTCCTCTTCCTTCTCTCTCCCCCCTTCCTTCCTTCCTTCCTTTCTTTCTTTCTTTCTTTCTTCCTTCCTTCCTTCCTTCCTTCTTAATTTTCCATGCAGGAAACTCTGTGTACATCAGGACCATTCTTTATCAGGGTTTGGACTACAGCAAGCTGTTCTTCCTGTTGCCTAACAGTGTTCTTTCTCTGGGTCTATTTGCCATCATTTCCCACTCTTTCTCTCCTGGACTACCCATTAGTAGTAGAAGACATCATTGGTTTCCAGGAAACCAAGCCAACAAAGCATTATCAACATAGTATGCTAACCATGCTTCTGACGTGATCTAAAGTGACCCTTGGAATAGACAGGGCTGGCTGCATCCACTGAATAAGACTCCAGGAAAGAGTTTGGGAAGCTCCCTTCAGCTCAGTTGTGTTGAAGCATTAGGTATTTCTTTGAAAGATGTTTTGAAGCCCACAATATATTTATAAATATCTCCCTACACTTCATACACAGATTCTTTATGACTCAGGAAAGTCAATACATATGATTTCCTTTTAAATCTATTATCTTTATGAGTGT
The DNA here is from genome assembly GCA_019843965.1 of Rhynchomys soricoides. Taxonomy (NCBI): domain Eukaryota; kingdom Metazoa; phylum Chordata; class Mammalia; order Rodentia; family Muridae; genus Rhynchomys; species Rhynchomys soricoides. The sequence goes on along the minus strand of JADRCH010000252.1, from coordinate 3,681,845 downwards.
AGGCACTCTGAGTTTTCCCAGGAAACTCTACCTAGGATTAAGCCTAGAAAGAAAAACACAGAGGTACTTAATTATACAGAGACCCTTGTGGGACATTTTGCTATAATACTATAAAAACTTGTGGCCAGTGTTCAAAGTAAAGAATCCCAGCTTTCTGTACACTTACCTCATCTAATCGATGCTAATGCTTTTTATCTGTTGTCAGAACGGAGCACAGAATGTTCAAGTGTTGACTAAAGAGGACAGAATGTAAAGATAGCAGAGAAGAATCTATGATCCCCATCTTAGTCTTCCTCCAGTTAATGATGTGAAATCTCTTTAACACAGAATTTCACTGGGGCTCCTATTCAAAAGATTAAGGTTTGTGCTGGCAAATAAAAGATCATGGCTATAATGATACCTGCAGTGCATTTTAGCAGGGCTGCATCCCACCTGAGTACTTCCTTTATGTTGGACTTTTTCTGCGATTTATGCATTTGCCAAAGTGTGCCTATTGACTTTTTTTTTCAGACACCATATTGTTTTCAAAGACCTTTTATCATTGTTGAAAACACCAGTCATTCCACAAAGTCTAAACCACAGGGTGTTTTGTTTCAAAGGCTATGCTTTATTGGTATGCTAATCATATACTCCCCCTGTCTACTTGCTCAGTCATCATCTTCCAGCTCCACTAAGCTGCACTTTAATTGCTGAGAAACATTCAAGAAACATTTTCAGAAAGTACTTGCTGATGTTAATAAATGGGTAAGGCAAAACACCAATTCTTTTCCAAACATCGGCCTTTGATATGTATCAAAGGAACCTTCCTCATCCTGTTCAGTTTAATTATCCACCTCCTATACCACTGAAGCCACTCCTTCAACATCACTTAGAGGTCATTTCAGCAAAGAAGACTCTGCTTATATGGAGGCCAACTGTGTCAGCAGAGAGCAACTCACTTTTACTCCTAAATTGAACCCTGAATATAAAAATGAGACAAAGTTGGAAGAAGAGAAACCCTAGAAATAAGGGTCTAGCTTTAACTACTCTATGCCTTTAGAAAAACATTGTTTTCAACAAAACTGATAAGATTTTCCCAAATGCTGCAGGTAGCCCCAGTGGAGAGCCCTGCGGGAAGACATGCTTGGAAGAGAGAGATAACCAGTGGCTGGGAGTATCGCTTTCCAGACAGCCAGGAGAAAATGGATCTGTCGTGGTAGGTATTGAAGTGGATCCACTGACTAAGACCAGTCCTGGAATCAGACCTTATAGGTGTGACTTTCAAATTTTTGTTTGACTTCTTGTTTTATTCAGACTTGTGGGCACAGGTGGAAAAATATCTTTTACTCGAAGAACGATAATAAACTCCCCATTGGTGTTTGCTATGGTATGCCTTCTGATTTGCGGACAGAACTAAGCAAAAGGATGGCCCCATGTTACAAAGGTAAGAGGGACATGACCCAACTAGATGAAGAGAAGCAAATGAAGGCTTTCATCAGAAAGTTGCCTGCTGAAAGAGGAAAAATATCTTTGATACAGCCACTGTTAATGTAGAGTATCCTGCCTTTGTTTACCCTGTGTAGTAGGGACACCTTATAGAAACATTCTGTGCTTTTGAAAAGCAATTCTTCGTTTTCATTTGAATAATTGTGGAAGCTAGTTGGTAACTATCCAATTTTGTACTAAATTTACTTTCAAATCAGTGTAAGCACATCTAACTCCAGAGAAACATAGGAGCCTCAAAGTCATGAAATTACATAGAAAATTCTCATTAGAAAGAAAATGACTATATTTCCTGTTTTCCTAGAAGCTTGTAGGAGTTTTGTAGGATTCGAGGCATTAGTAAAAGCAAAGCCTTCCCACTTCCCTTTCTCTAGCTCATATGTATTCCTGGAAGATGTAAGGGTTTAGTGTCTATAGCAACAGTTGGTTCTCCTCCTGTGGATCACACCTCCTTTGGGGCTCAAATAGCACTTTCCCAGGGGTCAACTAAGACCATCAGAAAACATAGATATTTACATTACAATTTATAACAGTAACAAAGTTTAACTTGTGAACTCTCAACAAAACTAATTTTATGTCAGGGGTCACCACAACATGAGGAACTTTATTAAAGGGTTATAGCATTAGGAAGGTTGAGAACCACTGCTCTAAATTTAGAAAACACTGTCTCAAGAGAAATCTGTATTTCATGTACAGAACTAGGATATAAACTTAGATTTAAGGATGAATGTCAGTAGCTGTCAAGATGATATTTATAATAATCAATCACTCTAAAACTCTCTTTAGAACACCAAAAATATGATGAACACCAATTCTTTGTAATGATAAAGAAACTATTATCATCTCTCTTTATCATCCAAAGATAACTTTAATTACCTATCAGAACTTTGAACACATACTTAAATTTGCCTACTGATTCTGATCATTTTAGCATCTTTCATGTCTGGATTCTGATGTCATGGAGAAGTCCAAGTAATAACTGTTTATATGCTACCTTTGAATGCAAGAAGATAAAAGATAACTATTAAATTTTCAGTTGCAATAAAACTCAGTATGGATTTCTATATATGTATTATTCCCTTTTGCCTAATACTTTTATTTTATGTATTTAGACATTTTTCTGCAGGAGTTATGTTTCTAAAATATACCTATCTATATACTTTTAGAAGTGAGTATTAGCATAGCTTTATTAACACTCGAAAGGAGGGAGATATCATGGCTGGGGATGCAGATACATCTATGTAGTAATTTGTCAAAAAGAAGAAGCGATCCTCATCTTTTTTTTTTTTTTCATAGAAGTTTATGAAAGAAAGAGCATCAGGAGAATTAGCAGGGCTGTGTCACTTAAACTCCCAAAGCATCTAGCACAGGGCTTTGCAGTAAGAGACCTTACATGTTCACATGGGTCTTGGTTCTTTCTGTGAGGCAAAGCAGGAAGGAAGGGATAATCTCAATAAATTAACATGAAAAAAACTGGATATCCACCTGCAAAAGAACGAAATTGGATTCTTATCTTATACCATACACACAAGTAAACTCAAAATGGAAAAAAAAAAAAAAAAAACCTTAAATATGAAGCCTCCAGCCCTGTAACCCCTGGAGAGTAACAGAGAGAGTAATGATTTCCTGGAGGTCACAACAAAACCTCAAGCTACAAAAGGGGAGGAACATGTGGCAGTAGGGCAAGCAGCAAAGCTTCTGCATGGCTGAGGAGGTCATCAAGTGAGCAGAGAGAGACACTGGGGAAAGGACCAGTCATGTGCAAACATTCTCAGATGTGGAGGTCAGTACCAAAACATATATGGAATCTCATCAAAGACATACCACAAAACCAGTAACTTGATTACAAGTCAATAAACCAAGATCTTTTCTCTCCAATGAGAGCAGAAAAACAGCTGATGATTTTATGAAGGGTGGTTGGTGTTAGAAACGATCACAGAAAGAAAATTAAACCAGAAAAGATCACCTCTTATCTTTTGAAATGGCTACTTACCAAAAGGATGAGAGGTAAATGTTAGCAAAGGTGGCATGAGTGAAAATTACTGCAGCATCATGAAGATTCTTAAAATATAGAAAATAGAAAATCCACACAACTCTATGGTCCTTCCAGGAGTGTGAGACTAAAGGACTTGTGGATGGTGTGTGTATGTGTGCATACGTACAATAGAATGTCACCCAGCTTTAGTAAGCCCTACCATTTGGGACACCATGGATGAATATGGAGAACACTGTAAACCAGGCACAGAAAACAACAAACAATCAACCACATTTATATGTGAAATCTAAAGATACTAAATGCAGAGGAAAAGAGTGGCCAAGTGAATGGGGATGTGGGGGGTGGAGCAGGATGAGGAGGTGTTAATCACAGGACACTGAGTTCCAGTTTTGTCAGACGAATGAATTTAGCAACGGAATGCACAGCATGAGGGTTTTGTGCAATGTGAAAGCTTATTGTGGGGTTTTGCTAAGGATGTAGATTGCCATGGTTTTGACCACATACAGTCAAAATGTCACCATAAAGAGATAGTGTATTAAGATGTATGAATGAGTAGCGATTCTACCTGTGTGTGTCCCACAGAACATGCTGTTGGGCACCTACAATATATGTAATAACTCAGGGAACTGTGAACCTCAAGTCTGAAATTCTAGCTCTTGGTCTTTCTCTCAGTGATTCATTTTAACTTTTAGTATATGTTGCCAATTCTCCCCACGAAGTGGAAACAGAAATACCTTTAATTGTGATTCATGATGGTAGTTTGAAGGTTAATACAGGAGACCCGAATGATCTTAAATCATGACTATTACTATCATTTTCAAAAGTAGAGCATAAGACAAAGATCTTAGAGTCATATTTGTGAAAACCTCTGAGAAAAATAAAACTATGGTGAATGGTCATTATCATAAAAATTAAACCTGAACAATTAGACTTTGTCAGAAGGATTTTGAGTTCAAGGCCAGCCTGGGCTCTACAGTCAAACTCTGTCTCAAAGTAGATAGTTCCAATTTGTCTAAATCAATATTGAATTTCTGTTTTAGATTATGTGAGAAAATTTGGAGAAAATTTTGCATCATGTCAAGCTGGAATATCTAGTTTTTACACACAGGTAATAGCTTAATATTAGCTCCAGTGATTGTGTGTGTGTAGAAGCTTAATTCTGGGGTTTCTCTAGACTTACTGAGTAACATTTAAGTAATCTTAAGTTGTAGACTATTATTACCATGTTTATACATTAATTGTTTTACATATAATTTTTGTACATCGCAATTGTAATTTTGTAAATTGTAAAATTGTAAATGGCTAATACTACATAGGATCAACTAAAATCCACACTAAAGATTATCCCCTCTCCTAACAATTTAGTGGAAATCTAAAGTAGCTAATTATTTATTTTGCTAACTTCAAAGATGAAAATATCTATCCAAGTATATTATTTTCAATTACTAGTTGAAGGAGAAGGAGATACATGAGTCCATTTTTACATTAAAATTATGATAGTAGTGAGGCTTAAACTTATAATGCCCTTGAAAATCAGAGATTATCCCAAACTATTCCTACTACCTAAAACTCAACTATATCTCATCCTAGGTAATAATAATAATAATAATAATAATAATAATAATAATATAACAACAATAATAATAATAGTTATAACAACAACAACAAATGTTGCGGGTTTTCTCAGAAACCCATTATAATTTCACAAATGTTTTTTAACTCCATGGAGATAAGACCGAATCATTTTGGGTTCACTGCCTCTGTATATGCTACCATGTTAGAACAACTCTTTCTCTAGTCTATATTGAGCTGATTACACTGAAAGTTCAGAATTACTTAGAGAATGTACTCTGTGTTAATTAGGTTTGATTGCTCTGAGTTTCTATGCAACAGAGGCAAGATCCTGCCCTTTCCCTCCCTCCTTCCTTCCTAGTTAGGATAAAATAGGCCTTAAATTTCACTAGCCTTTTTATTATCTGCGTAGAAATTGTTAGGGACACTATTCAGTGATTTTTTGCAAATGGAAATAAATTAAGCCCCTTTTACTTTCCAGTAACACATGATTATCCTGGTAATGAACCCTAATGAATTACACACGGATGATTGTCTTTCACTGACCCACATTGCCTTTGTCCTCAAAGCTTATTCTACTGTCTAATGGCCCTACCTTTGATATTTGAAACCCACTGGTAAACGTGGACAAAGTTCCAGAGTTTCTTCTCTAAAATTCTGTTCTTAGCTTTTCTGGCTATTTAACATATGGTTTTAAATTAATAAAATGTTCCCATTTTTGAGCTTCAGTATAAAACGAATTTACTGACTGTTTGCCTAGAATGTTGTATATTTGCAAGAGATCTGGTGTGGTAAGGTTTACCTTTCAAATGATGAGTTTTCTCTTGCAGGATTTAATTGTGATGGGGGCCCCAGGATCATCGTACTGGACTGGCTCCGTCATTGTCTACAATATAACCACAAACGAATACAAAGCATTTGTAGACAGACAGAATCAAGTAAAATTTGGAAGCTACTTAGGTACTGTAAAAATTTGCCCAACTTAAATTATCTGTACCTTAGAAATTATCTGTGCACCCTATTGGCCAGTAACAAGTATGTGTATCAGAAACTGTCTCAATTAAGCATAAAGCCAATTGCATTTCATTAACTGTATATCTTATACTGACATAGGTAACTACAGTGGTCATTCCCGAGTCCTTATGTAGGAACTGTTAAATACTTACTCTATCTTAGGAAGACCCCCCCAACCAATTCCTTCCTTTTTCTCCTTCCTTCCTTCCTCCCTCACTCCCTTCCTTCCTTCCTTCCTTTTCTCCCTCCCTTTCTCACTTCCTTCCTTCCTTTCTTTTTCCTTTTTCCCCTCTGTTTTCTAAGACAAGGCCTCACGATGTAGCTCTAGTTGGCCTCTGACATGAGCGCTAGAATTAAAGGAGTGTGTCACCACACCTGACTCCCTGGGAAGTTTCTATGCTAACTCTGTATTCATTCATTCATTCAAATACATGTCTTTGAATATATATGCTTTAATTCTTAGACTAGCAAATGAAAACCAATAGATCTTAAAACAACATCCTAGCTGAAGGAGAATATTATGAAGTATATTCTAAAAACTATTATTTTGGTTTTTCCATAGAGAAGTTTTGTTTTTAAGATTATCTTGGACTGTTTCTGAGAGTTTAACCATTTTTATTGTCCTTTTCCCCTCCTCCTCATTGCTATTATTCCACAAGTCAAGAATATTATATTTGTCACCTATATTTCTACAAAATACTAATTTTGTGACATTGTTTCCCTTTACAGTAAAGTACATAAGTTCTGTAGGTTTTTTTGTATAAAGCTTCTTTGACCCACATATGTTTTAAATGTGGACATTTTGTGTTCATAAAGAGCACTAGTAAAGCAAATGGCATATTACTGTCATTCCAACAGAATTCTAGGACATCCCCATATGTGATTGAACTATGGCTTGAAGTATTGCAGGAAATGTAACCCATTTTACTTCTCTTATCACGTAAAGTTATATCTTTATGTAAAGCCCATGCAATAGAAAGCTTGCATGAAACCTGTAAAGATTGTTGTTGGAAAGCTTCAGAGTTTCGGGTGTTCTTAGGTAGCCTAGCTGTGATCATGGAAGACCATTGCCAATCACATCACACAGGGAAAAAGAGAGCAAATGCCAAGGTCATATTTTCAATATTGAGACCTTGGAAATTCCAACCCACATTATTGTTTTTATGATATATTTGTTTAAATTGCTTAAATGACCAGTTTAAGTTAATATAAATGTTTTTGAGGTTCTCCCTAAAGTCGTCATTTTGAATAGTTTTGGTTACCTCCATTCAAAGAGTTAAGAAAGCAGATGCCTGCTGTGAATGATGAGTCTCACGTATTTCTCTCCTTTTATGAAGGCTACTCAGTTGGAGCTGGTCACTTTCAAAGTCTGGATACTACCGAAGTCGTGGGAGGAGCCCCGCAACATGAACAAATAGGAAAGGTAAGAGTTGTGGGTTTCTTTCTTTTCTTTTCTCCTCTTTATTCTTCACAAAGTCTTGAATGGGTTATATTAGAGTGTCAAGTGTTAAAGGGACATTATAAAATGTAAGATTTAGATGAGCAATATATTGTATCAGTTGAAGCTCTTCAAGATTCATTTATAGCTCTCAAAGAAATTTGGCTGGAAAATTTTAAGAATCTGACAACTTAAATGAGGCTTTGCTATGAGTTAATTGCTAATGTATAGATCACATAGCATGATAATAAATAGATAAAGTATAATTATCTATAGATGCCCAGAGAATAAATGTACTGGTTATTATTTAATAAGAGGGAATTGAGACAGGTAATGCTGCATGGTAAAACTAGAAAGAATAGAATAGAATAGAATAATCCTAGCTCTAGAGTTTTCTTCTTTGCCACATGAATATTGGGAACTCAAGAAAAAAATATTTTTTTTGGTAAACCTTTTTCTATTTCTTTTCTATGGGATCCAAAATTAGTTCCTGAGAGGATAGTGTTTCAAATCAGGCATATCAATATAAATATTAATATTACATATCACTCTTAAAATTTGTAGTGGTAACAATTTTATTAGATACTTGATATTTTATGTTTGCCCATTTACATGTTGTAGAGATTTATATTTTGATTAAACAAATAAGTTGGGTTATTTTTTTAAGAGAAAATTTGATACGAAAGTAAATATCTTTGAATTCTTTCCCCGATTGTAGGCATATATATTTAGCATTAATGAAAGAGAACTGAACATAGTATATGAAATGAAAGGTAAAAAGGTAAATACATTTCTGCCTTTGGGGTTGCTGAGGGCTTCTGTGAATAGTGCCGCATGTTCTCATTGCTCATGTGCTTTGCTTCGGAACAGCTTGGCTCATACTTTGGAGCTTCTGTCTGTGCAGTGGACCTCAATGCAGATGGCTTCTCGGATCTCCTTGTTGGAGCTCCCATGCAGAGCACCATCAGGGAGGAAGGAAGAGTGTTCGTGTACATCAACTCTGGTTTGGTATGTCTGATAGTTCCCCAACTGGAAGCCATTCATGAATTAGAATTCAGACTGAAACTGCTCTTACTTCAGAGTTCTGAGACTACAGGTTCTTCTTGAAATTAGTGTGTTCGTGTATACAGTGCATGGTGCATGTGCATTCATGCTTGTTTGGGACATGGTACATATGTGGAGGTCAGAGGAAATCAGGCCTCTCTTTCTAGTGCACATTCCTGGGATCCAACTTCGGTCATCAAACTCATACAGTAAGCGCCGTTATCCACTGAACACTTTTCTCAGGTTAAAGATATAGTCTTAAGCTTATTCGATGAATCAAAATAAAACTTCTACTGCTGTACTGAAACATTCCCCCCGCTGAAATCTTAGACCATCCAAATATAAAAACAGATAAAAAGAATGCTCAGAGAGTAAAGGGCGAGTCTGCTCACTAGGCTGCCCTTCCCTCTGACTTAGCCAGAAGCACTGCTGTTGAACAGTAAGATCAGCCTTGTAGCTGGTTTCCATTTTTAAATCCCACAGTGTGGATTTCTCTTCTTCTCTTGGCATTTTACCTATTTCTAAACTCTCTGAAATGACACTAGTCACTAAGAAGCATGATATTTTCTTTTCTTCATGGGCCAGTGCCTGTGCTAGCATGGGAGAGGACTCACTCGTCTGTTTTGTTTACCCTTGCTGTTTCACGGCCCATACAAGTCCTAGACGAGCAGACACTCCAGAATCACTGTCAATGAACTGAAAGAAAGAAGGTTACTTGAAGGACTTGGGTTTTGACCTAATCTATTAAGTAGCTCTCAGGGGTCCCACTTAGTTGCCATTCTTGATGACTGTAGGATACTTGAACAGGAACAATTACCCACTTGCTCTCCTGGAGCTCTTCTAAATCAGCGTTGTCTTAAAGTTCTCCATCACGTATCTTCACGGAAGCTCTGTCTCTCCCCTTTTCCAATGAGCCGAACATTTTATCCTTCAGTCTCAAATGTAAACAGTAGGGATTACATCCGTAGGGATAAATTCAAATTTTTAATTCATTTAGAACAAACCGACCCTTAGCAAGAATCTGGAATGGAACATGCTATTAAAAAAGGTGAAAACAATCCCAGTTGTGACTCCTGAATTTCAGGATCTGGTGACATGCCGATCATGGAGGAGTCATTGGCATACGAAGTGGTGAATGGCAGGGGATACGTACTTTCAAAGTAGATATGCTTTACTTTGGGCCAAAATTATTTCAAGAAAAAAGTAGTATTTGAGAGAGGAGAAAAAAGTAGGAATTTTCTGTTATGAAACAAAAGGTGAAAGACATTTGGCAAAACATAGAATGTGTGTTTGTGGAATGAAGAATAGATTTACCTGAGAAGAGAGTGAGATCTATGAGTACTACATGGAATTTGTTTATAAAATGTGGGATTGGAATGATCAGAGTTCATTACCATGGCATAATTAGACAGCCCATCATATATACAATAACAGCTCACCTTTGACTTCAAAGATGAAGGTTGACCAGTGCATCGCTGCTTGGATACATTCCCAAAGGGCAGCTTAAGTCGCATCACCTGTTATCTCAGAGACCTCCTCTGGCTTCCTATGGTTTGCTTCAGAAAGAGTAAATTTCCCTTTTAATTCAATTGCTATATACTGTTAGAAAGCAATCTGTCTTTTGTTGTCGTGTTCATTATATTTGTTTTTAATTAGCAAATATATGGCAGATATGAACATACATCTCTAACTCACACATATAGCTGTTTTGCTGATCACTTTTCCTGTAGATCACAACCATGCCTTCCTTGTAGTAGCCACCTTGCGTGCCACTTTATGAAATCTCTCTCAGGTTGTCTTTCCTTCCTGCTCCTTATCGGAATTCCTTCCTTGCTTCAGTTAGAGCTATTTTCCCTTCTTCTCATTAGTGCAAAGCAATTTGTACTTGTACATCATGCACATGCTTGTGTAAAGCCTGTCTTATATCTGTGGTTCCTGAAAGAAGCAGGGTGAGATATCTATATCTATCTATCTATATATATATCTTGGCCCCTTTAACTGGTTCACTCTGCCCAGTGCATTGTCTTTAGCAATAGCTCAATAAATGTTTGTTAAATTGAATTATCAAAATGATTTATTGGATTTTCAAAGCTAGGGATCATGAGTTCGACAATTCTCATGACCTCTGAGCTCTAATCATCCTATTATATGTGTTGACGTAATAAATATTTATTGAATTGAACTGGGATATGTGTACTGAAGCTCAATGTGTAGTTTGACTCATTAGAAAAATCCATATCCAATTAGAGCAGTAAATCATGTGTCAGGTTGTCAGGTGGTTTTATGATGACACCTTCCTTTCCACTCCTATCTAGGGAGCTGTGATGGTTGAAATGGAAAGAGTGCTCATTGGAAGTGACAAATATGCTGCAAGATTTGGGGAATCTATAGCCAATCTTGGCGACATTGACAATGATGGCTTTGAAGGTAATTAAAAATCTCTAATTTGGTACTTTATTTCTACATTTAAAATAGCTCAAGGAAGCAAATGTCATTGTAGTTTTGTACTTGTTTGCCTTTTTTGTTGAAAGGGGGACCAGAATGATATGCTGCCCAGATTTTGATAATGTTATGTCAGTTATCGATCTTTATCATGGTTAATTAGAGGAGAGTATTTAAAGCATTTTTATTGGTTCTAAAGGTGCCATTGTTCTAAAGGTAGCATCATTCTTTACTCATCTCTCAAATGATGCCAATCAACTTTTGATATCCATCATTTTTCTATTTAAAAATGATTCTGATATTAGAAAGAAATTATGTGGGGTCTATAACAATGGACCATGATATTTAACTACCAGTACAGTCCAGAAATTGACCAAACCCAACTAAGTCTGGTGGTGAAGGTAGAGCATGTTCTGGTGACCCCTGCCATGCCCAGAACACTGTCTGGAGCCGCTTTGCCATTGGATCTGGAAAGGACCCAGAGTCACAGCCTTGATGAAGGGCAGCTGTGAGAATCAGAGCAGTGGCTATCCACCAACTAATCTTGAAGCATTTACATGATTAAATAAATGTCACTGTCTTAACCATGCATCCTGTCCTGGAATTCAGTCTTGCAGTAGAAATGCCTTCCTCTACACTTGTCCCCTCTTAACCTGCTACTGGGAGTTAACTGATCCCATGAAACTGCGCACATAAGATAGATTTGTATGAAGGGAAAGTGTAAAATATCCCAGTGTGCAACAACTTCCTACAATTCAGGAAGTAAGTTTTTAATATTTATTTTCATGGCTTGCAATTGCATCTTCTTGCTATAGTCACTGACAACTAAAATATGGTTTGTATTAAATAGCAACCAAAATTACCAATGTAATTGTAAAAAAATTGAGACAATAAGTGATATCATGAAAATAAACTTTCTATTCTTTAAATATCAGTTAAAATAATTAAAACATTGCATATTATTAAATACATTAATATGCCTCCATAGAATCCTGTGATTTAACAATGATGTGTTCTTGCAGTTATGAAATGTTATTTTTCTCCTTCATTTTACATGTATTTAAGCAATGAGATGAGTCAGCATGTTTGTTGTTCTTGGGTTGTTTCCCCCATAAGATCATCATGTTTTAATCCCAGTGTCATAAACTCAAGTTTAATTACAATAAGTTCATTCTGTCATTATTTTACAAAATAAGGCATTTTCTGAAATTCTATTTGTATGTGCGTGTATCTCAAATTACCACAACTGGAAGAAGAATTGACTCAGAAGCCATTTTATAGTAATAGAATGGTCTAGAAGTTCAAAACTAAGGTTCTTGTGGTCACACAATCTCCCACTATAACATGCCAGATGCTTTCATACGCAGTTGATGTGTTGCACCCTTTCATGTGCTCTCATTGCATGAGTGGGGAGATGAGACACATAGATTAACCACTGGGGGTACACAGAGTAGCAGGGCACAGCAACAGAGCTGAGGTGAGTATCAAGAGGTAGGCCTGCAGCCCCTGTATGCGAGAGTGCACTGCAAAGCCACCCACTCTGTTATTTTCCATGCACAGACTATTATGCATATTCCTGAAGATTATGTTAGTATTTTTTTTCTGGAGGAGTGGTTGTGTTTCCTTATAAAAGAGAGCTTTCGTATTTTGTCACTTGCATTCAGAATCATGAAGGCTAGTTTTCCAAGTTCATTCTTTGCATCATTTCTAATATTTCCCGTTTAAACTCCACAGATATTGCTATTGGTGCGCCACAAGAAGATGACTTGCGAGGGGCAGTCTACATTTATAATGGCCGAGTAGATGGAATCTCCTCCACCTACTCGCAGGTAAGATACTATTCAGTCTTCCACAGGAGCATCGGTGATTAAAATATCCTCATTATTCAACTGGTAATGTAGACTTGTTTTCTCTCTCAAATAATAAACATTTTTATTTCACCATATAATATTGGTAAGTGGTCTTATTTTAACTCTCAAAACAGTTTCTTTAAATCCTTTATTTCCATTAGCATTCCAATCCATTTTTATTCTCATCTTTATGTGTGACAACACATCTGTGTTCTTGAGGCAATGACCATTCTTTCCCAAGTTTGCCCGCATGGATATCAATCATTCTTTCTTGCAGATAAAGCTTCATGCTTTACAGAGCTAGCACAGGGAGTGAAATGCGTTCATGAGACCACATTTCTTTCTATGTATAATATTTCAACTAATAACATCTTTTTGTTTGTTTGTTTTTTGTTTTTTGAGACAGGGTTCTCTGTGTAGCCCTGGCTGTCCTGGAACTCACTCTGTAGATCAGGCTGGCCTTAAACTCAGAAATCTGCCTGCCTCTGCCTCCCAAGTGCTGGGATTAAAGGAGTGCGCCACCACTGTCTGGCTAACCAATAACATCTTAATACAATTTTATGACAAAACTCTCTTTTCAGTTCTATGTCTTGATGAAACAGGATATTTCAGTGTAGAAAAAGACCTACATTCTAAGAAGAAAAAATTTTTCCAAAGATTTACTAGCTAACATTATTTTGGTGAGACCAAAAGTGGGCAAATGATCCTCTAAATTTAATGTAAAGTTAGATATATGTCAAGTCAAAGATACTGATTTTTTTCTTACTGTGAAGAGTACCCACACATTTCTAATTCAGTGCGTGGACATGAAATTAAATAGCAGACTGAGGTGTGGACTATTCTTAAATGGGAAGGAGCAATCTGTCGAAACCAGTAGGTTTTCATCAGACATAATAATATGTGATAAATAATAATAGACATCTTATTTTCCAAAATCCATGTTTATTTATTAATGTTGATTATGAAAGTAAATGTAGAACTTGAAAAATTTCAAAGACATGGAATAATTGTTTTAGAACCAATAAAAATTATCCTGTAAAATATTGCCTTCTTCACAACATAAAGTTTGAGTAACAAAATAGATTTCAGATGTTTGTTTAAAGGTGGGAAATTTTACCTCTCTTAAAGTGTTTGATTTATCTAGAATGCCTTTCCTTTGTCAATGTGTTAAGGTATGCCTGAGAAGACCCATTATTTAACTAAGATCTTGGAAATGTTAGACATTCAATAACTTTTCCATCAAAATCATACACACACACCCTTTATTTTGTCCAGAGAATCGAAGGACGTCAAATCAGCAAATCACTAAAGATGTTTGGACAATCTATCTCAGGACAAATTGATGCAGACAACAATGGATATGTTGGTGAGTAGATATGTCCATTTTCAGGACTGGGGGTGGGGGTGGGGGAAAGCTCTTTTGTGGGACACTGCTTTAGTGTGGAGGTGGAAAACCGATGTGAAGGACTTAAGGTTACTCGTAATTGTGTTCTTGAGGAAAAAGAAGTACCGAAGAAATCAATCAAACGTGATGAAAAGCAAGGAGAAATCTCTTTTGAGAGACGTGAAAGGAGCCTTCTGGAGGAATGCTTCCAGCTTAGAGCTTTACCTTTTGTTTGGCAGCCCTGCTGCAAGCCCCTAGCATGCAGTTTCTTTGCTTTCTTGTAAAAAGATTGCTGCTGCAACTTCTGAGTGAACAGATTCAGACAAATGGAGAAATGGATCTGAGTAGGCTAGCTTGCCTTTCCCAATTATGTTTCTGTAAATGCTATTTTAATACAGTTGAAATGTGATATGCAGTTTAGAATTTGTAGCTACAAGGTAATTCTCTTTAATTAATAATGATTGGTAATCTACCCTGTTGTTTTGTGTTTTGTTTGTTTGTGTGTGGTTTTTTTTTCTTTTTCTGCAGATGTAGCGGTTGGTGCATTTCAGTCTGATTCTGCAGTGTTGCTAAGGTGAGGTTGATGTGTTTCACTCCTTAATGACAGTTGGCCTAATTGTAGACAATGGGTGGCAGGCTTTAAAATGGCCTTGATGGTTTCCTGGAGTTTTATTATTAAACTTTGGGGTATTTTTTATCACCTTGTGTAGATATAATTAAACAGACCATCAGATAAAGCTAGTGGTTTTATATATTTAAGTAAAAATTTCTCTTAATCTGTACACAAAATATAATCGAGCATGTATGTACATAATACAAAGTAAGTGTTTTAATTACATTGTTTGATGGGAACAAATGTAATTACTGTCTTTAAGGTAAGATTATTCTATAACTAATATTAATAATCTTATTGCCTTCTTAGGACAAAGCCTGTAGTGATTGTTGAAGCATCTTTAAGCCATCCTGAGTCAGTAAATAGAACAAAATTTGACTGTACTGAAAATGGACTTCCGTCTGTGTGCATGGATCTTACACTGTGTTTCTCATATAAAGGCAAAAAGGTTCCAGGCTACATAGGTAAGCACACCCCACAGAACTAATGCCACTCAATGCCACACTTGAGTGTACACTCGCTCTTTAATCCAGGAGTCAATCGTGTGCCCTCATTGTCCATTATCACGAGCATTTGCCATTTCTGTAGAGCAGAATAGAATAATCTTTTGTTGGGCACCTCTTGTCTGTCTTTTTTGTTCTCAGGTTGTTCTCACTAGTATATGGGGCACAAAGGAGGTTTAGTGCATATCTCAAGAGGCACAGCTGGGGGCATCACTTACTGCATTACTTTAAGGTGAACCCTCTGTGCTTAACCTGAGAAATCTTCAGAATCAAAAGAGGGCACCACAGCTCCTCTGCTTTACTGGGGTCCTTTTGAAATGTTCTTATTGTTATTACTGCCTTTTTATCAGTAATGGAGATGGAACATAGAGCCTCTGGGATGCTTGCAGGTGTGACTGCACTGAATTACACCCTCAACACTACTGAGCTCAGAAAACCTGGAGCTAGTGTAGGTATGAAGGAGTAAGAGGCACAGGGTCATTTCTAAAGTATATGCTGCCATATTTGAATAATTAAAGATGCTTATCTGGATGCTAGACCCGGAGATAGTATATGTAATGTGCTGTCAACCTCAGCTCTGGGAACTGTGTCCATTTTCCACTTATAGGGAACTCCTCAATTGCCTGTCATAGAGAATATAGCATTGAAGTGGATCATCCACTAGGGTAGTTAATGCAAACTTTCACACACACACACACACACACACACACACACACAGTATTTAAAATAGTTACTAATAAAAATGGTCCCCAGTAAGTCATGCTTGGGATTATCATCGTTTGGATATTAATCACTTGTGAAATTGATTGTGTGTATAGGCTGCTGGTATGTAAAGATCACAGAGGCTGCCAATTGCATGTGGAGCCAAACTTTTGATGTGTAATAGAGGTACCCGTCTGAGCAATTTTGTTATGTAATGGGCAGAATGAACCCAGCATCTGTACTTTATGAGACTCATTTTTAATAATGCTCTTGAAAAGCCCTGGCCAGAGCTGAAGTAATAAAATGATGGGCAAACCCTCATCTGGTTATTGGCACCTGGAGAGTGTGACCCCAGAGTGAATTACACATTAGCATAGGCAAGCGAATGGATTATCTGAAAGGTACACATGAGTGGATGCGCTGTCTCCTTGTTCTTCCAACTCCATTGCACCAGATATGTTTCTTAATGTCTGAAAATGAATATATGAAGCACAAATAATCACAGTGTTCTTATAAAACAGGCTTTAGAATTGTCATCAGATGATTCTGGTAAAAATAACCCACATGGTAGGTTTGTTTGGGGAAGCCACTATGTTCCGCCTCTTAATGGGAAAGCATTTGTAGTCCCTCCTTCTTAACCTTTGCTTTGGACTCAGGTGATAAATTTGAAGATGGTTACGTCAGTTGCAACTCTCTCTTGTTCTCTAGGTAATTGTATTATACTTACTGTGATTTTGGATTCAGTTGATTAAGACTATACTTTCAAAATTAAATAATGGTTGAAAGTTTTATTTGAAAATAAATGTAAGAGTAACACAGATTTTATGCATATGTTGTGGGCAAAATACCTTCAGAAAAGCATGTTTCTTTTAAAATATAAATGACTGTTGCAGGAATTATATACTTCTTTTAAATTTCACTTACATATCAGTACTCCTACGCAGTGAGGGCAACTCAGTGGAGGACTGCTCTTAAGTCACTTTGTAAGGAACCCTTTTAACATCAGGAAATGAGGCTTCCTTCCTTGCTTTGATGATTTTATGGCGTCTTAAATCCCCCTCTTCTCTTCTGACCTGAGGACCTTGATTTTCAGCTAAATATTAACTATGTCAGATTTTAACTACCCCCCAAAACCACTAGAATAGTTGAGAGAAAGATTATATGCTTTCCATTTTTGCACAGATTAATTCTTGAGGGTCAAACCATGAGCAGTAAAGTCAGAATGAATAATTGGTGATTGGACTGAAAGGAAGGTATATTTTTTTAGTAAACCATTTTATACATTTTTGGGTTATGACCTGTATGTTCATTTTGTATAGGAAAGTTGAATAAAAATATCAAGCTTTCAAATAAGAAACACAAAATTACCCATACTATATTTGACGTTAGTCATGCATCACTCAAGTCATCTATCACACAAGATAGATTCATCCTGAGTGATGCTGGAGCTCAGAGCTCTATCTACAGTTTTGTCATCAGCTAATGTGTAGACAAACAGAACTCCAAAGACTTGTACTGTTAGCGATGATTTTGTGTGTTTTTCACATCCTTATATATGAAAAGATTAAGCAAATAACTAAAGATGTTAATAAAGAAAACTTGGAAAGAAGTCAATAGATCATTTTTTATTTTATTAAAAAACAATTTTAAAGAATATTTTATTTCTTTTTTTTTCATATTTCAGTTTAACTACTTAAAACTGATCCAAGGAAAGATCTTGGGGTGTTTCCTGGTGGACGTGTAGAACCATAAGAATGGATGCTAATCACGATTCTTTCTCTATTTTGCAGTTTTGTTTTACAATGTGAGCTTAGACGTGCACAGGAAGGCAGAGTCTCCATCAAGATTTTATTTCTTCTCTAATGGGACTTCTGACATGATTACAGGAAGCATGCGAGTTTCAAGCAGTGGAGAGAAATGTAGGACACATCAGGCATTCATGAGGGTAAGGGAAACTACTTACTATGAAATATAGACATCCCCATTGTCCATGCCACAGCAACTTACTGTGTGTTTATGGACTGTTAGCTTCTTGTCCCGGTTAAAACATTAAGCAGTATCAACCTGGAGGATGCAAAGTCTACTTCTGGATGTATTTTCATCTTTCTCTATCACATTTGTCTATGTCCTTGCATCCAGAGACTTGCCTTTCCCTTCCTCTGAGCTATTGTCTGTGCTCCTTTACCCACTTGTTTGGAAATGTACCTTCATCATCCTGCAGAGCCTCGCATCTTTTCTATGGTATGTTTGGGGTACTGGAGTAGTAGGGATGTTAGTTTGCTTTTTGTGACATCAGCTAAGCCAGCTTGAGTGCATTTGGATTATTTGTCCCTGCTGCAGCTTTGTTGGGGTGTCAGTGGGAGCTTGTGTGGTTGAGGCATGGTTAGGCTCATTTGTGGGCCAGGATGACAGCTCTCATGATGTTTTGGGGGTAGATAATCCTGCCAAAGCACAGTGAATTTCATGTTTCTTTTATTAAAACACTCATTCCCAAACCGAGCATCATGCTCGTCACATTGGTTAAATTTTAGCACATGATGCTGTGCCAGGGATTTTTCATTAGGGAACCATGTATTTCATCAGAAAATCTATTGTCACAAGAAAGGCAAACTGTACCTTGGAGCCCTTTCTGGGATTTGAAATAGTAGCCTCAGCTTAGAACTTAATATTCCCTAAGATACTTATTCCAGGAAAGGCAAACAAGCATCAAGACAGGTACACCGTGCTTTGCTGACTAATCTCCAGGCCATTTCCCCATCCCCCTTCACAGAATTTATTGAGCTAGAATAAAACTGTAAGATGGGTCGGAGCCAAACACATAGAACGGTATTTATGTAGCCGTTAGTTATGTGGTATGGATATGAGAGGTTCTTTTATTTTTTTCCTTTGCAGATGTGTTTTGACTTATATTGGTCAATTACAGAGAGTAAGGCTAAGGCCATTTTCAGGGCAACATGAGGGCCAGCATAAGATGTCCTCAAGGAAACAGGCTGTGTCTAAGTTACAAAAATAGCAGCAAATTGAGTTTGTTTTATTTTGTCCTGTTCCCTGGCATTGTTCCTACAAATAAAGGACCAGATCATCCAAATTGTACATTTTCTTCAGAGCACATGTGGAGTAGAATTAGAGCTTAGGAGAGGTTTCCATGATCTGTTTCATGTATCCATTCAGAGTTACCATGGCTTTCATGATAATGGAGTACACTGTTGACACTGGGTCCTATCATGAATTCATTATTATTATTATTATTATTATTATTATTATTATCTATTATTGTTATTATTATCTATTATTATTATTATCATAATCATCATCTATTTATTATTATTATTATTATTATTATTATTATTATTATTATTACAAGGCTGGAGAGCAATGGCAGTGGGCTAGGCAGACTCTCCAGCATTTAATTGCATTCCAAGTCCTCTTTATACTGTAGCAGCAAATATTTACTTACAGTATCTAGTGACGAGATGGAATATACACTATGTGGGGCTTTAAAAAGTCATTGATTGCTCCTCTTTTTTCTTTCCTAAATTACACACACAACTTCAACCTTCATTTACAGCAAACCCAGAAAAGATATAGGAACCACCGAAGCAGCAATTTCAGCTTTGAGTCCTGCCAAGGAGCTATAGCTGTTACTTCAGAAGGAAGTACAAGTGTCAGGAATTGCAGTCTCCTACCCCTGCCTGTCTGGTTGCCCACACCATTAGGAATCATTAGCATTCTTATTCTTCACAGTTTAAAGCACAGGATAGCAATGCCAAATCCCCCCTCTCTTCCTAATAAAACTGAGAACAAAATAGGCAGTGGTCAGGTAGGCTGGCTAGTTTTTATGTTCTATAAACAATGTCCAGTATCAGAATGTATGCATTTGACCCAGAGCCTCTCAAAATTAAATGTGATGACACTTCTTGATATGGTATTCAGGGGCACTGGTGAGGTAGCTCAACTTGTTAACTTGTTGATCAACCAGAGTTTAGTTCCCAACACATATTAGTCAGCTCACAACCTCCCATAAGTCAAGTTCCAGGGGATCTGATATTTTATGGACTTCCATGACCTACACATATGTGTCTCACACACAAACACACACAGAGATGCATGTACACACACACACACACACACACACACACACACATAAATAAAAATAAAAGTAAATCTTTAGAGTAATGTTTTCAGGCCCAAGACACTCAGCATTCAGAGGACTCCCTGCTAGGGGATACCAATTAAATCTCAATTTTCTCTTTCACTAAGTTCTCTGGGTGCCACTGGGTGTTTATTAAATATATTGTGTCAGCTTCTGTTTGAGACACTTACACATTATCAGTGAATAAAAAATAGCAAGATCACTGCCTTCGTGTAGTTTCTAGGCTAGAGACAAAAGCATGCTGGGAAAGAAACCTCCAGTATTCTAGAAGGTTATACAGACAAGGGAAAGCATGGGAAGGAGGGGCAGAGTCCAGGAGAGAGTGAGACACTGGGTAGGGAGGTAGACGTAAATAGGATGCAGAATAAGTAAGAGTAGGGCTCATCTTGAAGGTGACATCTAAGTAAAGACCAAAGGAGTGAGGATTTTTCCCATGCAAAAAAATGCAAGGCAGAGGCCCCTAATTTCAGTGTATATCAGCAATACTACATACTGGACTGTAGCTAGAGCCATTGACTGCATGGGCCCGTAGAAGCTATGAAGATCTGCTGTTCTGTCAAGTTCCTGCACGGTCCATGTGTGGCTGGCTTGGGAACCATATTCTGAAATTCTCAGATATAAGAGCAGAAGGTTCTGGGAGCTAGGTTTAAAATGCTTCAGGACAAGAGGGTGATAGGTTTTTTTAAGGGACAATGGAGAGATGAAGTTGACTAATGAAGACTGGGCTGGGGGAAATACTTGCAGACAGTCCTGATGGGATCTGTGAGTTTTCTCTAGTGAGATGGAGATTTATGGTAGAAATTTGAGCTGAGTGTATGTGATTTCAGTCTGAATAGCACTCTGGCTGCTGTGGAGAGAGTACTGATGGATCACAGGTTGCAAGCATTGACAGAGAAAATACTACTGATATCACCAAGGTCAGAGTGATGTTTCCATCACAGGCGGTTGAAGACAAATTCTATGCCATTTACTAACAGATACTATATCAGTCACCTGAAGGAGAGAGTCATCAAGATGAGTACAGAGTGGTTAGCCCAAGCAATCAGATACATCATTTCTATAAATTCAAAAAAAAAAAAAAAAACCTGCAAAAATCCCCAACTTTTACTTGGAACAGTCTTTTGTTTGGTTGTGAGCTTACTGAGATGGAGACATATTTAACTTCTCAAATAAATATCAGTTAATCACTGGCATATACTAATCTATATTTGGAGGAGGGCAACCTGTCACCATCAATATTCTGAGATCCAGTAATCAGTGCCTTACAAGTAGACTTGTGTGGTTGCTGAGGGGTGAGAGAAACAAAAACCATATGGAAATGACTGAGAAAGGATAGTTTCTTTAGGGCCTGGTGAAAATGTGTGTGTGTGTGTGTGTGTGTTTTAGTGGTTGTATCACTCAACATATACTCAAAGATTTTTACACTTTAATGAGATTATTTGTATGACATGTAAATAGTATGTCAGTAAAGGCATTATTTTTAAAAGCATCTCCATAGGCCTCTCCAATGCTAGTAACATGGCCCTCCTCTCTCTGTACTTGTCCATGCATGTGTGAGTATAAGTATCCCCACACATACTATGTGGATTTATGGGAGAGAGTGATAGAAGGGCTAACATGGCCTTGTATCTTTTGACTCTTCCTGTGCACAATGGACACATTAGTAAATATTGTCAAATGTTTATATAACTTCATATCAGCTCTATTTCAATTTTTTTCCAGATCTAAATGCAATAAAAGGATGTGGACCTGCCTGCAGTTTAGTTCTCAACTTGTTGAGACATACAGAGTTCTAGGAAAGAGAAAGAATACAAACTTTGGCTAATTTTAGGCATAAGCTGATCTGCATTCTTGTGGGTACCATTTCATGAAAATTCAGATTAAAAACATGGCACAGAATTTTCATTATGTTTAATATAATAGTTTATGTCATTTTGTAAATACTCTTCTAAGCAAATCCATGTTCTTCCTCTCAAATACTTACTCTGTCACTGTAAGACATTTTTAATGGTTTAGCTTCTGTCGTTAGGTAGAGCTGATTAAGTTAAACGAGTGTGGTTATTTTTCTTTTACAAAAGCACATGTACATTCCATATATTATGAGAAAAGCATAATTAATAGGTAATTGGGATAATGAAAGTAATGTACACCAGATGTAGAGAAGACCTCATGGAAAATTAGTATGAATTAGAAGCCATGTGATTTGGTCAAAGCAAGCTTGTTGGGAAGAATTAATATAGTGGACATGTGGAGGGACATTCAGTGGCTGTCTAGTTCCTCTGCCCAGGGAATAATTTAATCAAGTTTGCTATTGTAATACTCAGGACTTCAAGCTGTTCCATTTTCACAAGTTGATAACTTGGGATTTGGGTTTTGATTTGCAGCATTCCGATATGGTCAAGGTTTCCTGTTGAGATGGTCATTTACCAAGTAATTTAATAAAAAAACATCTGGAGATAAAAGAATAAAAATGGAATTCGGTATCTTGAACACTGTAGTTCAGGCTTCAGCACTTTCAGGTGCCATCGATCACTATAAATCTAATAGTCACCACAACACTATTCTCTACTTAATGTTCTTTGAGTGACAAAAAGTCCACTTTTCTCTGCCTCCAAATATTTCTCAACATTTATTAAAGTAAATTTCAGTGTTTGATTGGCTACCTTATATAGCTACATTTGAAGTTACACACGCATACACGCACACACACACACAC
>JADRCH010000252.1:3571931-3651034 GCA_019843965.1 Rhynchomys soricoides | reverse complement strand
CTCTCTCTCTCTCTCTCTCTCTCTCTCTCTCTCTCTCTCTCTCTCTCCCACCCCTTTGAGACAAGGTCTTTCTATGTAGGCCTGGCTGTCCTAGAATTCACCATGTAACCCAGGCTGCCCTGGAACTCACAGAGATCTGCCTGCTTCTCAGATGCTGGAATTAAAGGTGTATCCCTGACTTTTTAAATCATGGAATGGCATTACCATGTGAGGGTCAGAGGTAGGGAAAGGATAAATCAGAGAGGACAACCTTTGGCTCATATCCCAAAGGACCCTTTAAAGTTCCTTCCAGAACTTATCCTGAAGCATCTGACGCCCCTCCCCTTCACCTCCTGATGCTCTTTTTCTGTCTTCTTGAGGACAACCTGCTGTGTTTCCTCTTCCAGTCTCTTCTCAGTTCAGATCATCTCTGCTTCCCACTCGTGGCCAACCCGTTCCCACACAACCATGTTTTCCTGGGCTAACCTTACTTACAACTATGACTTCTCCTCCCCTTCCCACACTGTCTGTGCCTAGATCAGCATCTTTTAGCTTCACACTCCATGTCTTGTTGCCTGGCAAGCATGAGAAACATCACATAAACTGAATCTGATTAGTAACTATTCAGAAATGGTGCAACCAATACTTAATTACTTAAGCAAGAAGCTAGAGTTCACTTTTTTCTCTTGTTTGTTTTATCATTGAGATCTATCAATTATATAAAGTTTGAAGTACACCATTTAATAGTGCTATTTGTCCTCTCTCTCTCTCTCTCTCTCTCTCTCTCTCTCTCTCTCTCTCCTCTCTTTGCTACTTTTCCAAACCAGATACCAGCAGGCTTCCTATATCACCTATAATTCTGGTTTCCCAGGCTTTCCTAGGCATTGTCAGTATCCTGACCATTATGTGTTCAGTATGACCTATCTAACATCTACACTGGAAGGGCAAGGATCCCTTAATTTATTGATAAATGATAAGGATTCAGTAGGCCACTTTAGACTTAAAATGTAAAACCCTCGGTCCTGTTTCTCACCACTATCACAGGTCTTTTAAAAGTCGATGAATGAACGCTTATAGTTGTTTGGCTATGACATACCCACCATCTCTCACTTCTGCCTGAACTTGCGTTTATCTTTAAACCTCAGCATTTCTGAGAGGTGGCTGTCTATCTCTAGCCCCTTACCCCTAGACTCTCTGTACTCCTAGACCTATGACACAGTACACACTGTAGAGATTGTCTCTCTCCACATTGCTCTGGAACCAGCTGTAAGGCAAGTCCTGTTCTCATGCTTCTCCTCCAGGGCCTAACAGAATGCCTGGAGGAGAGGAGGTAGCTAAGAGAGGTTTGCTGAGAAGGGAACAAGAGTTCCAACAGAGGTACCACTTAACACTCCAGACTTATAAGTAAAGGAGCTAGCCTTAGAAAGGAATTAAGATTCTCCTTAGCTTAAGCTACAAAGCTGGAAATTATGATTGATTGCTTCCTTGCGGTTGTGGAAATATGTAAGTATAGAAAAGTCATGGGTTGTTGCCATGGAAATTCAAGTTCATAGTAGTTGAGGATATAAGAGTGTTTGAAACTAAAGGTCCAATGTGACTGTTAAACATGGAACGAGGGATTGAGTAGGGAAGAGTATAAAGCTTGATGTACAATGTTGAATGTCTTGCCAGGGAAAAGCATGAATTCTCAGTTAGACAATGCCAGCATAGCCATGGGCATCTATGGTGCAGGGGAAAGGAGCCCTTCCTTGACTGGTAAAGAAACTTTGTGCTTATAAATGATTCAATTAGCTCACTCAGGTCATTGAGTATCTGCTTTGTACAACAGAGTATAATGTGACTTTGTGAATCTTTTAGTTTAAGAACTTATGATTTGAGCCAGGCAGTGGTGGCGCACGCCTTTAATTCCAGCACTCGAGAGGCAGAGGCAGGTGGATTTCTGAGTTTGAGGCCAGCCTGGTCTACAGAGTGAGTTCCAGGACAGCCAGGGCTACACAGAAAAACCCTGTCTCAAAAAAAAAGAACTTATGATTTTCCATTTGAGTATTTGTTTTCTAAGACATGTAGGTTTTAGGTATATCAAGAGACTAATTCAAATAAGATATGGAAACACTAATTCATTTTTTTCTAGCTTCTTGCAAAAATTGTCTACTTAGCATTTTCAACTGGAAGTGTTTTTCCAATAAATATTCAAGCCTATGATCTTAAACAGTATCTGGCCAAGTGTAAGGTGGTGTTTCTTAGGATGTGGTTTTGAGTCATGTCCAGGAAAATACCCACAATATCTATAGAAAATGTATAGCCTAAGATCCCAGAAACTTCTCATTGATAGCCATGGGATTTAAGAAAGAAACCTTCACTATGAACAGAGCTATAAGGTGACTTTTTTAAATTGATTGAGAATTCATATATGATATAGTGTTTTGATTAAGTACACCCTTGCTGCTCTACCAACGCCTCTACAGCCTACCACCATGCCTTTCAAATTTCTTCCAAATTTCATGTGTTCTATTCTTTACCTTTTTTAGCCCATGTAGTACACTTTGTGCAGCCTGTGTATGCTTAGGTATAATCTCATCCACAGGAACATGGGTATCTCCTCATGGGCCACATTATTGAATAATGCTTATTCTTCTTCTCCTACCAGTCATTTATTTTTTTCCTAAGAGCTCCTCAGCTAGGGGTAGGACTTTGTGTGTCCACTTTCCCCACCCATTTTGGGACTTTGTCTGGCTTGCTCTTGTGCATGTAGTCATAGCTTTAGTCAGGTCATATGTGCAATTGCTTTGCTGTGTCCAAAAAACACTGTTCTGCTATAGTTCTCCACTGCCTCTGGTTCTTAAAGTGTTTCTGTGCTCCCTCTTCTGAGATATCTCTGAGTCCTGAAAGAAGATAGTGTGATGTGAGTGTCTCATTTAGGACTGAGCAGTTGGCCATATATTACTCTCTACAGGTTGACCAGTTGTGAGTTTCTTTGCTCACCAGCATCTACTACAAAAAGAAGCATCTCTGATAAAGGTTGAGAGATGTCCTGATCTACGGGTATAAACATTCATTTTTTTTATAATTTGTTAAATATTTTGCCCATTTATCAGAATAGCAATAGGTTCTTCCCTAGGTCTTATGATACAGCTGGGTCTTGTGCTGTTGGCCCCAGTGCCAGGCTTAGGTTCTATATTATGAAGTGGTCCTTATAGCAAATCAGAAGATGGTTGGTTATTCCCATAATACCTGTGCTATTGTTGGCATCTTTGGGTATGTCTTGTCAGGGTGGTCATTACTGTGGCACACAGGGATCACAAATGGATAAGTTTGATGACTGGTTTTCTCCCAAGTAGAATACATGACACCTTTTATCACTATGACATCTAGCCAATAGACATGAAGATTCCAGGTCAATATCCACGTATTTCTCCACATTCTATGCCTCTAGTATGTGATGCCATTAGCAATAGAGTCTTACCATCACATTCTGGATGGTGACCCAGAGTAAAAGCAATACCCTGTAATGTTTTAGGGTCTAGGAGGCCTTACTGTCCATCAACTTCAGAAGCAGCCTATTTCTGTCATTGGAGCTTTTTTGCTAGTTTCTGGTATATTTGCAAGGGAAATTGTCTCCTCATTATGGCATAACTCCATTTAACACACACACACACACACACACACACACACACTTTAGGTAGCTTCTACAATAGTAGGGTTTCATTTAGCCTTTCAAAGACTTTTTAGTGCTATCCCTCCTGTACCCTTTCCTATTATCCCTGCCTCATTTTACCCTTCCTGCTCCATTATTTTCTACAAGACTTTACCACTCTGAAACCAGAAGAGTAATGCAGTGGTGAAGACTTTCAATAGGAGGTCAAGCTGATCAGGTTCAACTTGGCTCAACTCTTACATCCATCATTTTACCAAAGAAGTAGCCTTAAAAGAAGCCTATTAGCCTCCTCCCTTCTTGCTATAAAATAGTAGAAATTATGTCTTCTTTATTGAATGTTTTAAGTTTTCAAATGCACTTAATACAAGTGGTTAGCTCAAAGCCTGATACTTTTGAAGGTTCAATGAAAGGTGCTACTATTTTTAGAACTGTATGCATTCCTGGGTAAAGCAGTCGGCACCAGTCCCTTTGCTTCATTTTGGAAAGTTACAAACTATTTCTATGAGGGGAATGGTAACTTATTTGGAGGATGTGCAAATGAGTACTCATCTAATTAAGTTTTCAGAGCCACAGTGAAAGCTTTTGACTGTGTTTTGAGTAAGTTATTCTGTGTCAGACAAAAATGCAACGTCTCTGCATGTAGGTGTCTTCTCTCCTTTCTCAGTAACAGTCTGCAAATTGGGGCCATATGTTGTAGGCCTTCTTCTGGCTGTAACTCTGCTGGCACTAATGGTATTATGTGTCCCAGATTTAGAAGCCTGTTTTATGTAAATGCATTTACTCTGTAAGGAACATGAATTTCTGATGCCTGCAATAATAAACTGCTCATGTTTGACAAGCAGTGCTGATTCACACTCCTTCCTGGTTCCATTAGGCTGAGGCCTCCTCCTATGTGTCCAAACTCCTGGGACAGCGAACCAACCAGAGAAGTTCTCACAGAAAAAGAACAGTGAGCAAACATGTTATCATAATCACAAGAATAATAGGTATTAGGCAACAAGATGGCGTCTACAGTCAGACCTTTCATACAAGCCAGGATATAAATGACCTTACTCTCTTATGCTTCATGTTTCTAGAATAAGTGATAAACATCTCTGACTGCTTTCATAACAGTACTTCATGTAACAAGAATATTTGACTAATCCTGACTTACAGAAATATATGTGGCATAATACTTGCAAAGAGATGGTAGTTGCCAGGAAGCCTGCATAGATGGTTGACTTTTATGTTTTTTGGCTTCTTATTTATGATTATAATATTTTAATGCTAACATTTCCATAAAGGAAATGGATGGAAGAACAAGAGTGTTTGTTTGCTTTGCCTTTTACTTTTGAAAGCTTTTCAGAAAATGTAGCCCTTCTTATGCTTACTTTAACTTGACATATAGACATCCCCTGAGTCTGTCACCACGCAGGGAGAATGGAGTCCTTTCAGTCATGTTAGATATCAGGCTTCATTCCCCAAAGGTGAACTAAATGCTCATTTTCTGCAATATCAAAGGAGTGCTGCCCATTGCCTGAATAATCTGGGGTTCTGTTAGCATCAATTGGAACTCGTTGATGAGTAAATTGTGAATGGCACCTGGCACCATCTTTTTAACTCCTCAACAGGCTAATCTAATACAGTTGTCTTTTTAAAAATAAAAGCCTCACTGACTTCACCAAGCTAGGGGAGAATGGAGCACAAGCTTCTATACTAACATCCACGCATTCACTGCCCAACATCCTAATCCAAGTTCCTTTCCAATTTTCCCCTTGAACTTTATTCACTAAAGTCAGATAATTGGTCTATCCAGGCAGACAAGACTCACTCAGTGTTTTATTTTCCCTGCAATAATAGTAAAGAAAAAGAAAAGAGGATAAAATTCAACTTTGAAAGGGAGGCCATTTGCTGAAGGCCTCTTTTGTCAAGTAATTCTGCCGTGTCTCTGAGCATTAAACTGTGCTAAACATTCATTCACCTTGTATTTTGCTCTGGCATCTCCCCCCCCCCCCCGTTTCTTTCCTTCCTTCCTTCCTTCCTTCCTTCCTTTTTCTGTCTCTACCATTCAATAAGTAAGCTTCAGAGACAAACCAAGAAAGAATATATTGGCGATACTAAGGTTCTGTGAACATCTTGACAAATCTAGTCATGATCACTGAGAGAAAATATAGAGCCTGGTGTTACAGCTTTCTCATTTCCTCGTTCACTTATTAAGTTACGGTTCTATGTGTGCACAGTACCTGGGTTTGTGTCAGTTATGTGGACTCTAAGCAGCTCTGTAAATTTCAAGCCTGCATTATGCATGTTTTAATGAAGAATGAACTGTGAGTCCCAGGGAAGCTGCTGATTCAGTCATGTCACCCGTCCAGATGTGCGGCTGGCTCTCCATCGTGGTACGTAGGATGCTGGCCTGTGTCTTTCCAATGGCTTCTTGTTGAAGAAGATCTATAGGAAGGTGTACATTTTAAAAGCATAGAGTTGGGACTGTAGTAATCGTGCAAAATAGCTTAAAATGGAAACTAAACCAGGAGTCTTGCTGACAACAGGAGCCTGATGCCGCTCTGATTGGCTGCTGTCTCAGAGGCTGGCTGTGGATGCCACGCTTCCACCTTCTGCTGCCTGTCGAAGTGCCAACTTCTCTCCCGAAGGTGTTCAGTGACTAATGCTTTGGTTCCAAGCCAGAATATTTTATAAACGTCTATTTCTAAGCAGCTCTTGTACGAGTCTTAATTAAACTTTAATGTCAAGCTGAAGTTTACTTTTAGAGAACCTTGAAAGTCCCTTTGGTCATAACTCTATAATAGAATGGTAGGGAATAGGGCACATGGCTCTCTACTCATCATTTAACAGGCTCTGCCAAGGAGAAGCATGCTAAGTCCAAAGGCTCCCAACATGAGTAAACCACACCACCTCCTTCGTGTTAGGCTAGCTCAGGACTGCTCAGTCAAGTACCTCCAGGATGATATGACAGCCAGAGTCAAGAATGAATACCTTGTTATTTATTACACATTTGTTGTGCAGCTTCTCAAATCCAAGGCTCAGAAAAGAGAATTGATTCATGTAGGGTACCCTTTATTTCTCTCTCTTCTTTTCTACAGGGTGCTACAGGGGAGGTTAAAAGCTTGGGGCTGGATTACTTTCTCTACTTCTACATGGATTCTAAGGGGAAAACCTGTAGCCTCTGCCAGCTGAGATAAAGGACCCCCTGTTGAACTCAGAATGGATCCAGGCATGTTCATGTTAATGCATACCTATAATCACAGCTCACCAGAGCATGGGATGGGATCACAAGTTCAAGGCCAGCCTGGCCTACATATAGCATGACTCTCTTCTACAAAACCCAGTACAACACAAAACAAAAACCAACAGCAAAGATAATGGATTTTAGTTGTCTAGTAATATCACATTACTTGTTGATTTGAAAGTTTTCATCAGTCATATAGGCTCAACAGCAGGAGC
This sequence comes from Rhynchomys soricoides, assembly GCA_019843965.1. Lineage (NCBI taxonomy): Eukaryota > Metazoa > Chordata > Mammalia > Rodentia > Muridae > Rhynchomys > Rhynchomys soricoides. The sequence goes on along the minus strand of JADRCH010000252.1, from coordinate 3,643,959 downwards.
CAGCCCAGTGGTTTTTATAAAGAGGCAGTAATAGTTTGAATTTCTTGGGAAACTGCATTCAGTCTTGGTTGCTCATCTGTACCATTGTACAAAAGTGAGAATGGCTAGACGATAAAACTTTACTTATGAAAACCGAGGAATGACTTACCTTCAGGCTGAGTTTCCAGATGCCTACTCTGGTGACCTGCTTGCATTTCATGTGGCTTTCCCTTAGTATAGCTTTCTTTTTCTAACCTAAAAACACTCTCTTATAGTATATTTTGTTATTTACTTTGTATAATTTGTTTTAGTTCCCCAAATAAGGATTCAGAGATTTTAAGGAATTAATCTCGTATTTTTTTTTTTTTTTTAAAAAAGGATTTTTTCGAGGTAAACAGAAATACAGGGAGAAAGATAGGAGGAGTGGAAAGGGATAACACACTGAACAACTACATGTATGTGTTCAACACAAGACTGTGATAGTTCATCATGGGAAACTGCTGATACCTGCTCACTACTGAGTGGGCAGAAGGCAAGTAACTACTAGCGTGGAGCACAGACATATGTGACAAGCAATTTGCAAACAGGGATTTAAATGAATTTCACAAAGTTTTAAGTAAAAGAAACTACATTCAAAAATCACAGCTACAGAGGATTGCATCTAATCCCATTTGTCTGAGAGACACAACTGGGTAAAACTTCAAAAGTTAGTGGTCTTTTAGGGAGGCCTCCAGCGTATCGTCTACCCATCTTTCCTTGGTTTGCATGGCAGCTCCCTACAGGTATTCAGTTCACCACGAGTCACATCTTAGGATGTTTGCTTCCTTCTGAACAAACAGCTGTGATCTGGGAAAGGATTAGAATAACAGGAGCAGTATCTTTAAGACATAAGTCCAGTTTCTTAGAAATGTACTTAGGGTTTTAAGTGATGAGAAAGGGCTCTAAGCTACAGCTTTGTTTATCCACTCTGAGGTTCAGAAGAATTAATACAAAGGAAAGTAACTTTGCCTTTCCATGATTGATTTTGCCTTCGTGAACAGCATCATTAATGTGCTCATTTCAGGAGCTCTGCCACTGCTAACATATTTGGATGTGAACTATAGGGTGGAAGTCACATGACTTTGTAGTGTTGGACATTGAGTTTCTTAATGAGCTATTTGAAATGTTTATATCATTCAGAACAGACAAGCATACTCTCTAGCTGCATTTTTACAAAATATATATTGAAGATTTCACAAGACTTTAAAAGTGAATAATGTATCCAATAATATTTTGGGGGCATTTTATTTGTCTCTTGAATGTAACCCAGACATTTTCATCTGAAACTCACTTAAAAAAAAAAAAAAAACACACAGTAACTGTATTTGTTGACTCTTAAAAAACTCTGATATCCATAGTCCAGCCTCTTGCTTCCATGAACATTTAGACTAGTGGTGAGAGACAATTGTGATTTGACATTGTAAAATGTGCTCCTCAGTGTTCCCTGAGAGTCACTGCTATTTAAACTGAGCAAGAACAAGTTATGCTGGTTCATAATGAGAAGATGCTCAGGTTGGTGGGGAGCTTGAAGGAAGTCAGAAAGCATCTTGTGTGTTTGGCAGCTGTTTGAATGTAGATTCAGCTAAAACAAAGGGATGCCCTGTGCAGTGGGTGGTGAAACAAGGGTGGGCCCTTGAGTGTCTCACTGTCATGCTAAGAAGTAAGGACTCTTCTGTCATAGTCACTGCCATGGGCATTGTCTAGTTGGCACTGTTCGCATAATGGCAGAGTGAGAGGAGAGAACGAATGTAAAATAGAAATCAGATGCATAATCCATGTAGACTCTGGAATGGTTAGACTGTATTTTCAAGAAGGTCTTAAAAAGTGGCCAACCTGAATAGCGTATGAATAGAAAAGCGAACAACAGCAGTGCTTTTCCTATCCTTGGCAAAAGTAGGTCCTTATCTCCTCCCCAAGTGCTCATCATTCACAAGTTCTTTCTGGTGTATATCTAATAGATGTTTACAATTGTTTGGAAATGGGTCTTCTGTCTTTTCTGTGAGGTGGAGAAATGTACTTTAACAATATGGTTTGTGATAAAGCAACATAGTGGCCGACTCACTCCCTGGGACCCTCAGTTTTTCTCAGTGATTATCCACCTCCAAGCATTACTTTAAATCAGAGATCTTACCATGTTCTTAAGTATCCTTTTGCACATCCTTTTGTTAGATCGTCTTCACCTGGTTTCTTTGGCACACATCCTTCTCCAGTTTGAATTAATTAATCCAGTTTTTTTCTAATTTTGGAATTACTAGATGATTGTGGCGAAAGCTTAGAAAATCAAAACATACTGTAACTGAAAGTTACGAGGGTTTGTTGTTGTTTTGTTGTTGTTGTTGTTGTTGTTGTTGTTGTTGTTGTTGTTTGTCCTGCCTGGAGAAGACGACACTGTGCTCTACAGAGATGATCACTTGGCTTAACGGTTTAGACTATTCTAGCTGTGTACCTTTGAGCATCTTCATTTATGCTTGAAATTCTTCATATTTTAGGGATTTCATGGGATATGCTTGATCTAAAGCTTCACTGAAGAGAAATTTTATCATTGTTACAGATTGGGTAGCCAAGGCCTAGCCAAGCTAATTAAAATTCCACCCCCAAAGGCTTGAGGCTTTCTTAAGGCCTGTTTTTGTGTGTGCAGATTTCTAGTGATCTTTCACAGGGCATTGAAGCATTTCTGCAATTTAGCCTTGAACATGAACTAGGTCTTGTCAGAGGCAAATGACTTCAGGAATTTAGTCTCCTTCAAACGAATCTCTGTGCCACCACCTGAAGGCCAGAGCAGTTCTATAGTTTAACTAAAATCCCGATGTGTTTTCCCATTCCCCCTTTTCTTCAGTTTCCCCTCTTCTTATCCTTTGGATTGGGTAGGATCCAATTCAATGTCTTCTCAAAGACTAAATAAAAATCGTACAAAATAATGAGGAAAATGTAAGTTATACGAGAGGGCATTAAAACGAAAGACCATTTTACAACAACTAATTAAAAACCAAACAAATAACAGTATCAAACTTCTATTTGGGAGCAGCTGGTTGAACATGTCTGAAATATGAGAAACTGAAGCTTTAACACTGTTTGTATGAGATCATCCCATGGCTGTTTTTCTAAGTTAATGGTTTATATTTATGAATATTTTATGTGTGGATGGAGAATTTTTACTTCCATTACTTAATTTTTAGGCCGAATGAAAATAAAACCTATCTTGCTGTTGGGAGCATGAAGACCATAATGCTAAATGTGTCCTTGTTCAATGCTGGAGATGATGCTTACGAAACCACTCTGAATGTCCAGCTCCCCACGGGCCTTTATTTCATTAAGATCTTAGACCTGGTAAGTGCTAGAAACCACAATGGTAGGGCATACTCAAGTTTCAAAACAAATGTAAATGCCATAGTTACTCCACCCATTTAGTGTAGACAACTGAAGTTTTCCTCTTAATGCTTAGATATCACCCAGTCTCCAGTTATTTTGAGATGTTCTTTCTGCCCTTGCTCTGAGACACAAGTTTGTTAGGATCTAAGTGGAAAGATATCTGCTTCCTTCCTTCCAGAGTTAGGAGAGGATTCCTTGGGGTCCACGAATTCTTCCCTGCCACATGTTTTTAAGATTCTGATGATGCTTATCTTAGAGTAATAGTCCTCCTCCATGCTAAGTACCCAGAATTCCTGCACCATACTTTAAGCCAAGGTTCTCAGCCCTCATCCTGAACTTCTGAACTATCAGCCTTCTTCTGTCTTGAAATCCTGCTTTCAAGCCAGGTCCTGGAGTAGACATGGATCTTATGTCCATACATGTGTACATGGGACTCATTATTCAATTATTGACACTTCAGGGAGTTGTTAGGAGGGTTGAGTCACAAAGAGGACAGCCCCCAGGACATTTGCCTTGAGGTCTCCCTATCTTCCCAGTCAACCCCAGAGGCCTTTCGCCTTTTAAATGTTGATTATTTACCCCTTTCTCTAGTTCACCAAGAAGCTATTTCAAAAGGGGGAGGATCAAATCTATGGACTCAGAGCCTATACTTTAATATATTTCTACTCTGACTGCACTTGCTACAGTTAAATACTTTAAACACATTTCAGATATATTAGACAGAAGGAAAAAGGGACTTTGTGACTTCCTTGCTCCCTGATCTTTCAAAGAATTCCCTCAAAGACAAAGAAAGAAACAAGAGAGTTCACATCCAGGAGCTGTTTATAGAGAACTCACATAGATATTATTATTGTGTAGTGTCTATGTATATACATTTCTATCACTTACTATAATTCTAAGTACTATTCTCAGGCTAAGCAGAAAATGGTTTCCTAAGAAAATATTTCTACAATGGTTGTCCTTTAAAAAACTATCCTCAAACATATTTTTATCAATGTCTAATTCTCTTTCTCCCCAAACTAATTCTTTTATCTTATTTTTTGTTCTTTTAGGAAGAGAAACAAATAAACTGCGAAGTGACAGAGAGTTCAGGCATAGTGAAACTTGCCTGCAGCCTTGGTTACATATATGTGGATCGTCTCTCCAGGGTAAGCATTTTTGCAAATTGGAATGTGTAGTTTTGCCTTTATGCCACATTAAAAATGTGCTTTCGAACTGAGTTAGGAAACTAAGTGAGACCAACTTGTCCTGGAGTCTGAGCTCTGTATTTATATTCTTGGCAATGTTCATTGTTCAGGGCAGGAGCAGGGGTTTGTGGGGTGAGCAGAGAACCTGTTTATGTCAAGACAGGAAAATAAATGTGTCAATCAGAATTTGTTTTGCCTACTTACTCTTTCTCAACACCCCCACCCCCACCCCAGGTGGCCCTGTCTGCCAGGCATGTTACCTCTGCTACACAAAAAGGTGTTTTTGGCATGCGTCCTCAACCAAGTTGTTAAAGCATGTCTAATGGTGTCCGTCTGGGCCTGCCAGTCTTTACATTCAGAGAAGGCTTTGTTTCTGAAAGCGATGCATTGAAAGGCTCACACCTTAAACCCAACAGTTTCTGTGTGAGGTAGAACTTCTGCCATATCTAGAATAGTCTACAGCTTCCCTTAAGAAATAAAAAAAATGAACTATAAAAATGTATTTCAGATTAAAAACTGGTTCTTTCCTCTCTGCTTTCCAGATAGACATTAGCTTTCTCCTGGATGTGAGCTCACTCAGCAGGGCACATGAGGACCTCAGCATCAGCGTGCATGCCTCCTGGTATGGTTCAGTGTGCAAGAAGCAACTGTCACAAAGGACATGCCGCATTCTGGTGATGGCTTTAAGGGATCCATGAAGCTGTGTTCTGATAATTGTCTCTAAATCACAACAGTATAAATAACGAAAGCAATTTCTATCAACCCTGCCCTATGGTGTCTCACCACCATTTCTCTGTCTATTCCTATTCCCCTCCAACGCTACTGAAGAGTGCTCTATTAAGTCTTCATAGTTTGCAGTAAGTGCTCTCTGATACTGAATTTTCATGGGGCTTTCTATGTTTCTACAGTGAAAATGAGGGCGAATTGGACCAAGTGAAGGACAACAGAGTGACCTTAACGATACCTCTAAGGTATGAGGTAATGCTGACTGTTCACGGGTAAGTCCAGACAGAAGCTTCAGGATTAGACACAATTCTCCCTATTGTTGTTGGCTTTTTTCCTTATATTAATAAAAGAAGCTTGTTTGAACATGTTTAAGTGGAAGGCTACTGTGTCCCTGTGATCGCCTCTGAGTGCAACAGCTGGATTGGTGATTCATTATTTCAATCCGCTCTGTAATCTGCTCTGATGCTACATCAAACTCATGGCCAGCTGCTGGAGATTTTATACTGGAAGAGCCCCAATGTGCTTTCAGTGGGCCATGGTTATCCTTCAGCTCAAAACCAAGGGGCACAGAGTTATGTAGTATGCAGCTTGCAGCCTGGTGCCCAGTGACCATGTTAGGGAGCCACACAAATGACTGTGCACTTGGCTGAACTGCTGCTCTGCAGAGCCTGCATCTAACTATGTGGCAAATGACTAAGGTATGAGAGAGCTTTCTCTCTTGAGCTCTGACAGTGCTCTGCCATAAGAATTCTGGGGCCAGCTTGATGGTTTCCTTGTGGGTTTAGTAATTTCTGAGTGGATCCTTCTCTGATTCAACACGTGTGGATAGAGACTGAAAGAGAGGAATGACCAAATCTCTAAGTACTCCCCTGGCAAGTGTTCAAGCTTTAAGTTTGTGGTTCAGACATTTTTTGTTGTTTCTCTCTGTGTGGTCCAGACCAGCCTGCAACTTGTGTAGATCAGAAGAATGTTCTTGAACTTTTGGTGATCATCCTGGCTCTGAATCCTGAGTGTTAGGTTTATATGCATGTACCACCATGCCCAATAATCATTAGATCAGTATTTCGTGCAATATATTTTGATCATATTCCTAATTCCTAAATCCTCCCACACCCATTCTATCACCTTAAGTGCCTCCAAATTCATGTCATTTTTAGAGAAAATAACCCACAAACTCCAATTTATGATGTTCACATACTACTGAGTGTGGTGCCATCTACTGAAGTATTTTCAGATGCCCCGCCCCACACACACACTCACAAGGAATACTGACTTTCCTTCCCCAGAAAGCTTCAGCTGTTCACAGCTTTTTAGTTAGGGGGGTCATTCATGGGCCCTTCCTCTTCATACTAGTTGCATGCATACATTTTTAACATACTAGAAGATATGAGTTACAGAACAAAATGGATACATGAATGTTATTTATTGCTCTAAAGATAACATATCCCTTCATGATTTTAACCATGCATGAGGAAGGCATCCAACTTCACTTAAATGTCCATTTCTGTAACTGATAGAATTGAGTATCAGTGGTCTGAAGGAGGGAGAGAGTGGTCCTTCTCAGGAAAGCAGGCCCTGAGAGTCAATGGTGAAGCAAATCAAAGTTACTTGGTGTCTCCTAGCACTGAGGATATACCCTGCTTCTCCATTTTTCACGTGATGAGCATCTCTGCTTCCCCTGTTAGTATTAGGGACAAAGATAACAAACATTAAACTGCACCAATTATGTGTTGTTGGATTATTTCTAATACTTTCCCTGCCTTCTAGATCCCTAATTGGGAATTATGCCTTATTAGCTGCTGAATATGAGTGACTTGTAGAGTAGAGACTTCCCCTGAACTGCACTTTCTTGGTGCTTGCTGCTCTGGACATTTGTCTAATTGCAGGACTTAAGATAACAGTTGAGAAACTTATGTCCTAGCAAACCTTTGCCTGTATAAGTCAGTGTTTGGCTTGTTGACCAGGCTTCTGTGTTCCAGCAGCCATCAGTAAAAATTTAACAGGCTAGATTGAGCTACCACACCCCTGCGGCAAAGAGAAGGCTTCAGCTAAGTTTTTTTAAGTTTGCATGAATTGTTCTAGGGCTGAACAAGTGCAAATGACAACCAGCCAGCAGGTGTGGGGAAGGTAGGCAAGTGCATATATTAGCTAGAGTAGGCATAGCCACCTGGCCTTCCTGTTACATCAGTTGTTAGAGCTTTTATCTGACCAAAAAACCAAAAAGGCTTCTGTGTTGCCTTCTAAGTGTGCTGTATTCCATCTCTAAAGATAGACTGTACAGCCTCTCATCAAAAAGACAGGATATTCAAGTTTCCCTTGTTCCCATCAGGTTTGTGAACCCAACTTCATTTGTGTATGGATCCAGTGAAGAAAATGAGCCAGAAATGTGCATGACAGAGAAGCTGAACCTCACTTTCCATGTAAGCAAAGCTGATTTTGATGATGTTGGTAGCAGATGGGAATTCCTATCCCCACAGTGTCCCTCAGCCTCAGTGACCATGGCTGGCTGCAGGGCTGCAGTACTGTGACTGGGCCCTTTCCTTTTAGGCTACTGTTGCTTTCCCATTTCTCTTGTCCCAAACTTTCTCAGTAAGATATGTGACTACCTCAAACATGCAGAGTTTTGGAATCTTTCAACCATTCTGGAGATGCATTCAAGGCAGACAAGCCAAAGAAAAAACATGGTTCGAGGCAAATCAAAAAATCTATAGTTGGTTTAGGCCCCTTAACAGGCCCATTACTAAACCATGGAAGCATTTATCTTCCCCTTCTTGAGGATCAACATAATTGGTCTGCCTTCTGAGCTTCAGGATTGGGACAGATATTAATATTTCATTATGAAGATAGTATTAAATAATCTTTTTTTTAGTTCAAAAAGTACTATCCTCATATATGAAAGTACAAATATGAAAGTATATAAGTACCAATATAAAACTCATTTTTGAAAATTTAGCTGTTAAGCAGAAATTTTGACTGTGTCACAGATAATAAGAAGTAATGTTTACAAAAATATTTGTTTTAATCAAAAGCACTGTCCCATTGTTGTGGATAAGAGACAGTTCATAGTTTCTTGTCTGTAGTTCCATTTTTGGGTGATCTGTTCCTCTGTTCAAGCTGCTGTGGCCCAGCAGCTCTCCCAGGCTGAGGGCCACACTTGTTCCCCCTGTCATCTGCATTCCCATGACTTCAGGTTTGTCTGTCATCTCTTTCATCCAGGTACTGTGGCACACCTTTTTCATGACTTGTTGTATCAGTTTTATAATTAAGCTCCTGAGTAGGAGGACTTTTGTTTCAATCTCTGCTTTTCACAGATCTGTAATCTCCACATTTATGGAATGAAATACCATCACCTAGATGGTCTTTGAGGATTAATGACATGTTGTGTTTTCTTAATGCCAAGTAATGTGTCATTTCCCAATTTTTAAACATTATAGCATCGTAATTAACTTAATTAAAAATAGACTTCTGGTCAACCTCACAGTAGACCCTTTAAATATATATTTTTTTAAATAAATATTAACCTCTCTTTGGTTTTGTATTTTGAGACAGTCTCTTATGTAGCTCAAGATGGCCTCAAACTTGTCAATCTCTTATTTAAGATTAGTTTTGTGACAAAATACAGCCATAAAAGTAAAAATAAACAACAAAAACAATCCCCCAAAACTTAAAATAACGTGAATTAGAACTGATCAAACTAGAAAAAAATCTGACTACGGCTCTTCTGTCTGCTTTGCTGTGCATCTGCCAACCACACACCCTTCACTCTGGTTGGTGAATACTCGCCTGGAGGCTCAGTGGCTCCTGTGTTTGTAATTATAAAAAAATTTTTTTTTGTTTAATTCTTTTCTTTCTTCTTCAGGTTATAAACACTGGCATTAGTATGGCTCCAAATGTTAGTGTGAAAATAATGGTCCCAAATTCTTTTGTCCCTCAAACTGACAAGCTGTTCAACGTTTTGGATGTCCAGGTAACAGTCTGTTCCCTCTGTCTGACCTATCCTAAGTGTGTCTTAAATACTAGCTCTGATGTGATGCTGGAGAGTCCTGCTCACTCCTGTCACACTCAATCCCATTAATTTTGTATGCACTAACAGAGAGGACTTTGAATAATTTTTCTAAATTGTAGACCAGATGTGGCACCTGCATTGGCATACAAAATCAGAAAACCTGATTCTTCTTTCTTCTTAACTATTTTATATAACTTTCTTTGGGACATGAACCAATAGTAGTAATGTAGTTAGTAGAAGATTCTATAAAACTTGAAGCCAGTATGGCAAGAACAGAGAGGGAAGCCCTCTTTAAGGAAACATTGGAATCATTTCTCATGCTAGTATTTAGTGTCTTATGAGGTTTTTGTTTGTTTGTTTGTTTGTTTTGTTTTACCTCTGAGTATGAAGAAATAGCAATCACCAAAAAAGTCTACTAGAGTGAGTTTGTACTTTGATTCCAGATTTAGATGCTAGGATGTATAATTGTAATACATTTTGTTTTGTGGTTCACGTTGTTTTATAAAAGCAAAGAAAATTTAAATTTAGGCTAATGTTTATCTGCCATTTTTCTTCCCCATTTCTGTAAAGTTGGACCACGTTGTCAAAGTAGGACTGGCTATAATTTGGTTGAGGTTTTGTTTGTAGGTTTGCCAGATATTTTCTCATATTTTAATAAAAATAATCAATTGAAACTTCTAAAACCATTTTGTGTTAGCTCTCTTCAAAGAGAGATGATCCTTTTCTTGTTTTCTCCCTTTAGGCAACTACTGGGCAATGCCATTTTAAACACTATGGAAGAGAGTGTACATTTGCACAGCAAAAAGGCATAGCGGAGACCTTGACTGATTTAGTCAAATTCCTATCAAAGACTGATAAGAGACTCCTGGTGAGTTTCCATTCTTCAGATGTGCATTTCTGTCTTCCTACAAAGAACTAAAGTATTCAAAACCAAACTCAACAGGGTTTTGGGCTGCCAGGAGAGTGGTAAGGGCTGTAAGCATAGGTGGTAATCCCACTGGTAAGGAACTAGCATGACTGAGTGCTGAGGTGGGCCCAGAGTTAAGTGTGTGTTATAAGGTTTCAGTACCTTACAAATGCCACCCATGTGCCACCCAGACAGAACCCTCTTGGCACCAAGTCACCTGGGCAGCCATATTTATAGTACGAGATTCTTACTCTCCCCAGTTAGTGACTTAATGAGAGAAACTGGAGAAGTTGTGCAACAAAAAACCCAGAGCACATAACTTAAGGAGGAGGCTCTAATTATGAGCATCATCCTTTTCGTCCTGCCCTAGATGGTTCAGTTACTAAGAATGATGAAGCACATGCTACACGTTGAACACACTGTATAATTTATAAAAGAAATAATGCTTGTTATACTGAAGGAAAGAAGATGTTTATAGAAAGGACAGTTTTCTAAATGCCACTAAGGACATTTAAAAATACATCCTTACATTCACTTGTGTGAGTGTGTTTGTGAAAGTGTGTCACTGTATGCCTATAGAAGTCAGAGGACAACTTGCAGGAGACAGCACTCTTCTTACATTCTGTAGGGATTTGAACTCAGGTCCTCATGTTTAGCAGCAAGTAATTTTACCTGCTGAAGAACCATCTTAATGGCACACTTAAGAGATTTTTAATCTATGTCAAATATGTTTTACATTTTAAATACACACACACACACACACACACACGTATGTATTGTGAGAGAATTCAGGTGTGCTTCAGTGCATGTACAGTATTGAGGAAGCAACCACCAGTGTCAACCTCCCCCCTGCACCCCCACACTAACATGTTTGAGACAGACTTTCCTTGTTCTTTTGAGCCTGCTTCTCAAAAACTCCTTCTCTGTCTCCCATCTTGTGGTAGAAATAGTTGGATTATAAGAACATGCAATCTCCTCCAGCTTTCCATGGTTTGGGAGGATTCAAACACTTGTCCTCATGATTGCATGACAAGCATTCTATCCAATGAATCATTTTCTCCAGCTATGAATTTTTTAGGTGTAAAAAATTTTAACGCTAGTACTTTGACATTCCTTTCAAGTATTGCATGAAAGACGATCAACACTGTTTAGATTTCTTATGCAATTTCGGGAAAATGGAAAATGGGAAGGAAGCCAGCGTTCACATTCAGCTGGAAGGCAGACCATCCATCTTGGAAATGGTGAGTCTGAAATGATATAGATAACTTTGTGATGTGGATCTATAAAGCCAGCTATTTTTACATAGACAGGATAGTATGGAAACATTCAAACATCACATAGATAAGAATATAGTTTGAGAATAAAACCCAAATCTCTTTTTTATTGCACTGACTATAGCATCATTGGGTTTCATTTAGATATCGTGCGACTGTCTGTGAACTTAATTAAATAGAAGTTGCCTATCTTATCAGTTCCCATAACCTTAAGTCACCAGTTCTCAATGGTTGTGATGTGGCAACCTTTTAAAACAGTTCCTTTATGTTATGTTTATCCAATCATAAAATTATTTCATTGCTACTTTATAACTATAATTTTGCTACTGTTATGAATTGTAATGTAAGTATCTGATGTACAGGATATCTGATATGTGACCCCTATTGGGGTCATGGCACACTGGTTGAGAACCACTGCCTTAAATCATCCTTTAAAATATGCTATTTATAAACTCAAATCAAGAAGTAAAATTAAGATCTGATTTCAGAGAAAATCAAACTGAAACATCAAACTGTATCAACTAAACCTGGGTGTGGTGGCTCGTGCCTGTAATTGCAGCACTCTGAAAGGGGAGACAGTAGGTCAGGAGCTTATGATTATCAGAGCTATGTAATGAGTTCAAGGCCCTCTTGCACTGCATGAGATTCAGTCGCAAATAAAAACAAAGTATAACAAAATTACATTTTTAAAAATAACAAACTTTAAAACTTCAAATAAAAGGGAATTAAGAGTATTTTGGATTTTTTTCCTCTAAAGAGCATGTTTTACAAAGAGCTCTCAGATGACAGGAGAAAACTTAAAACACTGGTTTAGTTTCCCCATCTTGCCAGTGTGGATGTCAGCAACCAGTGTAGATAAGACCAGCCAATGGAGTTGCAGACTATGACTAATTTCATTCACATTTTTAGTTGTCCCTTGCCCATGATAGCAAAGAGAAATGGAGCTATTGCATGTTCAGTAGCATTTTTTAAAATTTCCACACAGTGGTCAAAGGAATATTCATGAGATAGCAGAGAGAGAGAGAGAGATCCATTCATCTTAGCTTCAGATATGCTTTAAAGTCCTGAGACCAGCAGCAAGCCATTCAGCTCTCATATGCCCCAAGTTTCTCCACAGAGGCCCTACTGACACAGGGGACAGAAAACCCTTTGTTGTCAGACAATCATGCACACTGCAGGGCATTTAGGAGTGCCTTACACACCAAGCAGTCCCTGCCCCTGCTCATATCCCTACAGGCAAAGATGTCCCTGGAGGATAAGTCCTACTGCTGAAGGAATGCTGTAGGTCTAGGTGAAGTTTGTAATTTCGAGCTCTAAAGATAACCTTTACCCAGTAAATTTTAGCATTTTGGGGGCAATAGATCTTAAGAATCTGGAGTCAAGGACCAAAGTGTAGCTCAATTGGGAAAATGCTTAACCTAACATGCACAAAGCCCTGGGCTCAATCCACAGCACTGAGCACTGGCATGAATTAGGTATATAGTGTTTCATACCTGTAATTCAAGCAGTAAGATTAGAAACTCAAGGTCATTCTCACATGGCCATCCTGGACTCAATGTAATTTGTTTTGAAAGAAAGAGAGGAAAAAAAAAGAAAGAAAGAAAAAATGGAAGAAAGAAGGAAGGAAGGAAAGAGAGAAAGAAAGAAAGAATAGCATTAGCAAAATTCCTCAGTGGTTAAAACACTTCCCTCAGGCATGATGACCAGGAGAACTGTGATAAGAAAACCTCCAATAAGTTCTTATCTACCTTCACATGTTCATAAATGTGAATAATAGTATTATTTATTTTTAAAATTATATGTAAGTACAATGCTCTTATTCACCTCCTATAAATGCACCCCCATGAGATACAGGATGATGTCTTTGAGCCCAAGGAAAGTCATTAATTTCAACAAGTAACAAAAATTCTACATAGCAAAGGTAGCCTATCTGTTGACATGCCTTCACGAAATGAACTATGAATGAAACTGTTGATGATTTCTTTTCAAAACAGGACGAGACCTCATCACTCAGGTTTGAAATAAAAGCAACAGCTTTTCCAGAGCCACACCCAAAAGTTATTGAACAAAATAAGGATGAGAACGTTGCTCATGTAAGTTCTGCTCTCTTAGATGCTTCCTGAAAGCTGTATGGAAATAGGTCCAGGGTGTTTATAAGTGGTGCCTTCTGGGGATCTGAGTGAGGAGTCAGTGTGTCACCAGGCCATAGAGTACTTTTAACTCTTCACCCAGAGGTAGAGGTTTCCACAACTGATGGGAAGTATAGGGAGAACTCTCTAGAGATGTGATTTGGTAGTAGTGTGAATGGGGTGGATGGGAAGGGCTGTAGAGCATTCCACTCATTGTTTCTGCTGAACTGTTGCCAGGGCTCGGTAGGGCTGAGACTAGAACAGGACAGGGTGGACAGTTCCCATCTCTGTGGAGGCCCGGGAGGCCTTTCAAGGGAAATGTCAGCAGTGCTATCTCTGAGTGTGTGTTTCCTTTACTTAATTTGTGCAGGTTTTCTTGGAAGGGCTCCATCATCAAAGACCCAAACGGCATTTCACCATCATGATTATTACCAGCAGCTTGTTGCTTGGACTTATTGTACTTTTATTAATTTCATGTGTTATGTGGAAGGTAATCCTTTAATAATTATTAATTTCATGTGTTATATAGAGAGTATGCCCTTAATATTTACCAATAGTTACTCAAAATGCCTTTATTGTCTCAAAGCCAATTATTTCAATATTTACTGTTTTTTTTTTCATTGCTATCTGAATGTTTAATGCTAATCACCTATTTATTCTAACTTCACTACAAGTGTCTGTTGGGAAAAATATGGATAATGTCAAATGTCAGTATGTGGGGGAGTACATATATATCACAGAGAAATCCTGTGTTGTTAACGCTGCATGGTCCATGCTGATTATCACTGTTTACAGCTGTTTTCAGAGCTAAGGAGACCTGGGAAAAGTGAAAAGTATTGTACACTGATTAGACATTTACTATAACTATTATGGGTTCAGAACTAGACACTTGTCTAATCTGTTTGCAGGCTGGCTTCTTTAAAAGACAGTACAAATCTATCCTACAAGAAGAAAACAGGAGAGACAGCTGGAGTTATGTCAACAGCAAAAGCAATGATGACTGAAGACTTCTAAATTGAGAGAACTGAAAAAAAAAAAGACACAGGTTAGGAAAAAGAAATCCTCTTCATAAGACCCATGATAATTTCTCTTTTTCTGTGTACTTATGATTTTGTGACATACTCTGTCTTAGTGCAGGGGAAGTCTTCAAGAAAGAAACTACACAGAGATGGGTTGTCAGCACTCGGTGGATAAGTGGAGCAAAACACTAAAGCTCTGGATGTGTCCAAGAGGTGAACTGCCAAAGACAATTTAAAGTGAGAGTAACTCCAGATTCAGCCAGAACAGACTTAAAAGGAATGATCATTCAGTGAAATATCACTGACTAGGTGGGATCACCTCAGTGAAATGGATGCCAGAATATGGAAACTTGTTGGCTTCAAATACGTTTACCTTCAAACTATGATGATGATCTTTGAAGCCATTGAGCCTCGTTCAAATAGCTGTTCCCGGATTGTCTAATGGATAAATCATTTTAAAGGAGAGGATGTGAAGATGCCATTGGTGGCATGACATCACTGGGCTGGGTCCCTACAACCCTTTTACACTGCAGATAGGAATTGTAAAATCCTGAAGAAGAAAATCCATTTGCAGCAGGATGGCTTCTGGACAACTGGTCAGCTGTGGACTCTTCTGTGTATGTACATATACTTTTTGAAAGGATAAAAATCTCAGTCCACTTCCTTCCTTTATCAAGAGCGCCCAGGAATAATTTGAGTTTTCAAATTCTCATTTGTAATACCAATTCTTAAGAATTTTATCCTCATAGTAGATTATAAATATTGCACTTTAGCTGATATACACTGATATAATATGAACTGCAGCTCACTCAAAAATTGTGCAAAGAGAGATTTAGGAGCCAATATTTCATAAGACATTCAATGCTTCAAATTAGGCAAACATGAGTATCTGCTAGAATATTATTGTTTTTCTTGTTTTGGTTAAACATACATAAACCAGGACTCTTCAAAAAACCCACATCTGTTAGAGAAATGGACAAGCAAGTTCATAGTGGCCAACTGCAAGTCACTGATCAAGTTTGTATGTAGTGACATCAAAATTCCCATGAGATAATTCATGCTTGATGTTGTTGTCCAAGACTCAATTTTAAAATGAAATAGCTTCTACCTGGGTTTCACATAATTTGTCTGTAATTACAACCATTTTGTATTATTTATTTCATATATGCAGTTTGATAAATGTAAGTTTTCATCTAAATCTATTAGGTATAAGAAAGCTATGGCCAGATTTTGAACATGTGTTGGATAAAAGAGGCAGCCTTCAGTGTTATGAAGAAAGATTGCTTTACAGGAAGTGTTTGCTGCCAGCTGGCCCTTCCTCAGATTTCCTGATTCATGAGGGTGGCCTGTTCACAAGTCTGTGGCTGGAGAGCAGGGGTTTGCTGGGGATGGCGAAGGAGCTTTTGAGTGAGTTGTGAAACATGAGCACAGAGCATCAGATATGGGTGCACAGAAACCATATTTAATTAAATGTTTATATTTTTAAAGAATACTTTTCTGTGTAAAAGGTATATGTTTGTGGTTTTCTCATTAAAAAAAATCAAGTAGTTATTTCATGAGTATGCCAAAGTTCACAGATGAGAAATCAGTATCATTTTAGACCTACCTTTTCAAGGGATGGTCTCCGAGGAAATTTAAATGAGGATCATTACACTGAAAACCGATGCCCAACGCCCACCTTTCAGGTACAAAAGAACACAGCTACCTCCTGGGCCACATTTTGCCCAGTTAGAAAGATATATTTTATGTATATTTGTAAATAAAACTTAGAAGTTTACCTAAGTAAAAATCTAGTTATTTCAAAAGACAATGTTTTGGGGTAGGGTAGTAGAATGTAGCTTAAGAGGAAATATTTTTTTTTGATACTTTATTTACATTTCAAATGTTTCCCCCTTTCCAGATCTCCCCTTTGGAACCTCCCCATTCCCTCCCCGTCCCCTTGCCTCTATGTGGGTATTCGCTCAACCCACCCACTCTGGTCTTCCCTCCTTGGCATTCTCCTATATTGGGGCATCTAACACCCTCAGGCCCAAGGGTTTCTCCTTCCCCTGATGGCTAACAAGACCCTCCTCTGCCACATATGTGGCCAGCACCATAGGTCCTTCCATGTGTATTCTTTGGTTGGTGATCCAGTCTCTGGGAGCATCGGGCCGTCAGGCCAGTGGACACTGTTGCTCCCTCCATGGGACTGCCAACTCTCTCAGCTCTTTCAGTCCCTTCTCCAACTCCTCCATCTGGGACCTCACACTCAGCCCTACATTTGCTGTGAAGTGACTCTTGGGTATTCTGAACTTTTGGGCTAATAACCACTTATCAGTGAATACATGCCGTGTTCATTCTTTTGTGACTGCGTTACCTCGCTCAGAATGATATTTTCAAGTTCCATCCATTTGCCTGTAAATTTCATGAAGTTATTGTTTTTAATAGCTGAGTAGTATTCCATTATGTAAATGCACCACATTTTCTGTATCCATTCCTCTGTTGAGGGACATCTTGGTTGTTTCCAGTTTCTGGCTATTATAAATATGGCTTCTATGAACATAGTGGAGCATGTGTCTTTATTACATGTTGGAGCATCTTCAAGTGGGTGTTCATGGTTATGTTACAAGCTTACTGTGAAGTCTGAAATTTCACAGAATTTTTGTTTTATCAGGTGACAAGAAATACTAAAACATTATCTTCAACAATATTGATATAGCACAGTGTTGTTCAAATTAGAGATAACATACCTTCCAAAAATCAGAATTTGATTTTTTCATTGATTTCATATTTTTATTTTCAACTACCTAGTTACTATTTTAATTATATTAAAAAATTTTAATTACATTAAAATAGATACTTTAATTATATTAAATAGATATCTTCATTAAAATGCATTTTCTATTTGCATATATATATATATATATATTTTGCCAGTTCCTTCATAATAAATTTCTACTTTACACACTTCTTTTATATGCAATTACATGCTACTTTGGAATCAGTCATTTCTTCCAGGCTTCCTCCATAAAGCCTGATCAGTCTTGGGTGCAGCCTATAAGGAATAACATTGGCATGATTATTTCATTTCTCTGCCACTGTTATATTTCACATACCTCACAAGTGTGGTACATAAATCACACATACAGATTGACATTCACCCCTAGCAGAGCCACAAGTCAGAAAGTTGAAGGACCTAAAACACCAACATCTGTGACCATTCCAGAACATTCCTCACCACCTTTCTTGCCTGGTTAATATCTTGTAGAGCCTCTGTGAAGAGACAGTCATTTAAGAACACCCCACCTAACAGAGGCCCCTGCCCCTCCCCCAGCACACTTCAGCCTGCTAAGACATTAAGCTTGCTAAGATTGAGTATTTAAGTTTCTACAACTTTGTACCCATTGCTCACCCTTGTTAACATATATGTATAGTGTGTTGAATGTTTTGTAAAGATTTGACAGGCAACCCTATTACTTTATATGCTGACTTGAGTAAAAACAGAATTTGAATAAAAATAAGACTTACTAAAAGCAAACTTCAACGGAGTATTACATGATATTAGAGTTCAGTTTGGCAGTGGTAGTGAGTTGGGAGGAGGCTTGGGTGTGGAACTACATTAATTTTAAAAGACTTAAGACTATCCTCAAGACAAACAATGTAAATTGTAAACACGTCTGTATAGCTTACACCACATGATTTGCAATGCCAGCATAAATGCTCATATTTGTATTTATTGAAAATTGAAAAGTGTGCTTATGTCTTTTTACAATTTGCTAACTATCTGGTTTTTAATCTTCTGCTTGGGCTTAGGAGGCAAAATTCCCATATTATATTATGAGTGTTACATTTGGTATTCTACACAGAGAGTGAAAAATTCGTTGGGCTTATCTGATGTTAACCTCTGATTCAGCTTCCATTAAGTTACCACCTACATTCCAAGGAAACCCATTTTCTGAAACAGTTTCATGGTTTCCACCCTCCTCCTGTGGGCTGTCTCCATTGCTATTACTCTTTGGATGAATTTTTACTTCTTCAATGGTATAAGTCTCCACAAAGGGAAAATTGAACTAAATACAACAAATGCAAACAATCATGATGCTTCATGGTGGCCCTATTATAATTAAGTTTCATCTTCATACTGATACTTTTATAGCTTTGTAACTCTAACCGGATAGCACCAGATTTTCTGAAAAAAAAAAAAAAAAGACAAAAACAACTCTTTTCATGCCCATTCATCTCTACTGTATGAGAGTTTGTACCTGTCAAGAATTTCCCACAATGATGCCGTAATTTCTAGCTAAAAACAGACTCTTCAGTTGATCCCACTGACTTCATTACAACCTTAATAAGATGATGTGAAACAAATTCTAGCACAAGTTTCACACTTGGAATTCAGTAGAGAAGAGCTTAAATCTAAATTTATAAAAATGAGATGGAAAGTCCATAAGAGAAAGGAAAGAGGCAATTAAATATGGGTTTCCCAGGTGTTTACCTGGCATTTTAACAAACGAATGGACACAGATACAGGATAGTTGTTAGCCATTCTAGATTGTCAGCAGGGAATGTGGAAGTTGTTCTTTTTCTTCTTTGCCAAAGGAAATTACCCAGGTTGAGGAGCAGAGATGAATCCTCAATTATAAAGATTCATTCTAGAAGAAGACCCTTCTTCCAAATAGGGTACGGGGCAAAGGTAACAAGGTTTAGGACTGAATATCTCGGGTGGGGACAGACATAATCTAGCCCATATCAGCCAGCTCTAGGAGACTGCTGTAAAAACATAGTCTATGAAACAAGTAATTATGCAGTAACCACTCCAAAGTATGAGACAGATAGGGAAAGGTTTGCACCCAATGTGGAAGCTCGAACATAGTCACAACATGCAAGTAGTTTCCTGGAAAGCCAGGCTGCTGAGAGTTGCTTAGAGCTGAAGTGAGCATGGAATCCACATTGTAACTCAGTTTATTATACAGTGTAAGCTGTAGTGCCTCCTGGACCTTTGCTCTGTGTGTAAAATAAAGGTTGAGGGGAAAATACTGATCCTTAATTTGCTGTAAACAACTTTTTAAATGTTGTGCTTCATTGAGGTTTGTATGCAGAAGGGGGGAGGGGAGTCTATGTTTACTAAGGGATAATTCCAAAGCCATTATTTTAAAACATGAAATGATCAATGATTAGTAACTATATTTACAATAAAATTATTTGGCTATCTTAACAACTTTGAAGAACTCAATTACAAAATGTTTTAACATACATTGTATGTTAAATTCTTCTGCCCAAGAATTCCTATGTTGAAGTCCTAATCTTGAATGCCTTAGAACATAACTCCTTTTAAAGATGAGGCTTCTAAAGATGCAATTACATTAAACACATATCTGTGTGGCAGAGCCTAATCCAACATCAGACAGTTCTTGGAAACTCGTCTAAAAACATAGCCTATAAAATGAGTGATTATGCAGCAAATTCTCGTAAGTACGAGGCAGATACTGAAAGCTTTGCACCCAATGTGGCAGCCAATTGTTTCATTGGGAGTGGCAAAAGTTTGAAAGAATTGGAAAAATACCAGGGATTCACACATCCCAAGGGACAGCCACATGAAAATTTACATAGAGAACAACCTGTTCCAAAGGGACAGTGGCCTCATGAGATAGTGAACTGACTGAAGTTGTAGCTTCAACTTGAAGTAAGGAAATGGTTTCCCAAGGACCATGGAGTTCATGGTGAGGAAATTGAAAGCTGTGCTTGGTAAAGAGCAGAAATCAGCTATTCTAGGTAAATTCCTCCAGGAGGAACTACAAAAGACAAGACAAACTAAGGCTACCCGAGAGGCCATTATAATGAATAAGGTTTGAATGGAGAAGAGGGAGAGATGTAAAAATGAGAACCAACAGTTGCTGTAGTGTTGCAAGGAAATGAGGCGGGGAGTCTCAGAAAAACTTCAGTCTGAGCAGAGATGCTGTTATCTGAAGAAAGGGGAGAAGTCACCGTCAGCCAGGGACCCATTCGACTGAGAGACCCGGTTTACAGCACAAGGGAAGGACGATGGTCCTGCAGACCTGAAGACCCGATCAGACCTTTGCACGGGTGTGTGCTTAGACAAAGGGACCACACGGAAGAGAGGATCCTCCTTGGAAGATGGAAGAGTACATTAAAAGTTTTAAAACCACTTGCCAAAGGTGGCCACGGAGAACAAGAATGTGGGGAGAGAGAAGAGCTAGCAAGAGGGTGCAGTTAAAAGGGCCTCAAAGCGTAGTTTTATCCTCTGTTTTACTGAGTTAGGAGTCACTGTAAAAACAGTGAGGTTATCTTCAATCTGTTCTACAGCTGTTCACAAACACTGACATTCCAGCAATGAAAACAAGGCTCAGAGAATGAAATGCTTAAACAATTCAGAATTTGTTTCCTTCCCACATACCAGCACGGCTGTGGATTCATTGCACAGAGGAGAATCTTACTACAACTAAAATATATGTAGACTTTCTTATATGGCAAAGTGTTTGGTTTTTTTTTTAAATGGATTACACATAATTCATATTCCCACATTATTATTTATAGAGATGATTATATAAATTACATATGGTTATAAACACCAGATTATTGTAGTTCTTCATTGTAGTGTGAACTTATGAGACAAACATGGGAGACTTGGGGACTGGAGAGATGGCTCAGCTCTTAAGAGTTCCCACTGCCCTTCCAAAGGACTCAAGTTTCATTCCCAGTACAAATGTGAAGTAGCTTACAACCACCTATGACTCTAGCTCAAGAAAATCCAACCCCCTCTGTGTCTCCCACTGGCACACACAGACGCACAAAGAGACTCAGTCTGTCAGTTTGTTCTCTCTCCCTCTCTCTCTCTCTCTCTCTCTCTCTCTCTCTCTCTCTCTCTCTCTCTGTGTGTCTCCCTCCCTCCCTCCTTCCCTCCCTCCCTTCCTTCCTCTCTGTCCCCCTACCCCTTTATAAGTAGCTATGGTGTATGATCAACAGTCGCCCTGTGATGGTTACCTGGATTTACTGCCCTCCTCCCATTTTTTCTCCCCTAACTACATCCAAGCACCATACATGTCCCTCAACAGGAGAATGGATACAGAAAATGTGGTACATTCACACAATGGAGTACTACTCAGCTATTAAAAATGACAACTTCATGAACTTTGTAGGCAAATGAATGGAACTAGAAAATATCATCCTGAGTGAGTTAACCCAGACCCACAAGGATATACATGGTATATACTCACTGATAAGTAGATATTAGTCCAAAAGCTCAGAATACCCACAATAAAACTCAAAAACCATATGAAGCTTAACAAGAATGAAGGCCAGAGTGTGGATGCTTCAAACTCACTTAGAAGGGGGAACAAAATTATCACAGGAGGCAGAAGGAAGGAGGGATCTGGGTGGTGGAGGGGCGGGGGAGGGAAATAAAAGGGGGCAAGGACCAGGTATGTGAACAGACAGAAGTCCAGAGGGCCAGGAAAATTAATAGAAATAAATAGTAGTGTGAGGGGAGGGACTTGGGGAACAACTAGAAAGTCCCAAACACCAGGGATTCCAGAGGCTCCCAGGACCCAATGGGGATGACATTAGCCAAAATACCCAATAGCAGGGAGATAGAACCTGAAGAGACTGCCTCCAGTACATAAACTTGGCACCCAGTAGAGGCGTAGGACCACTCCCCCATCTAAAAAACTTTAAGCCTGAATTGTCCCTGTCTAAAGGAAATGCAGGGACAAAAAATGGAGCAGAGGCTAAAAGAAAGGCCATCCAGAGACCATCCCACAAAGTGATCTATTCCATCTGCTGACACCAAACCCCGACACTATTGCTGATTTGAAGGTGTGCTTACAGACAGGAACCTGGTATGGCTGTCCTCTGAGAGGCTCTGCAGCACCTGACTAGGACAGATGTAGATACAGCCAACCATTGGACTGAGACTGGGACCCCAATGGAAGAGTTAAGGGGAGGGCTGAAGGAGCTGAAGGGGACTGTAACCCCATAGGAAGAACAGCAATATCAATTAACCGTGCCCCTCAGAGCTTCCAGGGACTACACCACAAACCAAAAATTATACATGGGCTGGTCCAGTGGACTGACTCATCTGGCATCACTGGGAAAGGAGGTGCTTGATCCTGTGGAGGCTTGATGCTCAGTGAAGGGAGATGCTAGAGCAGTGATGTGGGAGTGGGTGGGAGGATGGGGAGCACCCTCTTATAGGCAAAGGGGAGGGGCAGGAGTGGGGGTTCATGGAGGGGAGAGGGGAAAAGGGAATATCATTGAAATGTAAACAAATAAAATGGTTAAAAAAAAGATTGTGTCAAACTACAAGGTTTTACAGCCACATCTGTACTTCAAGATTAACAGCTGGGTCACAGTGTGTGCCCAAGAGGACTGCTCATCATATTTATTCTTTCTCTTTTAGTCTAATCACTAAAGTGGAAATATCTCTATATACATTTTGAATAACATTAACGTCTATAAAATGGGCAT
The DNA here is from genome assembly GCA_019843965.1 of Rhynchomys soricoides. Classification (NCBI taxonomy): domain Eukaryota; kingdom Metazoa; phylum Chordata; class Mammalia; order Rodentia; family Muridae; genus Rhynchomys; species Rhynchomys soricoides. Next base: position 3,620,861 of record JADRCH010000252.1, on the reverse strand, counting down.
TTTAAGAACATAGCTGCAAATCTTTTGAAATTCATGAATATGAAGCAGGTTGTAAGCAAATGTCAGGAAAATCTAACTGTCATAAGTTTAGAATCTGCAGTTGTAAAACCAAGAAAGCTAAAGGCTCAGATTTCACCACTTTCTGTTCTAAAGAACAGCTTGTGTGTGTGTGTGTGTGTGTGTGTGTGTGTGTGTGTAATTGTACCCTTAACTTCCTTCACTTTTCAATGTAATACTAGAATTTTGGATTTTCCTTACACAGGGGAAAAAAATCATATAACCCATTTTTTTGTCAAAAGAACCAAATGTAAGTTAATACTGGCATACTGACTGAAACACACATTTGAAATTTTAAAATAAAGGCCAGAGGAAAAAGATGATTAACATAGACAGAAGAAAATAAAGGTTTCTCACAAGGCTAAACTTGATGTTAATCTCTGAAGCATCTTTATCTCCATGATTAATAGTCTTTCGAAGAAGTAACAGAAAGATATGTCCATACCTGATTCTTTACACTGGAGTGTCTTTTCAGGTGTTTGACAAATTCTGGTTGAGTGATGCTCCCTACAGCTATAAGAGCCATGCTTCCATTATTTAATCTGAAATTAAACATTTGTATTTGACATCAAGGAGTTCAACAGACTGTGCTGAAAACTATCCCATATCATTTTGTCTGAAGAATATAGTGCTCTCTAGAGGATACTGACCAATATAGAAAATCACCATGTTGAATTGATCTAAAATTTTTAAATCACGTTTTGCTGGACTCTCCATGAAATGAAAAAGCTTTTCAAATTAGTTTTATTAATCCCTGGGGTTTCTTCTCAGGAAAACCTTATTACAGGGCTCTTTGAAAATCAAACCTTTATGCACCCTAATCACATCAAGAAGTAATATTAAATCTACCTAAATTATTTAAGAATTATAGACATAAAGCTATGTATCTTACATTTTAAAAATGTATTGTGACACAGTGAACATTTGCAAATGGTCGGAGATATAACCTGTGGCTAGATATTTTTCTAAAATCCAAACTGTGGTTAAAGTGTTGGTTTATGGGCAAAAGGTTTAAGTGAAACAGAAGACAAATTAAATCAAACAGCCCTGGGTAGAGGGGACAGAGTGAACAATTGTTACCACATATGTTCAGCTAAATAGCAGAGCATTTAAATCTTACTCAACACTTCCATCCAGTAAGAGAGACTAGAAACCAAAAATGTGATCTGGTGCCAACACAGCAGCCACAGAAGCATTAGCTTTAGAAGGTATTTTGCAGAAATACATGCAAATAATTTCATGCTTGATTTCAGTGCAAACACAAAGTTGTCCCAAGAATAACAATGGCATTAAAAGGAGGATCAGGCTAGAGCTGTGAGGAGCCTTAGATGTTTGCTCTTCATCCAGTCATTTTACGTAAGGATGGACCACTGCCAGTGGATGGCACACAATGGCAATCAAAAGAAAAAAAAGATGCCAGCATCAGAGCTCTTCACTGCTGAGTTAAGTGGAGTCCAATGCTCCTCCTACCCACCATACTGCCTCTTCCCTGAAAACAAACAGCACCTGAGTGTTCATGGCATGGTCTTTACACATCATTTTTCTTAGTTGTGTGGTTTTATAACTATTACCCCTCCTCCTCTGTTCTACATGATTCCGTTAGGGAGAGAACTACGTTCTAGGATACATTAGTTTAAAAGAATGTGCATAAGAAAGAGCACCTCTAATTCTGTGAAGATAGAAAATATCTTGCTGCTTATTTCATCAAAATGTAGCTGAGAGATTCCTATGCACCATGGTTCACATTAAGCAAAACCAAAATGTCTCTCTAATTAGAAGCATCAACCCAACCCAGTTCCCCTGATGGAGAAGTACATGCTTATGCCTACTGAGCCATCTCTTCAGCCCTCATATTAATATGTTTGTATAAAAATTGGAGTGCAGAGCCATTCACAAGAAACGTCAACTTGTATTATACTATTCACAACAAGTAGTGAAATGTAAGTAATGGGAGAGGCACAACCCGAAGTTATGCCAATGAGACCCATGGAACACTTTAGCCAGAGGGTTAGTAAGAGGCAAGTGATGATAGGTAGGTTTGTCCAGTTTAATAGTTGTTCACAAGCCATTGTGTGGACAAATCCTCAAAGATGATTTAATATCCTACAAAGAGAAACTACTTCTCTAACCCGCAATTCTTCTTTTAAAAATAATATTTTATTAATTCTTTGAGAAGTTCTTATAATGTTTTGATCATATTTACCCCCACTCTTATTTTTCTAATGCCTCCAATATCCACTCCCTATATTCTCACCCATTCCCAACTTCGTGTTATCTTTTATCTCTCAATAATCCACCGAGTCTGTTTGTATTGTTCATGGACTCATGTATTTGGGGCTGTCCACATTCAACCACAAACTACCAGTGGTCATATCCTCCTCCCCTCAGAAGCCATCAATAATTAATAACTCCTCATCTAGGGGTTGGAGCCCATGGGCCCCTCCTCATACAATGCTAGAATGGAGACTGGCTGGATCTTAAAAACATCTTGTTCAGGCAACAAAACCTATTGTTGAGTTCATGAATGAACCAATACTGTCATGTCCAGAAGGTACTGTTGTACTGCAGCGCCCCCTCTGACCTCTGGCTCTTACAGGCTTTCCACCTCTCTTCCTTCATGGTTCTTGACTCTTTCAGGGGTCAAGGATGAGATGGATGCCCCATTTGTAGCCTAGCATTCCAATCACTGACATTTATTTTCTGCACTTTCATCAAAGAATATGTCTTTAACAAGTTTCTAGCTAGCTAAAGTATTACCAAAGAAAAAAATATAAAAAGCAAGCTTTAATAGTCAGCAAAATACTCACATGGTGTCAGGTGCGAAGCCTTTGGGTACCACTGAGCACAGACAGGGGATTGCCATCATGCTGATGTTTAAGAACTGCCGTTGGATGGTTTGCCAGTGACCACCACAGTCTAAAGAAAGTAGAAGTACCTGGTTACTATCTCTCCCCAGTCACTAACACAAGATAGGGCTTCAAGTAGATTCTTTCTGACTCACCAGATTCTGGAGATCTCTGTGCTTTTCTAGAAGTAAAATGACAGAAACAAAACATGTCACACATGTGCAAAGCTAACATGTACTAAACATAAGGAGACTACACAACCCTTGATTGCATGTGCAGGACTTTCCTTACTGGAGTATCACCTAAGATATAAATGTATTATGCGGAGCATTTTTCATTTCTTAATAAATGAAACTTTCTGTAATGTTGCTTTAATCTTGAAATTCCATGCTTCTCTGAGAACTCTCATAAGGATCAAGACTGTGGTTTTGAGGCTCATGTTGTACCAAAAGTCGTTTGACTGCCAGTCTGGATGCATGGTTGCTTCTGAAGGCAGAACATCAACTTCCCTTTACTAGAAGAGGTAAGAATCTCTGATTCTACATTCCTATGTACATTACATCCAAGTAGTCTATTCTTTAAAGAGAAACAAATAGTTCAATGGTTAAGATTATGACTGCCACTGTAGAGGATCCACATTCATTCCCAGCACCACATAGTGGCTTACAATAGCTGTAACTCTACTTCTAGGGTAGCTGATAACCTCTTCTGGCCTTTTCATTGGACACCAGGAGTGTATATGATACACATACATACATGCAAACAAATCACTTGTATATATTTTACTACAAATAAAGAGAAGTAAAGAGATAAACAATACACAGAGCTTTTATTTACCTTTCTTGTTCATTCTGTGAGCAACCTGTTAGTAAAAATGATATTTTGCAATCCTCTGACCTAAAAAAAAGATAAAATTTATTATTAATAGTCATTGGCATTGGGATATAGAATTTTGGCCTTAAGAAAAACCCTTACTTAAAGTTTGGTCAATGTTTTGATTACAGCAAAGTCTCTCCTCAGACTAGGGGAAATCTATCAGTATTCTCTGCCAGAGCCAACGTCCTTCCACCAAAGCCGAAAATGGCTGAGAACTCAAAGCGAAGAATCTTGCTAGCAGAGCTAAAGGTGCAGACATCCACTGACTGTATGTGACCTGGAATGGTGTATCCAGTCCATCAGTGAGTGGCCAAAACAGCAAACATTAGAGAGAGTGTTTATTTACTTAAGAAATACTGCAAGGTACCATCCACCATAGCTACTAACCTTGCTTTCTCTTTACCTGTCTTTACTATAACAACTGTAAATACCCCTTGCAACTTTTTCAGGTGATGAACAAAGAAACTAAAAGTAGTAAATCTTATAACCTATATCAATGTTATATAAAATAAGATTAGGATTCTGACGCTGAAGAAGATATGCCAAGGCAACAGAGTTAATATTAGTTTTGCATTGCATTTATCTGAACTTTCATGCTATCACATGGGAAGATTTATGACCCATGGATGTGCCCTGGTAGTTTTCTCCTCTGATAATATGATCTTACACCTGAAGTCATGGTGCAATCAAACAATAGTGCAAATTACATACGCAAATACTATGCATGGGCTTTTACCATTATGTTATAAAACTGGGATTTTGAACACCGTTACAATATTTTTTTCCACCAAGATTATATAGTAAAACGTCATTTATTGCTCTTTTCAAAACAAGTAGTCGAAATGAAAAGCAATTTAGCTAGAAGACACCTTGTCTTTGAGCTTTAGTCAAACGTTTCTATGCTTAGAGACAGAGACGTTACCGCTCCTAGACAAGGCTGACAGAGACACAATAGTTACTTTCATGAACAAAAACTTCCCTATTCTACCTGGATGTCTCTAGGAGAATTCTTACCCAGTATAATGTGCATGGTTGCAGTCACCACGTGAGGAGTTCCAAAGAGAGAATGTGTCAATACATTAGTAGATCCTACCAAAGCAATTTTAAAACACGTATTAGCGGTAGAGTGTGTGTTTTAAATTACCATGTGCTCTTATGCACATACCCACCACCCTGCAGTGTTCAGATGAAAATTAATGAAAGTTTATGACAGAAAAGTTGTAAAAGCATTAGACACGCAGCTTTCTATTCACAGCACAGATGCTTGTCAAATGTTTGCAGGATCGTCCGTTAAACTTCTAAGTGATTTAGAAGTTAGAAAATACGACAAAATGTTAGGAAATTGGACTGGGTATCTCAGCCCAATAGTGCAGGGTTTACTAGCATGTGTAAGGCCTGTGTTCTCTCTCTAGAACCATAAGTTAGAGAATAGTTTATTGACTCATAGGTACTTTGATCATGATATTTATATTATTCCCTCAAACCTACAATTATATACAATCTTACTCCATTCCATTTTAATGAATAAGCCTTCAGCTTCTACACAGAAATAAGAATTGACAGCAGAAGAATGTCTGTGTTGAGCAGAGACAGATGCATAGATATATAAATGAGAAAAATTCAGCAGGTAATGGGAAACTACAGTATCACATTAAACTTCGACAGGCATGTTCAAAGTACATTCTGTGAGTCCTAGAGGTACACTCTCACTTCAAATTGGTTTCCTTTCTATGTCTGAAAGAAAGACTGCCCCATGTGAAGATAATATTTAACTTGCTTGTGGTCATCTAAAAGTGTATGCAAAGGACATAGTTTCTGATTTTCATAATCATTAGGGTAATCTGAAAACACTTTAGGATGTCTCCATCTACTCACTAAAGGGAAAAGCTCTCTAGTAAAGGCCCAGTGATGCTTATGTGTGACCAAACTCATATAGAACCTGCTTCCAAAGAGCAAAGTAACAAGCCATCCCTCCTTTCCAGGCTAATAAAGGCATTGGAAAGTATGGGAAAGAGGGTCAAATGGGCATCAGGTAGACGTCAATGTTAACCAAGAGCTGTGAAGGCATGAGTTTGTGCACTAGTTCCCAAGATGAAGACCCATCCACGGGATTTGGTTAGGAAGGGGTATTTCTGGGGCCATGAGTATGTGCTTCAAATGTGTCACTTACAACTGTGTCCTTCAGGGTTCAGTTGCAGAAGCTGAAACACCTCAGTCACTACCATTAACTAAGATGTCATTGAAATAACTATTACATAACTATGTAACTATTACATAACTATTACATAACTATTACGTAACTATTATATAATATTACATAATATTACATAAATATTATGTAATAATATTACATAACTATTATTAAATAATAATAAACACATTGTAATTACTAATGATAAATAAGCATAGTTAAACCAGAACTCTAACAGTGCAACCAGAACAAAGCTCACTTTAGCAACTGCTGAAGTAATTCTGACTGATTCATCAAAAATAAGCAATGTCCTGACTCCAATTACTTAAAACACAGTCTTGGTCAAGGAATGCAGCCATATTGTTTACTGAAAGACATTCATAGAGAACAGCACACAGAGATCAATCTCACCAATTCTATTAGAAAATCATCCTAGGAGTCCTGGCCAGTAAAGTTAATAAGAGAATGAGATAAAGAAATTAGAAAAGGATTAGTCAAATTGTCACTGGTGGTTATAATCCACCAGAAAATGCTAACTTCTAACATTTACCCAATGCACCCTCCTTCCATTTTTCCAAAACCTTCACTGGCATGGAAAGGAAGGATGGTTTGCTCTTTGGAAGCAGACTCTATAAGAGTTTGGTCACACTCACTGGGCCTTCACCAGGGAGCTTTTCCCTTTAGTGAGTAGATGGAGATATCCTGGAGTGTTTTTGAATTACTCTAACGATTATGAAAATCAGAAACTATGTCCTGTGTACACACTTATAGATGACGACAATCGAGTTAAATGATGTCTTCCCATGGGGCAGTTTTTCTCTCAGACGTAGAAAGGAAACTTGTTATAAATAAGTCAAGACAAGAACATCATTTACCAATGCTACCAAAGGTACTTAGGAGCAAATTTCACTGAAGAAATAAAGCATTTGTAATCTTAAAAGTATAAACATTAATGAAAGAGATTTAAGATGGCAGAATTAAACGCATAGATATCTTGTGTTCACAAACTAGGAGAGTTTCATGGGAACTAGGGAGTATCATGACTATACTACCCAAAGCAGTCCCTCTCAAAGGATTTAACACAATTTCTATCAAAATTTATGTGGTTTCTCATAGAAACAAAAAAAAATATTCTTTTTTTGAAAAAAAAAAAAAAACAGGACTCCAAGTTGCTACCACAATCTCGAAAGAGTAAAGCTGGTAGGGGCAGCATACATGTTAAACTTCAAAATTTACTACAAAACTGTAGTCATTGAAACAGAATGATCCTGGCATCAAAAACAGGTGCATACATCAATAGAATATAATATCAAGACTCCAAGTGGAAAACTCCAGAACCTATGGTAAGCTGGTATTTCACACATGTACAAAAACAAAACAACAAAAGTAATTATAGCCACTAAAACTGGAGACTGCATGTCCATGTGCAGGAGAATGAAATTAGACACTCCCATGACTGGTACACATACCCAAATGACAGTGGATTAGACACTTCAGACATTCAGTGGGAGACCACAGAAGGGAACAGCCCAATGTTGTTGCTCTAATGCCTACAACATGGGACAAGAGCAAAAGTGTACATGGAGAACTATACCCCAGTGAAAAGCTTCTGCCCAGCCCAAGAAAGTCTTAGTAGAGTGAGAAATGACCAACAGAACTGGAGAATGTTCACACAGGACAGTCCACAGTTGGTAAAGGCTCACATCCAAAACACAGACACATGCCATTTGTGATGGCTTTCCAGCCTGAAAAAAAAAATGTGTTTTAAGTGGCATGTCACCATACAACATCAAAGAGCAGACCTCCAGAAACCTGGATGGCAAAGCCTTGTGTAGACCTCAACTGTGTGCCATTGCTTCTGGCTTCAAACCCAAGTCAAGGATTACTGTGCTGCAATACAGGTAATCCTGACAAGATGATAAGCATATATCTACACATATCTACATGGAGGAAAGGTGCAATGAACATTCTTGAAAACAGCAGTCTTATCCACTATGAGTGGGGCTTTCAGAAATGAAGTTGTTCAAATCACAGCATGGGTATAAAGGCCTAGGACAATGCTGCATCCTATTATTAACTTTATAAAGGTTATAATTCTATGATATAGTAAACTTACAGTTTTTATTCAGCACAATGTTAACTTTAGCTTACTGTAACCTTATAAACTTTTAAATGTTTTTGACTCTTTCTTTATTAATTGGATATTTCCTTATTAAAATGTATTTTTTATATAATATATCCTGATTATAATATATCCCCTCCTCTACTCCTCTCAGTTCCATTCTACCTCCTCTTCTATTCAGATCCATTCCCTTTGTGTCTCTCATCAGAATAGAATTGACCTCTAATAGATAACAACAAAATAAAATATAATAAGATAAAAACATCACATCAAAGTTGGAGAAGGCAAACCAACAGAAGGAGCTCAAGATCAGTCACAATAATCCAGAGACCCACTCATTCACACATTCAGGAGTCCCATAAAAGCACTGGACTGAAAGCTATAACATAAACACAGAGGACCTGGTATAGACCTCTAGATGCCCTGCACTTGCTGCTTTAGTGTCTGTGAGTTCATATGAGCCTTCCTCGATTCAATTCAGAGGGCCATGTCCTCTATCTCCCCTGGTGCTTAAACAACTTCAGCCTCCTCTGCCAAGGGGTTTCCTGAGCTCTGGGTGGAAGGGTTTGGTAGAAACATCTCATTTAGAGCTGTATGTCCCAAGCTGTCTTTCTCTGTGTAATGTCTGGCTGTGGTCTCTGTGTTTGTTCCCATCTGCTGTAGGAGGAAGTTTCTCTGATAATGGCTTAATAAGACACTGATCTATGAATTAATAGTTATGTTAAAACATAGACATTTTTATTATGTAGTTGCTCCACAGACTTTTTCTCTATTTATAAACTTTCTTTCCTATTAGATATATTTGTTAAAATCTTAGGGGAAATGGGGCTGGGGAGATAGCTCAGCTGTTAAGAGTGCATTCTGCTTTTGCAGAAGACCCAAGTGCAGTTCCCAGCACTCATATCAGGCAACTCACTGCTTATAACTCTAACCTAGGGGGTTCTGATGCCTTCTAACCTCCCAAGTGCACACCCATTTACATAATCCCCCACATACATACATAATTAAAATATAAATATTTTAAAAAGAGATTAACACAAATGGTGGAGGCATGCTCAGTGTAAACAACATTAGCAAGCATCACTGTCTTTCCCTTCATCTGCTTCATCCACTTTCTCATGGGTTTTGCTGTCACAGCAGTGCCATCTTCTGGATCCTCCTCAAAGGACCTGGCTGAGGACCCTGTTGAGGGAAGGGGTTTCTTTTCAGAAATACACCCATGGTGGATGCTTGTTTTATTTTATAATAGATTTGTTTGTCCAGATAATATACCACAAACATTCCTCTCTGTTGTGGAAACTACTTGATGTCTTGGGTCTATGCTTTCAAAAATTTCCCAAAAGTTCTGAGTTTTCTTAGAAATTCTTCTGTAGTGTCCTTATCTCAATATATGTTCCTGGGTGACAAGGACATTTCAGCTTCATTATGAATGTATAGAGCCATCATCATATATGAGGTCTGTTTTTTAAGCAAAATGTGATTACACTAAACAATGACTACATGTGCAAACAATTCAAATATATCTTTTAATTTGACATTACATTTGATTTTTTAAAATGAGTAAATTTTATGACTAGTGATTTTACTAAAGAAGACATACAAATGGCCAGTGGGACCATCATTCATCATAGAAATACAACTTAAAACCTCAATAACTGCTCTTTGGTAGCAATATACTAAAGTTGGAATGGTACAGAGATGAAGATCTTGACCTTTGAACAATGATGCCATGCAAATTCATGGTGTATTCCACATTCTCACCAAAGTCATCTACAAAGTCCACTATCACAACAAGATAAAAACACAACAATACAAAAACAAAACAAGAAAACAAAGCAATAATAAAGAAAACTACAGACCTATTTCCTTGAAGAATGTGAATAAAAATTCTCTGCAGAAACTAGCAAACAGAAATAAACAACATTTAATGAATATCACATGCTGTCAACAAATTATTGTCTTGCAATATAAGACTTGTCCAACATAGCAAACCAATAAGACAATTGCATAACTTGAGGAATCACATGATTGTAAGATGAAAAAACTCAAATCTGCTACAGGAAAACACAGGTAAAACAGTTTAAAAGATAGACATATGCAAGGATTTTTATGAAAATGATTCTAACAGGCAAGAAATAGCCTCAAAATTCATGGATGGATTACATGAAATTAAAGCTTCCATGCCATAAGGACATAACCATTTGGATGAAAAATATCTACAGAATCAGAGAGATTCTTCTGACTACTATACATCAGAAAGGGGATTAATATCTAGAATATATAAAGAGTTGCAAAAATTAAACACAAACCCCACATCATTTAATCAATGATAAACTGAATAAACAGTTTTCAAAAGAAAAAATATAGATGTTTTAGTTGGAGGTATCCATTGTCCTTAGACATCAGGGAAACGCAAATTAAGCCATTCTGGATTCTATCTTATCCCATTCAGCATGGCTATCACCAAGAAAACAAATGACAACCAAAGCTGCCTAATATGTAGAGAAAGAGAAACCCTTATTTACTGTTGGTAGGAATATAAACTGGGGTAGCCACTTTGTAAATCAACATGGGAGCTTTACAACAAACCTAAAACAGCCCAAGAACTGTGAGTCAAATACCACAGAGTTACCTGTAGATCCATGCTGACAATAGCACTATCCACAGTAACGAAAGTGATAAGTAACCTATATATAGCCCCAACAGATAAATGGGTAAAGAAAATGTGGTGTGCATATACAGTCCATGGTACACACACACACACACACACACACTGCATGAGAGCAGAAAGTTGAGGGTAGTATTGTGACTAGCAGGGTGAGGAGACATGAGAGAGTAATGAACTCAGTGTGTCATGGACATATCTGCAAGTCTGTGTTCACACATCAGTCTTCACAATAGCCAAGATTTAGGATCAGCTTCCATGCCCACTAAATGAATGCATAAAGAAAGATACTGCATATATTTACAATGGAATGCAACCTTAAAATGACGACAAACTGGAGATTTGTGACAATGTGGACAAATTTGTAGGATCGTCTGTCTGGTAAAATAAAGCAGGTATGGAGATAAAAACACTGTAAAAAAATCTCACTTATGCATGAAATCTGATAAAAAGCAAAAGATATGAAAACATCTGAACTCACAGACACAAGGAGCAGGAAGCAGGGGCTTAGGCACCAGCAGTGGAGAGATGGGAAGGGTGGGGCCATGCTGGCCAATGGAGGCAAAATCCAAGTTAGAGAGAGTAAGTTCAGGAGTTCTATTGTAAAGCACAGTGACTACAATTAATGTGTAATGTACTAGAAAACTGCTAAGGGTAGAATTCATTTTCTCACACACAAGAAAATGATAAATGTGTGGGGGAGTGCACATGCTAATGAACCCAACTTAGTCATTCTAAGATGTCCACATATTCCAGACATGTTCTACATATAACTATGAGCCATTTTTTTAGTCAATTTAAAAATAAGCGAGGAAAAGCCATTTAAATCAACTGATAGAAATACATTCACTTTAAATAGATTCTTAGGTCCCACTCTAGATATCATGAATCATCCTGTAACTTTTAAGATGCCCAAGTGAATTTTACAGAGGCATAGATTATGAATAAGCAGTAGCAAACATCACTTCCTTCCCAGGTTTTACCTCCAATTGGTTGAATGGAGAGAGAAATGCAGGGATGGGGGTGGGGGAGGGAGTGCACAGATTGGACCTGGGTAAGTTTTAACAAATTCTTAGTGTGACTTTTTGAGCTCTTGGTCTGCAAACAAGTAGTCTAGAACCCTTTACTCTGGGTATCTTTGACTATAACTTTTGATGATCTTTTGGATCTTTATTGCCTGTATATTGGCCACATGATTCATGATGCATCTGGAATTATCCAGAAGGAAAACAAATTGTGTTTTGTTTTTGTTGTTGTTGTTTTTTCCTTGCTGCATCAGATTTCCTTTTGAAGTAAATCTGGTTTCAAGGTTTTAAAAGGACACAAAATCAGAGAGGTGCCTTCAGGATTATTGATTGCAGTATCCCATGACATCCTTTCCTCCATTCTTGGGGTTAATTAGAAGACTATCAAAGCATTCCTCTAGAAAAGTTTTAAGATGCATAGCACAATGCTGTTATGCACAGTAGCAAAGAATACACACGATATCCAAGGACGTAGAGACTGCTCCCATGAGTCTTGAGTATGGTGAGTGCTCAAGCCAAGTCCTTTTGGAATGCTAGAAATCAGTTTGCTGCTTTCATGACCAGCCAAGTTCTGCAACTGACCCTCATTTTACATGATTCAGTTGTCATAGGAAGCGTGACCAGAGGTCAGAAACTATTCATCACCTATTCATTAAAGCATACCTTGATCTTTGAATGTGAGTTTCTCTAGTACTCTGAAGCAAACCTGAAAGCTCAGTAGAAAGGACTTTTGAAACCATAAAATTAAAGGTAGTACTTTTCCCCTCTGGAAAACTGTACACGTTTTGAAAAAAATGTCCACAATAGAGAAGACCATGCTGTTTACATAAATGGCAGAAGGTAAACATTTTAGTTTGCAGGAAAAGTTTTTTTAAAAAACACTAGTAACTTTGCCCACCTGCCCCTCCCCCACATGTGTTGAAACGTGCTAAAAACAAAGAACTGGGGTGATTTATGTGGGGTTGGGGGTGCATCATTTCATGAAAAAGAAAGTGGAATCCTGTCTGAAGAAGTACAAGGCAGCACGCACAGACTCCAACAGAAGTAGCAAACGAATGAATGAATGAGTAAATAAATAAATAAATAAATGGGAAAAAATTGTCCTTGGAAGTGCAAGCACTTCTGCAGAACAATTAACTTAATTAACCAGACAGCATGAATATTCATTAGGCTGTTAATGTCTCCCACATCTAAGCAGATAAATGTGATGTAATGACTTCCTAGCCAAGCATATCTAAAATTCTCATGAAAGCAGCACCTACACAACAGTTCTTTGCCTTAAATATCATAGAAATTAATGGTCCCTCGGCAATATTTTATTCTCCTCAAATTAATTGGAAAGCATGAAATTTATTTATGCAAACTCTATAGGAATATATGTTTCTGAGCCATCAGATGTGGATTAAGTCTTGTTTTACAACAACGGGATTGCTTTTTTATTTTTATGTCCTCTCAGGCTTTCCAACCCCCTTCCCTTCTAATCAGACTCTGTTTGTATAGTTCCTTAGCACCGGTTACTATAGCAACAAGCACCATTCCTAATGGCCAGCAGTTCAAATACAGGCTTTCCCACATCTGATACATTTGAGTCTGAGGATAATTCAGAGGCTTAGTCTGTTGGCTCAGTGGAGTAATTTACTAAACACTCTCCCTCTGGGTGTCTCTCTCCAGGAGGCAAATGGCTTCCTGGCAGATTGTCTCCCCATGGGCAGCTTGGAAACTTCCTGCCTAGCTCTTGTTCCCGGTCTTCATCAGAAGCCCTGACTAGGCATAGCATCCTTATATTAAACTGCCCACACATGACCGGCCTTTCCTATTAGACAGAATTAGCAAGCTTCAACTCCTATCCAGCTACCAGAGTCTGGCAGCCTGCTGCATCTTCAAACCAAAAGATGACAATGCCATTCCTGAAAATAGCCACTGAAAAACAGGGTGTTTTCAAATGTGAAATGTGCTTTGAAATTAAGCGGGTCGGGAGGGGGGAAGGGATCCTTAGTGCTTCGACATTATGCTGTTGTAAAAAAACTGGTTACATATTACAGACATGAGCATAATGACCAATTTTATAACCAGCTCCCCTCCATGTCAGATGCACACTTCTTAGAAGACACCCTTTCCATTTCTGGGCTATGGTGGTTAGTGAATGACCTCAGAGATCCAAGTGCTAATAAGAAGAACTGCAGCCTAGGCACATACACTGCTGAGAAGCTCCCACCAGCCACAGGCAGAACTACTGAAATGACACTGAAGGGTCAAGAAATAAATTAGGATGAAGCAATCATCCAAATTGCATCTCTTTCTCTAGCTCCTTTAGTCAAGGTCATTTATTATCTTCTTCAAGACCCCTAGTGGGTTTTATAAGTACCTTACATTGTTAAGACATATTCTAATCTTTCCCTGTTTAAATTATTGGTTTTGTAAAAGACTTTATACTTCACAAAGGTATTTGTGATCCGTTTCTGTTTTTTTTAAAATGATATCTCTGTAAGTAGCTACTGAATACCATATACATTTGCAAAATCACAAATATGCTTTACAATAATAAAAGCCCAAAGCTAATCTCTTCCAGAGCAATTCACATGTTAAATACATAAGTACCACTACCTCTATAATAGCAAAATGCATAGCACTGATCATTCTAAATGTATGTCATGATATGGTTATCAAACGCACATTGAATTTTCTTTAACTACACACATATTTTTTTCATACGAAAAAATATTTTCCTGTTTTTGTCTTAACAATTTTGTACAATGACTTCTGTGTTAGTTAGTTTTATGTCATTTTTACATAAGCTAGAGACATTTGGGGAGAGGGAACATCAATTGAGAAAGTGCTCCACCAAATTGGCCTGTAGGCATCGTCTTGATTGATGAGTGATGTGAGAGAGACCAACTCACTGTGTGTAGTGTACCTGCTGGGCAGGTGGTCTGGATGCCATGGCAAAAGCAAGCTGCACAAGCTAGGAAGAGCAAGCCAGTAAGCAGCATTCCTCCACAGCCTCTGCTTTATTTCTTGCTTCTGGGTTCTTTCCTCAAGTTCCTGCCCTGACTTCTCTTCATACTGTACTATAAGCTGTGAGATGAAATAAACTCTTTCCTTCCTCATGGTGCTTTATCACAGCAATAGAAACTCTAACTTTTTAAAATAGAAAAAAAGTAACAAATTCCCACTATTATTGCTCAGTGGATTGAGTGAATTATATACATAATAAAATCTTCTTTTCTGAGTCTTAGCCTTTCTCCATTTCCCTGGCTCTGACCTCTGCTTTCTCTCAACCTTTTCCACCAGTAATTCTGTGCCCTGCATCAAAATGAATCCTCCTAGATTAGGCGCCATTGAATGGTTCCCCTGATCTGAATTATCCCACAGTTCTCTACTGCTTCCAAACTCAGACTGCTTTCTGTGTCATGCATGCAGGGCTGTCCATCAACTGGCCCTACTATGGCACCATCATCTCCCATTAAAGGCTTTTTTTCTAAGCTGCAAGTGCTCCCAGGGTATCCCTTTGCTTTTATTAGTTTTGCAGGTAAAAATATTATCTTTCCAAGTGGAACCTACATTTTAGGTGTTACCTACTCAAAAGATGTTCTGTATACACACAAAACTTAACATTATTGTGTACTCACTGTACTAAGGCACTGGGGATATGCCTGGCCTAAGAGATGAAGAACCTTGAACAAGATTGCCCTCCAAGACTTTGGTTCTCTATCCAGGCAGAAGGATTCTTCTGGTTCTCTAGGTTATCTGTTGACAGTACAATTACCTGAGTCCCATGTTTTACCTCCCAGGACATTGTAAACACCATGTTCAGAGCATCTATGTT
The DNA here is from genome assembly GCA_019843965.1 of Rhynchomys soricoides. Lineage (NCBI taxonomy): Eukaryota > Metazoa > Chordata > Mammalia > Rodentia > Muridae > Rhynchomys > Rhynchomys soricoides. Next base: position 3,605,253 of record JADRCH010000252.1, on the reverse strand, counting down.
TTGAAACTTCCTTTCTGGAACTAGAGGTCATTAGACTTTTTCATAGTGAAATAAAAATTCCACTGATAATTGCTTAAGTGCCTGTATACCCTTTATACACATCAAACCTCTTAGTACAATAACCTTGTAATCGAGTGGCTAGTCTACATGATTCTCCTGCTATAGATTAGAAAAAACAAGGCTCCAAAAGGTTAAGTGGTTTGTCCCAAGTTTTACCTTTACTTGTGGAAGGAAATGCTGAGAGACAAGTGAGGCTATTTTAGAGCTAAAGTTGACCCATTTGACTTATGCTATACTACATATAGTAGGAAATAGGAAATGGGATGAAGGACAAGAGCACTGTACAGATTTGGTTTTGTCAACATGATACAAACTAGAGGAAGGAACCTCAACTGAGAGATGTCTCCATATCACACTGGCCTGTAGACAAGCATTTTTTTCATTAATGAAGGATATGGGAAAGTCCAGCCCACTGTGGGTGGTGCTACATCTGGGCTGATGGTAGCTGGGAAAGTCATGGAGAACAATTAGTATGCAGCACCCTTCCATGGCCTCTGCTCTAGTTCTTGCCTTGGTTTCCTCGCCATGATGGCTTGAAAGCTGTAGGATGGAATAAGCCCTTTTCTCCCCGACTTGGTTTCAGTCATGGTGTTTTGTCACAGTGATAGAAAGTGAACTAGGACATGGACATGGAACAGTTGAAGGAATCTGTGGCTACGCCTTGCCTGCTGGAATTAAGCCAAATGGAAGCTGTGGTCCAAGGAGAGTGGAGACGCAGTCCATCTCCACCCCAGCATTCTTCTGAGCTCTGAGGAGCAAAGCGTGTGTGGTTTCACTCTCAGACCCATCTCCACCAACACAGACAACACTACAAACAAGGAAGCAAGCAGAAGAAAGCACCATTAGTTGGCATTCATGACATCAAGAATCTAAATCATTTTCTAGCCTTACGCACACAGTGCATGCATTGTGTAGTGGATAAGATCATTCAAAATAACTTCAAACATTTAGTTTGAGACAGTGGCTCAGAAGACACAGCACTGCACAGGTCCATTATACTTTATAAAACCAGAATCCTCCATAGTTCACCATAGAGAAAATAGTTTGAGTTACAACATATTAAAAACGTGTGAAAATTCTAACTTTAATCTAACCAGCATTTCTTGTTAAAATTCAAAAGCATGTCACTTCCAGCTTTTTAACTTTATCTGTGTGCTTTCAATTTTTTCTGTGAGTTTTCCCAGTGTTTCATGAAGTCTATTAAAATCCTTAGCCATGACTATGTACATGCTGATATTTGAAAGGATTGTATAAACTCGTCTCTCCAAAAATATTGGTTTAGCTGAAAAGAGCTTGCCTCTTGTATAACATATGATAGCAGCACTTGTCTACAAGGGACACCATCATATGTATGTAAACTCATTGCTAGAGTTAGTGATGCCCTTCCTGTGAGTATTCTGCCAGATAATTAAATAAATGAATAACCTGTGGAATTTTGTTAGGAAAATCTTTTTAAAGAAATTCAAATGATAAATGTAACAATAAAGTAACAGTGATTAAGTGCCATTAGTGAATATCAGTTAGTGAATATACAGTGAATATATACATATATAAATATGTGTGTGTATATGTGTGTGTGTTTGAATGTACTGAATATATGTAATATAGTGAATATATATTCACTATATAGTAGAATAGATATATGGCATGTTCTCAGTGCTATAGTGAATATACATTCACTATATGGTAGAGTAGATATATGGCATGTTCTCAGTGCTCTCCAGGTATTATCTTATTTAAGTGATACCTGCAGACAATAGCTATTGATAGCCTCCATTTCAGATCAGGAAGGTAAGGCTTAGAAAGATTAAGTAGCTTTCCAATGGTTACCCATTAGGGAGTATCTACACTATCATTCAATGTACCATTCTCCATTCTATATATGAAATCCAAAGAATGTAACCTCAATGGAATTGTATTACCTTAAAAATCAATTTGAACCAGTAAGGTCAACACAAAACTGAACGAATTAGAGAGGAATATACTAATTTATGTCAACAACTACTAGGTCACCATTAATCTTCATTGTCAATTTGAGTGGATGTAGGATCAGCATAGAAACACACCTCTGAGGAAGTCTACAAGAGTATTTTTAGAAAAGATTCCACTGAGGAGGAAAGTCGTTAACCATGGGCAGCACTGTCCTGCAGGCTCTCTTCCCAGACTAAATGCAAACAGGAGAAACTGAGCTGAGCACCAGCATTCATAGCCCTCTGCTTCCTGTCTATGGAAGCAGTGTAACCAGCAGCCTCACAGCTCTGCTGCCCTGCCTTCCTGCCATGAAGACTACACCATCTTCAAACTGTGAGCCAAGTCATATACTCCCTTCCTTAAGCGTTTTTTTGTTTTGTTTTGTTTTGTTTGTTTTTTGTTTTTTCCCCAGAAAATAAATCAGTCACAGCAGAGAGAAAAATACTAATCCACCTCTTAAGATTACATCCAGGTATGTGACAGGAGCCCAAGGAATGTATTTAATATAAAAACGTCAGGAAATGGGGTACTGTAAGAAAAGAAAAAAACATCCTTTTGTAATAAGTTTATTTTATACTAAAGAGTTACTTGAATTATTCCTTCTCATCTGGTAAATCGTGCTGTTCTCAGAGTGAGTAAACTTTGCCCCTGGCCTCAATAGACTGATTCTTTCTAGAAAAGTGGAGTCAGAATATATATTTATTTCCTTCTCCAAAAGAGTAATGGCAAAGGTCGAAAGGGAATGTTTGCTTATCGTCTATCACAACCAATGTTAACTTTGAAATGTTAAATGTCAGGTTGTATTTTGATGGTGAATTTGGCTTAAAACAGCAGCAGCAGCAGCAGCAACAACAACACCTTATTAACAATACAGATACCAACGTCAAACTGAGAAAATGTCATGTTAGCCAAGTACCATCTACATTATATTTTGTATATCTAGTAGTATTTTGATCAAAAGAAACAAGTTGTGCAATCCAGGACTTTAAAAGTACAAAGGAAAAGTGAAGATTAGTATACTAACAATAACATAAACACTTCAGACTGGTTCGACAGTGTTCACCTTACAGAGAGGGCAACTCCCACTTTGAGCTTTGAGTCTGCACAGCTGATACCCTCGCTTCTTTGCCATTCTAGAGCATAAATAGGGGAATATGGAACCTGAACCTCCCCCGTATTTTAGCCATGGATCCCATACTGTTTGCTCGAACACACTAGAGTGGGACAGCAGCTGTCACGGGTGTTGATCTGCTGTTTCTCTTGGCTTTTGAAATATGTCACAATGTGTCTTCCCAGAAGCATATGCAACTTGTTTTTAAAATTTCTAAAATCTTAGGAAATAGTATTTCTTAAACACCATCTACCAAACTGTTTTTACTTAGCTGACTAAGCTACGCTGAAGCTTTTTTGGATTGTAGCTTCTCAGGCGCCTGTCTAGGAGCCATGAATAACTTACTAACCACTTCCTATCAACAGCTCCACTTCAGTCAGAGATGCCCCAGACTAAGCTCCTGAATGAAGGAGATTCTGCTCCTCATCAGAACAAAAAGCTATATTGGGTCACGTCCCACCTTTAAATATTTTGAACAAACTTTTTTCAAAAATATTCCTGTGGCCATTCTTTGAACAGGTTCAATACAGGACATTTTGGGTCTGAACAATTCTTGCTAGAGACTTGATCAGTGTTTACTAAAAGAATGATTCCAGAGTTCTCACAGAAGTCCATGTATTTCTGAGTAAGGGGGGTTATGATTACCTTTTAATTAAGTTGATTACTGCAGCCATGCCAGCTCCTATTAGGAAAGCTGAACTCATCAAAATAAGGGAATTATTTAAATATTTAGAAGACTTCTAAAGAAATTTAAAACTATTACACACCCAAAGTAAATCGTATAACATAAAGTCAGGGCAAATTGAGGACTCACTTAGCTCATACAACACGACAATTTAAGAATGTGTAATAACTAAAAGCTCAATGTACTTTTTAAGGTCAGAGTTCAAAATAATTTCTACATGGTAAATAAATTAGAAGATTAATACAGTCAGGTAAAGGGAGAATTCTTACTTTGCATTTGAACAATCTCTCTTTCTTCTGTAGAGGCTGCCTAAATCCCCTATCATGGTGGAATTACCACAAGGAGATACTGACAGGTACCACATACAGTAGGGAATCTGATGGCACTAGTGAGTAATTTCAGGTTTCACATCTTAACCAGTTACCATCATTTTTATCTAACTGGGTCCAAAGCAAAGACTTGAGACAGCGTCATGGTCGTCTTCCACTTGTAGCTTGGGACTGTGTGCCACACTAAGTTGCTCATCACTTCACATGACTTTCCCAATATTATTTTTTGAATGTACATTTCCAATATAACATTTTTTAACCGCAGTCTATTTATCCCTCTGTCCATCTCTAGGTACGAAATTATAAAGTGATTCCCACCTAGTCCTCTTGTGGCTAACGCTTACATAGCTGTGCTAATACTGTAGTACAGCCATCTGGATTTACTCGGTTTTCAATCTCTTTTGTTCAATCATGTTTTATCTTCTAAACCTTATGTCTCATTAGGCACACTATTTTTTATTATTTTATTTTATTTTATTTTGCTGCAATTTAGTGCTTCCTTTGATGGCAGCACTTTCCTTCATGCATTGGAAGCATTAAAGCTTTCTTTCTACTTTGGGGGAAATGAAGACCAAGCACGTCTTTATACCTCACAGGTTCACTGGTCTTCTCTTGCCTCCTCCCCGTCACCATGTGGCAAAATCATACACACCCCACCTTTTTAAGCTCTCAGATAGCAAGTCTCGCACAGATATCCTCCCCACAGTAATATGTTCTCATCATACATGCTAATCCACTACATTTGCAAATCAATTCTGTGTCTCATCTGACTTGTTCCTACTGTTCAAATGCCAGTGAGCAATTTCAGCGCACTCCAGCAACGCATTGGAAACAAACAAGTTTCCAATGCCTTTATGAATGTCTATGACACCTGCTTCAGGGACTGCAACCACATGGTGTCTGCCACCATGTATAGTGGCACCACATAGCTGCAATTCTCTGGCCAGCTTAATGATGACCTGTGCATACTGGCCGTGAACTTGGTGCCCTTCCTATGCCTATAATTCTTCACACCTGGCTTCACCCCACTCATAGCCTGGACAGTCAGCAGTACAGTGACCCTGACAGTGTCCAAGCTCATACAACAGATTTTTGATGCCAAGAACATGATGAAGACCTATGACCCATGCCAAGGCTACTGTCTAACCATGATCATCATCTTCCAGGGCCCCATGTTCATGAAGTAGGTAGACATGCAGATGCTGCCCATCCAGAACAAGAATAACAGCTACTTTGTGGAGTGGATCCACAACAACATCAAGGTATCCATGTTCAATGTCCTGCCACGGGACCTGAAGATGGCCTCTACCAGCACACACACCCAGAAACACTATTCAAACACATCTCCGAGAAGTTCTTGGCCCTATTCCAGTGCTAGACCTTCCTGCACTGGATTGCAAGAGAGAGCATTAGTGAGATATAGTTCACTGAGGCCAAGAGTAGCATAAACTACCTGTAGTTCTGACATCAGAAACACCAGGATACCATCATCAAAGACAAAGAAGAGGGTTTTAAAGATAAGGATGAAGAAGAGGTCAACAAATAGGGGACTCTATAGTGCATATCTGCTCTTTTCTAGCCCTGATGGTAGAGGAATGGTGCCCTGGACTAAGCATCTCACAGGTCCCTCACAAACCAAACCCACTGCTCTGTTCCTCAGGTCACCTGGGTCAGTGTTTTCCTTTAAGAGAGAAGTGGCAGTCCCACCAGACCAGGGAGATTTTGTACTGGACGCCTTGAAAGCACAAGGGGGGTTGGGGGGCTGTACAGGCCCCAAGAAAACAGCCCCTCTCCTTTAAGTGCCCAGCCAACAGCGTTAGCACGGGAGTTCAAAAAAGGATTTGTTTTTCATCTTTAGTAATAAAAACTAAAGCTGCATGTGTTGCCTTAATTGAATATGCAATATAGATGTTTGTGACAATGATTCCTAATAAAATGCTAAACCTGTCTAAAAAAAAAAAACTTATCTACTTAGTCAATAAATAATGAGATAATTAAAGCCAGCATCTTTTATTCATTCAGAAAATAGATGTTGTTACAAAATATCTATCATAAGCAATCACAGCAAAATTCACTGCTAGCTAGCTATTAAGCTGTCAGTAAATTTGCAAAAGAGGGCCATACTATCATTATGCTCTGTGATGAATATAATAGCTTTTATCAATGTTCTTATATTCACATGGCCAATCCCAAACACTAAGGACAATAACTGCAAATATATGCATGCTAAATATGGGGTAGAGCACAGTAGTTTCTCAATATTTATAATTACATTTCTCTTTCTCATTATGCCAGATCCTGAGGGATGGATGATCATGATATATTATCATTAATTATCAGCACATGGATATCAACAGAGTCTGAAAATTATCAGTCCCAAATAAGTGATTAAAATCTAACAAAACTTTTACTAAAATAATATGTATAGACATGAAAACCAATAATATAACCTACCCATCAAATCCCCAAAGTTCACATTCGTCAAGCAGGGACAGGATATGCCCTTCATATTCTGTTACTATAAAAAAAAATTCACACAAAAGTAAATATTTAAAATAACAATCTATAGTTTTATGGCTTGGTTTGGCAAAATATTATTGCCAGGTCATAAAACAGCATTTATTCTCAAATATTTGAATCATAGGAAAGAGGATTGTTCATTGTCTGGTGTGTTTTATAGCTTTATAAAGACGACTACAGAGTTGTTTCAACTGTGTAAGTCATTTGGGGATATCCAACACACAGTGTTTAAGGATTTTATCTCAGTGCCTGTCTGTTTAGTTTTCCCAAAATAAGACAATCAGAACCTTAGGAACAGGAGTATTTTGAAAATACAGCATATTTGCTGGCATTGGACAGTCCACATTAAATCATTTTTGGCAACCTTACATGAATAAATTAGTCAAAAGGTTAGGATAAGATTTACATACCAGAAGAACATGTATCTGGAGCTGCTAGACTCAAGATGGAAGGAAGGAAGGAAGGAAAGAAAGAAGGAAGGAAGGAAGGAAGGAAGGAAGGAAGGAAGAGAGGAAGAACTGGTTTTGGAAAAGTAATGCCTTCCAGATGATAAGAAACCCAATCCCAGAGGGAAGCCGATGTACAGTACCAGAGCCCAGGTCCACAGAGAAAACGAGTCTGTCATAGCACATTTCTGTTGCCACTGTCGCTAATATCCCATGCAGCACTGAAAATGCCAGTGAAGACAAGCTGAGTAGGAGCGCTGCAGATGGCACAGAGCATCACAAGCACATTTAGTATTTTCTGGGGCATCCCTGCCAGAAGAAACAACCCAGCTGTATCCACCCATCAAAGATTTCTGCTGACTGACATGACACTGCAGATGGATTTTTTGTATAAGAATGTGCATCACTGTATGCAAGATTACATTAATCTTTCATGCCTGTCTGTCCCTGGTGCCAGCATAGTTCAAGCTTTTTCTTTGATGTCTTTGGATATTGTTAAACATTATTTTTCTTGGTGTCTGAGAGGGTCATTCTGTATCTAGCACTGTTACACTGTAATTCTCCCCATGCTTATTCACCGGAACAAAACCCTCATGAAGTCCCAATCAAAGGAAAAGTATGAGGAAATTAAAATATCAATATTCATACATTTGCAAGGTTACATTATCATAAAAGATGTGCACTGATAATTCATTTGTAACCATACACACATAACCATTTGCTACCTTTCAATGCAATGTGATAAGCATTCCTGCGCATACATGTTAAAGATCTTCAGGGGTATTATAAAGAAGCACATAAGCCACGGAGCAAGTTTTCACATCTGGGTTTTGTAACAAAGCTTACTTTTGAAAAAAAAATTTAATACTTTATAAACTTCATTTTCAAGCTATGCTTTGTTAAATTTTTTTATTTAAGTGAGAGCTAAACTAGTCTAACTTTTCTTTAATATCTCAAATGGAATTTGACTATACACTAATGTAACATATATGAGCACAGGCATCTTTCTAAACTTTTCATTACTTTCATTTTATGTACAAGTGTGCCTGTTTAAGAGTCCAGGATCCCCTGGAACTGGAGTTATAAACAACTTGTCAGTTGCCATATAGGTGCTGGGAATTGAACCCAGGACCTCTTAAAGAAAAACCAGTGCTCTTAACCACAGAGCCATCTCTCCAGTCCCTAAGCACAGCAATCTTAATGGGTATTGGAGAAGTTAAAAAATAAATCCCACTTTTGTCTGGAAAAAAAAAAACAAAACAGTAAAAGTATAAAAGAAAACTGACTAAAGGAATCCACAGATGTAAAATGTTTTAACAAGATGAATAAAATTAATGGTTTCTGGAGATATATAACATATTCAGTGAAAAATATGATATGAAATAGTAAAAAGTAACCATAAAAAAAGGATAAACTGTGGTTTTATAGCTATGTGAAGTAGGGAGAATCAAAACAAATGACAAGCCTGGCTGCTAGGGGCCCTTGAATCAGACAAGCCTCGGTCATCCCTCCACAAACAATCATGGAGAGAGGATACTGAGCAGCTTCTTTAATAAACAATCATGGAGAGAGGATACTGAGCAGCTTCTTTAACCATACTCCTCCATATTCTAAGACATCCACATTCTCCGTCACTTCCATATTAGAGATTTAAGACTCTATAACGTCCTGTTCTTTTATAGTCGTGCTCCTCCGCTTCAGCATAAACGTTACGAGCTTGGAGAACTAAGGCTAGGGCGAAGGTTTTGAGGTTAATACTAAATGTCCGTAAAGAATTTGTAATAGTCTGTAATTTGTAATCAGATGCACCTTTCATAACTTGAACTCCAACCCCTTACATATGCTTTATGGCTGAATTTCTTCAGATAGCCTAGTTTTCTACTGCATGAAGTAAGTAATGAGAAATCTACAAAAATAGAACCACCCACACAACAAAGGAGAAATAACACAGTCACAGGGACCGAAAGTCGAAAGGACAACCCATAAAGAAAGGACGCACACGACCTCACAAGAGCTCCTCTTTCTGAATAAGCCCTATTCTTTTAGGAGGCAGAATTATCTGGTGACTAGGCATCCCCAGGGGCCCTGAGCTGACAGTGATCGTAGCTAAGTTCTGAAAAGCTTCTTTAAACCGCGATGATGATAATTACCACGAGCTTGTCTAACACTTCTGTCAAAGCAAAGGGTGACTGAAGATTAAAGTACCTGCTGTGAATGTACAGAAGGCCACAGAGCTTGGTGACTTGACACACCAGACAGATTTTGATCATTACAAGGGACAACACTGACTACAGTAGATAACAATTGTAGGAAGCTAACTGTCGGCTCTCATGTTCTCTGTACTATGCAGTTTACAGCTAGCACAAAAACCAGTCAGTAAGACAGACAAATCTGTGATGTGAACAGTGCACCTGATCAGCAAGCTGTGTGGCCTTGGGCTGGATCAATTGATATGTAAGTAGGCATAAAGGAATATTTCTTATATGCACAAAGGCATTGAGACTGCACTCAAGGGTCAACACTGTTCAATACCATGATGCTCTGCCTCTAGCATAGAATCCCAAGCTAAGGTTCTTTGATACCACAGGGAGAGAGCCAAACACCTGCCTGTACAATATGCTACCTGCGCTCTCTTTGACTCCTCCCTACCAGGGAAATTGGAACTATCTGGTCTTGAGATTATTTTCTCTGACTTCTCCTCCTTCTTGTTCTGTGCATTATCCTGTCACCCAATGACTTCTCCAAACACTAGCATCTTTAATGGTATAAAGTTTTATTTTATTTTATTTTGAGAGTGAGAAGGAGAAACATGTTATGTGTCAGCCTGGACTTAACGCTCATTCTCTTCTTTGAATGTTGGGCCAATCTATTATTAGAGTGAATATCTGTTTCACCTAGGCATTTCCAGGAGCCTCCAGATGCTCTTGTTAGAGAAGATTCTTCCTACATTGGAGGAAGTAGCAGCATGTCGGGCTTCAGTTTTAACTAAAAGATTCCAAAAGTGCTGATTTATATTTGGAAGTGGTTAGGGATTCAGCACAAATCAAAGTGAACCAGTATAGATGTATTAATGTGTAGGATCTGTATTTAAAATAAACGTGTGAAAAAGTATATATAGGTGTAATATTCAAATCATGCTGAATACTTCCAAAGCATTGCTTCCTAACAAAATAACGTACAGGATTTATGGAATTCCTTTTCCACCTGGACTCAGCAGTGTAGATCTGTGTTAAATAAATGGACACGCAGTGGATGCATGCTCTTTTGCATTATTCTTCATATGTTACTTCCCATTAAAAGGTGAACTGAAACTGGTTACATAATTTCATGAAAATTAAACTCCTAATCTAAGGACCATATTTATTTGACACTTTAAGCTAGATATGCACAAAGGTCAAAAAGTTTCCAGTGTCCACATGTTTGTTAAGAAGTTGATACCAAAAGAAAATATTTTAATGTAAAAGTTTTGCTGATATACAACAGAAGATCCTTTCATAAGCAAAAGATGCAATTATATAGTCCTACCTGTAGGAGGGGTGTCAGGCAGCTAGTAATTAACCATTTTGCACTAACACAAAAAATAATTGTGCTTTCTGAAATAGCTTATGGTACGTTATAATGTAAACACAAATTTTATGCTAAAACATAATAAATCATACTTAGGAATTTGAAAGATATGCAGAGCATACTTCACTTACCAATATTACTGTAAGAGGAAAATCAGACATCCCTAATACTTCTGCCTCAGTTCAAGACCCATGCCCTGATGTCTCCCTCTTCTTCCTCCTCTTTCTCTTCCTCCTTGTCCCCTGCCTATTCCTCCTTCCTCCCACTCCCTCCTTCTTTTCCTCTTCTCCATCTTCTTTCCCTAATTGTGATTCTACGTGGACTAATCTTTGCCAAACCATAGTTTAACAGTATCATAAAAAAATCTAGCAACTGTATATCAAGATGTGGTAAGCAAATTGCTGAGTGCAGCATAAGATTTAGCTGAGTCTGGACTCAAGCTTGGATGGGATGCATTGCTGGGGGGCTTCCCAAAGCCACTTTGTCCTTCTCCCGTAATAGAATTTCATATTTGATTCAGGTATCTTCCTTCAGCCTTCAACAAAGGGAATCTACCCTCAGGTTCCAGGAAAGGAAACAATTGTCCAATGTTGAACACAGATAATCAAAGCAAAAGAAATTTGGACACATTTTAGGGTCTCCTCTTCTGGCACATACATGCCTCTCTTCATCCCACTAGGCAAGACTAAGAAAGGATGAAATTCAATGGGCAACTTTTTTTTTTTAAAGACAGGAAAAAGCAGATTCAAGACAAATTCAAAACTGTGAAGGTATAGCCAAAATTACAAAATAAACTCCCAAGATACTACAATATTAGGGATCCTTTTACCACCCCCTCCTACCCATCCTTTACTTAAATATGTCTGCTACACTCCTTTCTCTGCCTCCTTGAGCTCTTAAGAAGTATCTGGTTCGTGTGGTTTTCTTGAGCCATCATCAAAGTTAGTATCATTTCCAGATACCATACATTTTTATGCATGTGCCTAAACAATATTCAGGCTTCGGTATCTGTTTGGATCCATAACTTTGCATACTGCACAAAACAAGAATGCCACAAGAGATTATTTGCTTGTTTGTCAGGCTTACATCAAAAGCTTGGGCACAAGTGGCAGAGTTGCTCAACCTCCGAAGTACAAGGTAGTATAGTACCTTGGTTCCAGTGATGGATTCATAAACTGACTGATACATAGTAACACTCATGCAAACTGCTGTGTACTGCTCACATATGGAAAATGTAAGAGCTGCTAATGAGCTTGATACTTGTTTAAGGTTAGATCTCAGATCACTCCAATCTTTGGAACTATTCAATAGAAACTAAGAATGAATCTGAATCGTATATGTCCCTTGAGAATCACCTGTGACTCTCAAAGTTATGGACATAAAAACTAACTTTCCCACTACAACTCTGTTTTCGTTCATTTGAGGGTTTTTTCTTTTGTTCTTATTTTATTATTTATTTGTTTCTAATAAAACAGGTATGGCTATATAGGTCAGGCTAGCCTCAGAACCCCAGTCTTCCTCCTCGGTCTCTCAAGTGCTAAGATTACAGGCATAGGTTGTCAAGTCAGGCTCCTCCTTAGTGCCAGTAACTTCTCTTTAACTTCCATGCTGGGAGATGCCATTGAGGTGACTGAACTTCCCACAGAGCTTCTTTGGGGAACAACTTCCTTTTACCTAAGCCCTTCAAGACACTGAATTTCAGAGACCTTATGAACAGTGTGAGACCCATTTCCATCTGAGCAAAGCCAGGTCCTTCCTCAAGAAACATGTCATTAGGACTTCAAGACTCTGACTGGGCTTGTCTGAAGAGTAGCCCAATTACATAATAGGCTCTATTGACTACAGTGCGAAGCAGATCCCCTCTGCTGTGGTGTCGTAAGTAATGTCCATCCTTCCTGGTGGACATAAGTTGACTTTTAATAAAACGGGAATTTGGTCACGAAAATGTAAATGCCTAAGAAGACATTACTGATATTCTATTAATTTTTCGATTAGCTAATTCCCAACTTTCTTAGCACAAGGCTAAGTACACTCTTATATTCTACAATGGATCAAGTTCCTGGTGTCTCCAAAATCAACTGAAGCCAGCAGCATAGTGCTTAGGTTTGACCTAACCAGCAGGGGTCAGGGTCAGAACAACAACAAAAACAACCCAAGGGAGGAGCCACAGAAAAACATTAGGCAGAAATGTGAAAATAACACACATCTTGAAGATGTCAAAAGCCGTAATTTCCTTTCAAATAATACTTAATAATTGTTACCGTGAAAGAAGTTGCCCGAGACAGGGTTTCTACTGTTGCTACAAACTCCGTGAGGAGAGTAAAAGGTCATTTGATTTACACTTCCATATTGCTCTTCATTATTGAAGGATGTCAGGACAGAAATTCAAACAGCAAGACCCTGGAGCCAGAAACTAATGCAGAAGCCATGGAGGGGTGCTGCTTACTAGCTTGTTTCCTATAGCTTGCTCAGCCTGCTTTCTTATAGAACCCAGGACCACCAGTCCAGGGATGGCACCACCCACAAGGTGTTGGGCCCTCCCACCTTGATCTCTAATTGAGGAAATGCCTTCAGCAGGATCTCAAGGAGGCATTTTCTCAACTGAGGCTCCTTCCTCTCTGAATAGTCTTAACTTGCATCAACTTGACATCCAAAACCATTAAGAAGTCGAAAAGATTGTTATTTCAATACAAGATAGTGTGATAAAAGAATGAGAAAAGCACACTAAGTGAATGGCAGCTCTGAAGCTGGCACAGGTTACAGGACACATGAAGAAAGCCCTACTGTTATGAGCAGCTGTCCATGCTTAGGTAGGATGACTGTGGGCTCCCTGCGGAGGGACTGTGCACAGGTGACTGTGTACCTTTAAGTGGTAAAGGTACACAGAGACAAAACAAACAAACAAAACCGGCACTTGTCACATCAGCCTTTATGCCTGCAAGCTTCTGCAGAGGCTCCACCATCTCCTAAAATGAAAATGAGTAAGGTTAGGTTGTCCATCAGGGTATCACACACACACGTCTCTAAATGTCATCTGCTATTTGCGCCTTAAATTCTTGCTCAGATGTGGCTTCATTTTTCACCAGCTGTTTTCTTACATGATGTGCTCCCTCTTCGACGGAGTCATGCATTATAAGAAACATTTTATTCAGAAAGAAGGATATAAACACCAGCAGCAACTCCCGAACGATGATGCCCTCTGACCTATTCATGGATTAGGCACTGCTTCTCGGAGACAGGTTGTGGGCTATGACAAACAGCGGGGTTCATTTCCTCTCCTCCGATATATACACACACTGGAACTGGACACCTAATGACCTCAGGCCTACTGACATCTGACCTACCCCACGACTCCAGGGACAGAGCTGAGCAAGCAGGGGTGGGTCACTGCTATCAACCAGTGCAGTACATGCTGGTAGCTTAAAAAGAGGCTTTAGGTCAGAGTTCAAATCCCAGGAGAGGGCAGGGAGAAAGTGCTTTTCTCTTGGGGACCAGGAAAGCACCCCCTCCCAAAGGCAATCAATCGGTCACTGTGCTGCCTCACAGTTGGGACTGAGATTTGATACTGCAATTTTCTGGGCTTGCAAGATGCTTAGCACCGAGAACCCACTTGGAGCAGGTGCAGAGCAAATTGTCTGTTGTTAGGACGGCGCAGGAGCCAAAAGGAAGCTGACAACCATTTCTTTTGAGGTAAGCTACTCTCAGAAGGCAGAATTTTAAGATTACAGAAGCAGCTAACCTTTGCTTTGAATAAAATCATCACTCAAGATAAATGAAAGTAAATGTCCATTTATGACAAGCTCTGTGTCTTATACTATACTTAGAATATTTTTCTTTCATGATATTTGAAGTAATAGACTTCTTTAACCAACATGCACTGTTTTGAAATCGGGAGGGGGGGGCAGGGGGGACTTGGGATGAGGAACAGAAGAGCCATGTTGAAGTCTTTGGACATTCTTGGGAAACCTTCAGGGTCTCTGATTTGATGAGAAGCTTCATCAGCCTCCTGGTCACACCTGCTGAGATCCCCATCCGTGTTCTGTGCCTCTATTTTTCCAGTTCTTGTATTTGAGTGAGCGCTGAGAATCCTATATTGTGAGTGCTAGTTCCTGGGCCTTCTGTATCTTTCACCACCAACCCCCTCTGGTACAGGGAGGGCCCTCACCTGAGCCAGCATGTCTTGCGGAGCTCCAGCATAACCTCTCTGGTCAGTGCTTCACTGTTCCAAAGCTGCCCTGGCATCTTTGCTGTGGAGCTGTCCAGGCTCCTTAAAATGCCCTTCAGAGACTGCAAATGCCATCTGAACCCAGTTCCTCTCCTCCTGCATTCAACCTTCAGGAAAGACTTATGGGACCTTTGTTTTCTATCCTGGCCAAAGATACAGCTGGTATGAAGCAACAGTGCAGGGACATCTGGACTCATAGCAGAGGTACGAAACACAATGAGAGTTTGTGTGTGGGGGGAGCTGTTTGAGGATGGGCGTTTGTGGGGTGGGGGTGTACGGGGAATGTGGATGTATGGGGGATGTTTAAGGCAGTGTTACTTCTTAGGGATCTGGAGAAGCCCTCTTGAAGAAAAGAGTATTTGCATGGGGCTTTCCACTCCCCCACCCCCCCCAAGAATGCCTCCCTCCATTACTCTCCAATTCATTACCAGTCTGACAGGGCTGGAACTTCTAGGTGCTGCCAGCCTAAGCAAGCACACAGAGCTGAGTTAACATAGGCGATTCCTGGGCAGCTTCAACTCTCTTACGACAACTTGGGCCATTGCACTGCATCAGATGCCAAAGCTGCTGCTGGGACCTCCTCACTCAGATAGTTTTCTGTTTCCATTTCAAACATGCTTTAAAAACAAAAATCAAAATCCTACCAGTTTTTTTCAAGGCTGGCTCCAAACCCCACTTCCTCCCAGGAACCTTTCGTCGTCATCCCTGGAGTCTGCTTGGTTCACTGTTCTGTCCCCACTTTACTCCAGGCTCTGTCGGTAACTTGCTCTTGTACCATTTATAAAATAGTCTCTGATGGGACATCTTGGGGCTTCCACTAACTAACCACAGTTCAATTAAAAATGGTAGGCTTGATGGTAGTAAGTTACATTGTGTTGGTTTTTTATTTTTAAACATTCAGCTTCAGAGGCTACATGGACACTAAGCAAACGACAGAAAATGAGAGAGAGAGAGAGAGAGAGAGAGTAAATTTTGTCTTAGAATAACAGTAGTTGCATGAAACATTCCAAAGTTCGAAAAATCTTCTTTTCAGAAATTAGAAAAATTGTTTCAGATCCCTGATTCATCAGATGACAATTAGGGAAGAGCATTTACATAATCTTAAATGTTCCCCCTTTACAAGATACTGAAGCGACAGCAGCTGTGTGCTGTGAGGTTCTAGATCTCATGAGAATACTGTTGCTGTCTCTTAATCAGGATCTAAGCAGGCAAATGTCTGGTTTGCTTTCGTTAAACCAGGCCTGGGCCAGGAGCTAGCTTTAAACTTTAGGTACCAAGAGTCAGAAGTAAATCCGTCCTTGTCCATCTACGTTTAGAGGTCTACAGTAACCTGAAGGTCTTCTTTTCTTTTGTAAACAGACAGTATCCATACAGTTGGTGTTATAAAACCTGACGTTAATTTCTCCATTTTTCTATGATCCTAATTTCATCACCAACTCCTCCATGCTTGCTGTGTATCAGGCAGAAGCAGGTGATCTGAGGCTCCATTAGTGAAGTCCCTGTCCTTACGAAGGTAACTTCGTAATGGCTGAACACAGAAAACAAAGGAATTCAGATTAGCCAGAAGGTATCTATTCTACAGACAAAAGCACAGCAAAGGAAAGAGAGAAAGAGAGAGAGAGACAGAGAGAGAGAGAGAGAGAGAGAGAGAGAGAGAGGTGTGTAGGAGACTCCCTGGTAGGAAAAGTCAGGTCCCCCAGAGCTTTTCAGTTATTTCTAGGGACTTTGATTTTGCTGCTTAGAAAGAGATATATGGTGAATTTTGAGCAAAGCAGTAATATAACCTCTGGCTCACTCTGGCCTCTGGGTAGACACTGGTGATCTTCTTAGAAAAACCACAGGAAGACAAAGTCAGCACAACTGGCTAACATTCTGAATAGAAGACGATTGGTTTTGGATCAGAGTGGGTGCCATGGACTTTTTAACATCTATGGCACCTACTATGATCAGGGCCCACTTGGACTATATAAAGTGGTCTGGATCAGGTAGGGTTGTATGGTAGGACCCTGTCAAAAACAATAGCAATCACAGAAAAATTATTATGGGAGAATGTTGATAAAGTAAAAGACTCAAGATCTTTGATGGATTTGACACAGAGACTAAGAGAACATGTGTGAAAATATCAAATTGCCCCCCAGCATAATATAGCAGAGGAAGTGCCAATAGAAGCTTTAGTCTTTAAGGGGAAAAACAACAATAAACAACAACAACAGCCCCAGCAAGTGTACAGGTAGTGCAAACTGGAGACCTGGAGGGCTGGTGTCAGAGCTGAGAGCTTTTAAGGGTGGGAGGAGAAAGGTGGAAGACAGGAGCATCTGGATGAGTGGTTCACAGCCACTCTGTTAGAGGACTGCAGGGGGAGCTATAGGCCCTCAGGAGAGCCAGGTCACTCCTAAGGCAAGCGTGAATCCAAATATCCCTGTGTGGGATGTGATAAACAGGTGATAGTGTAGAGTTTGCTGATGGTGGGCCAATGCTTCCAGAGGACAGAGTGAGGGTGTCTGGAGCTGCAGGAAGCAAGGAACAGCGCTGGGATAATCTTGCAGAGCATGAGAGGATGAGTCAGTAAGGAGGAGTCTTCTTTGGTGCTGGGGTAGAAATCGCACTGTTCATAGTTATGGCTAAAAAGTCTGCTTCTAAGCAGAATGTATCTGAGAACACCTCGCTTCAGCCTCTGGCAAAACTAGCAGAGGAGAAACAATGCCCAAGGCTAGAGCTCTGCACAGACCATCCCAGCCAGCTGACTATGCTGTCCAAACCTGAAGCCAGATCCCTGTGAGGCCTTAGGGCAATGCTTTTCCTTTGCCCTGAATGACCTCAGTGGAAACACGAATTTGAGAACCTTCTACAGACAAGTAAAAGGGTAAACAAGGGACAGAGCCCCCAATCTCCTTAATTTGCTGGTTCTAAGACACCTACATCCTCTCCTGGGAGGCAAACATTGATATGGCTCTAGGGATCCTTCCAGAAATGCGTAGGCACGCACACACAGTCTACATATGTACTCTAAGTCTTTATATGTTGTCTTTGTTTCTGGGTCAGTGTTTATTTTATAGATGATTTTGGGGTTAGTGAGATAGCTCATCGGTTAAAGCACCTGCCCCAAGTCTGATGACCTGGATTGGATTCTCTTCGACAAGAATATGTAATTAAGATGTCAATTACATTCTAATTTTAATTCAGTGTTTTCTAGTGAGAGAGGTTGAAAAATGCAAATATTTTAAAGGCTGCTTCCATTTTCTGCAAGCTTGTACATCACGCCATATTTTTCAAGTGAGTTCTGTGTGTCTCCCTGGTTGTCTTAGTTATAGCAGTGCTTTAGCCTGTAGCAAACTCATTGTTGCTTGTCATAGAGTGAGATATACATTCCATGGTCTCTTTGGCCTTGCGTTTTTATTCATAACATTTCCTTCATGTGAAGATTTCTCAGTTTTATGTACTTGCCACTGAGTTTCTCTAGCGCTTGTTCCACGTCCTCTGAATCTGAGGTCATATTTAAAAGTCTTTTAGGACTTTAAACACCTCTATTTCTCCTTTAATATTTTTGTGGTCTCAATTTCATATTCTTAAAAATTCTATCTGAAATTTATTCTGGTAGAAGAAGTAAAATGGAAATTTGAATTTATATTTTCTCCACTTGGCAGTCCATCTGATCCAACATCACTCATTAATTGATCAGCCTTTCCCCGTAGATTCTGTTTGTTTCTATGATTAACAGCTTGGATTTTCCCTGTTTTATGCTAGGGCTTGTACTCAGGGCCCCATGTACATGAACCATAAGCTTACATCTGAGCTACAAGCCCAACCCCAGCCCCCAGCGTTCAATGCTACCCTCAGCTGCACAAAAATGCTGAAAGTGTAGCTCCTCCAGTGTGTAGTCGAAGGGATGTTCATTTAGTCACGGGTAGCACTTTGTTGTGGTTGTTGTTGATGTTTGGGATGCTGGGAATTGAACCTAAGGCTTTGCACATGCTAAATACTTGCTTGAGCCATACCCCACATGATCATTAAAATCAATTTATCTAGCATCATAAATCCTTCTGGTATCTTATAGGAATGTATTCAAATAAATTTACCTTAAATAATTTTATAACATTCAATTTCTTTTCTACAAAAACATGTATTTCCACGTAATTCATTCGTCTATATCCCTCAGTACCGTGTTAACTATTTTCAGATAAATGTTGATGGCTGTTCAGTTTCACTTTTTCTGTTGTTGCTGTCATTATAGTTCCCCTCTAACAGCTGGTAAGATGGCATGTTAAATGGTCATATTGCTGGTAAAAGTAATTGTTGACCTAGACAATGTAAGAGGTTATAGGGAAACCCTATGACGAAAAATAGGAGAATTAGAGATAGTTTATGTACAGAGATCAATAGTTTATATTCCGGATTCTAGCTGCAGTGGCTAGTCCCACCTGTCTAGGCCCTATCTAGCCATACTGATAAAAGACAATCCGGTCAGCTCTAGAATGTGTGAGCAGTACCTTGAGTGTTTTCCCATAGAAGCTTTTAAGTTAGACACATATCATGTTGCTAACACATCCGTGTCCTATGATTGTTAGCATTCAGACACAAGGCTGATCCCGGGCTTCCTGTCTCAGACTTGTACCATCATGCTGACATCAACTTCATGAACACACTGTAAATAGAATCAGAGTTTTGCCTCTTTTCCTAGGCAAAATTATTTCCTCTGATAATCAGGAATTTCTTTTCTAGTGTAGCAACTCATTTTAAGTCACATATTGGTTCATAGACTTGACATCTGATTTAGTAAGGTGGCCTACTTGCTTTAAATGTCTGATCGAATTGAATAGTTCTCATGTACACATGGGAAAGTATACTTATGATAAAACTTCTAATTAGCAAGATCCAAAGTCATACAGAGGTAGAAAGCAGATATCACTAGGTGTGAACATGAGAGATGATGCTCTAGCTTACACCCTTGACCCACAGAACACATAGACAGCTGGACTGGGAACTCTGGTGGTACAACAACATTTTTCTGTCTAGAAAACAGTATGTCACAACAGGTACAAGATAAAGCTACTGGATCCCATTGTTAGCCAATCCCATCACTTCTTTTGATATCAAAGAGCCCCTTGTAAAGCCTTGTAAAGCCCCTTGTGTGTTGAGCTGGGCCTTCAGGAGGTCCACATAGAGTGGTGTGAGAAACATGGCAGATGGGAATGCAAACCTACATCTAGATTCTGCCTCAATAAAACACTGACTTTACTCAAGTAGGGGATGTAATGTAATCCACACAATCAGCATGCCAGCCAGTGATTGGCTAATTCCTCTGGGACAAGGCACCACACACACAGGACTCAAGGTTGCTCTGTTCCCATTAAGGATGGTGGCATCCAATCAGTCTTGGTAATGAGGAGTGCTGTTTGCTAAATCTATGCTTCTCTCATGCATGTCACAGTATCTCTTTGTGTCTACAGATATCACATATGTTGTATGTTCCATTGAAATGACGAAGATGAACATCTATGGAATGCGGCATGTTATCTTCTCTTTAGAATGAGTTCTCTTTGCCAGACATTTATGTAGGAGAGATATCTCTGTGCTTTGTGATTCCTGCCTCATCTTCATTGTCAATCTTTTTTCCAAGTCACTGACTGCTTGGCCAATCTCTTAAACACCATCCATGCACTCAGCTACAGCCTGTTCCTAATTGCCACGCACAGGCTCACATTCACCAAGCCCTCCAACTTCTTTACAGCAAGTAGTGACTATTTGAGATTGTGCCAGTCAATAACCTTTCTTCTAAATCCTTTGCTTTCTTTTAGGAACATGTTTGATTACTTTGTGATTCTCTGGCAGATTACTTTTGCTGTATGCTGGAGGACTGACTAATCTCACTCAAGCACAGCTCCGTCTCACTTGCTCAGGTCAGAGGCATTTGAAAACTGGTAATTGCAAATTAGGAAGTTATCCTGCCTTTTAAAGTGGCCCTGTGTTTCTAAGCAGCAAAATACCCTAAGAAACAGACACCACATCCTCTTCATAGGATCATGGCATTAATTCTGATTAAAAGACTGAACTGAAATCTCTATATCACCCATAATTAATTAGAGAAGGCAAGGATAACTGATCTATCTCATAAGCATTATGAGGAATATTTATTGAGAGCTAGATGCTCCCCTGAAATTGATGAACCACTCAGAACTTACTGTTTTTAAATAGAAACATTGCAACAGAAGGATCTGGTTGTCACATCTTTAACTATGGTGTCAGTTTTGCTTAATAATGGAACAGTTCATCATTACATGCCACCTGTCATAATACGAGGTACTCAGCACCATTTACTGTTTTAATTGAAATAGCCAAAATAAATCCAGTTAAACTTTTGACTGAAAACCCAGTTTCACATAGTCTAGATTTTATATTTAGAGGACCAAAGAACTATGAAGAAGCCATTAGGTAGTGCGGAAGAATCACCTGGCATCTCATTAGAAAGAACCACCCTAAATACAGCACATCAGGATGTCTAGAGGCCAGCACAAGTCATCCTAGTAACCCTTACATCCACTAAAGTGTCTATAGAACCAATCATCTGAGCTCTTTCAAAGTCAATGTCAAAGAATACATAACAACTGGGGAAAGAAATCAAATATCATTTAGATATAATTAATTAAATGAAAGATTCATAATAGAAATGAACTAAAAGTACATTATGGGAAATAGGACTTTTTAATAGGGACCTGTGACAATAAGTAAGTTTGGTGGATAATGATATCTGGTATTCATAAAATGTCTGGTTTAAAGGTACATTTAATGTTGATATTATATCAGGAAGATATATTACAAAGTCTATAATCTACTTTGTAACACAGCGATACAGTGTTTAACACAAACATAGGAAAGCAATAAGAACTATAATATCAAGGTGATGTACACACAGGTACTGTTCCAGCTTTCTTCCTATTGCTGTGATAAAATACCCTGACCAAAAGCAATCAAGGGGAGGAGTTGGTTTGCTTATCTTACAGTTTCATGTACTGCAGTCCATTATTGCAGGAAAGTCACAGTGGCATATACTACTTTTTTATTTCCTGGTAGCACACATCATCACTTAGGGGATTGGAAACATATTTATTTGACCTTTTAAATTCCTCTTGTGTTTGTAGGACAGGATCCCCTTGCATCAAAAGTTTTGTGTTTCTACTTTTTCCAATAGATAGATAGATAGAGAGAGAGAGAGATAAATAGAGATAGAGAGATAGAGAGATATAATGAGAGATAATAAAAATAGAAAAATATAAAACAGGTTACAATTGCATTAAAGATATTAACGCAGTGACAAGCTGTATTATAGAACAATTTCCAGAATGCTATGGTCTAAAACAGACAAAAAAGCACAAAGCACTTATGTTAATTCCTAAGGTACAATGAAAAGGCTTAGACAAATATTTGATGGAGAACCAATGATCTATCAGAACCAGGTTTTACGATGGACATCTAAATTTATTGAAAGAAGTTTTAAGCATGTAAAGGGAGACTACTTCTTCACTGCCAGGTTAATCTTTTCAGCCATCGTCTCATACTGAGCATCCGAACGTAGGAAGTTGAGGTTGGTAGAACATAGTTAAGAGCTGGCAAATGCTTTTCTAAATTAATAGCAGCATAGGACACAGGCACCAATCCTTTTACTCAGAACTTAAATCAGTTCACTTTCCAGAACAACTCAATCAGAG
The DNA here is from genome assembly GCA_019843965.1 of Rhynchomys soricoides. Lineage (NCBI taxonomy): Eukaryota > Metazoa > Chordata > Mammalia > Rodentia > Muridae > Rhynchomys > Rhynchomys soricoides. The sequence goes on along the minus strand of JADRCH010000252.1, from coordinate 3,582,636 downwards.
CCCAAAGCCAGCAGTGGAGCTGGAGAGTCACGCTGCCCTTCGTATATACAAAACTGTTGGCTTTGTAAGGCAGCCCCCATTTTTCAATCCTTGTCTGGGACTCAGTGTGGTGTCCCTGAGCTCCACTGGGCATTCAGCCTTCATCTCACAAGAGAAAGGAAGACGCTGAGAAGCAGGTGGCCCAGAGGACAGCACTGGTGAGCAATGAAGCCAAGGCAAAATTTACCACTTACTATTGCCAGATGATTCTGTAAGCCTGTTTTCCATGAAAAGAACTAACAAGGCGGGTAAGGCATGGTCCTTTAAGGTTTGTTTGTTTGTTTGTTTGTTTTGTTATGTTTTTAAGAATGGCTCACATGCCAGATAAACTGAAAGAGAAGTTGTTTGTTTAATGACAAAGCAGGCATGTCTTCCGGACTGAACAGAAACTTTTTCACAGAACATGGGAATATAGAAGCATTACGAGGATGGATGTCGGATCACAGCTACAAAGAACCCAGTGATCAATGTTTTAGCCTGGCACAAGACCAGGCATCAAATTCAGGACCTTATCCAAGGACAGCCTGATTAATATAAAACTATAGTGAAACATTTAAATCCCCACCCCTTAGAAAAAATGAATTTCACAGGAGCAGTGATCACTTATTCATAACTGTACAATAGTATGAGCAGCTTCCCTGTAGATAATCCAGGATTTAAATAGAAGCACGAGTCAACATTAATATGCAACTGACTGGATTCTCAGTCCCTTGGTAACCCCTCAATTCATACTCTGGAGTAGAGACCTTTTTAGCACGCCAGTTTGCAATGAACCAGCAGTGTAAAACAGAATGGCCAACTGCTCCTCTGTTAGTAACAAATGTGCTAATATGTACTAGTTTAAACTTGATCTATCAGTGAGTCAATGAACCATGAAGGGTGGGGGTTAATCAGGGTGTTCTCCAAACAAAGGCTCCGGAGAGCTGCAGGGACACACCCCCCAGACTCACATCTGTGCTGTTTTTGAGTTTGGGTGTGATGGGAATGGCAGGGTGCTCAAGACAGTTGAGCCCAGAATCCTGCAATAGTCTTTTAGATATTCACAACTATTTCACACAAGAAAGCAACCAAACTGTTGGAAAGCAAAAGCCTAAACAGGAGAAACAAACTCCTCAGCTAACCGCACTGCCTGAGAGTCTCTGAGAGGTAAAGCGTGCCCTGTTAATGAGTAACAGTGGTGGTAAAAAGCCTTTCACGGAAGAGCTGACTATTTCCCAGCAGAGCTTAGAGGGGAAGATATTCCTCTATCTTAGGTGATTTATATTGAAATGTATTGATTTCCCTTTATTGTCAAACAAAAGCATATGCGTACTGATCTTTACTCCTAGAGATATAAGTAGTTCTAACGCCACAGTGTGACTTAAAGTTAAGAAATAAATTCGCATGCAGTTTGCCAGTGTGAACAAATCTCTTTTTCTACCAGCTAACATGAAGGGACAGACAATTAACAGAAGGAATCACCTGCTGGTGGACTGATGTAAATGCTTCAGTATTTAGATAATAATGGAGCCAACACCAGCTAGAGGGAGAGTGAACAAAAGAAAGGAGAGACAGACAGGCGACAGTTCACCCAATAGAAGTTACCTTTTACCAACTATAGGCTCAGTTACAATAATTATCATTTAAATAAAATTATCATCTCAAGAATCTAATTCGATGGCACAATTGGACATTTAATCACCCACCAAAGTAGAAAATTACAAAATAACAGATACTTATTTCATCACTGTTTTTAATTTAATAATTTAATCCAGTTAGAAAGTTTCACTAAAGTAACTTTCTCTGGATCATACGTAAGTGCTATAACTGGGTGTGGTTTTAAAAGGAATATTCTCAGTAATCTACAAGGTCTTAAAAGCTCAAAGGAATAAACACCCAAGGGAAGAGACAGCATCCGGAATGGAAAAAATTTTGCCAACCACACATCAGATGTCAGTTAATAGCCAGATCATGGAATGAACTCCAAAAATCAAACACTAGAGAACCAAATACTCCAATCAATAAATGAATGAATAAACTGAATACAGAGTTATAAAAAGAAAAAACAACTACAAACGGTGGGTAAATATCCTATCTAAAAATTAATGCTGGGGTGCTTGCACTCAACTCATACATTTACAACACAAACCTTGTTGGCGATGGCCCTGTAAACATGAAAGAAGCCTCATAAATATTTTTAGAACCAGAGGAGCAGGAAATCTGCTGTGAGGTCGTCTTTTTTAAAACAAACAAGAAAACGGGGCACAAAATAGAGGGCTATGGAAGAAGGATGGATTTGCAAGGAGTTGTAGAAAAGAAAGAAAGAAACAAAAACAAAACAGAAACCTCTTCCATAGTCTTAGCCATCAGAAAAATACAAACTGCAATTGGAGCTTAGTGGCCAGTGCTTACCTGGTACCCATGGGGCACATGTCCCTGGTGTGAGTCCCAGCAAAACGAAAATTGGCATGTATTATAACATGCTCAAGGGACTGATCTTAATGTGATTGAGTATCTAATAAAAGACATCAGAGAGAGGAGAAGAGGCAGAAGCAGAACTTTTAGAGAACATTCATGAAGGGCAGAGTCATTTATGGGAACAGAAATTATAATCAAAACCAGTGAGAGAGAAACATATTTAGAAATTAAATCTCTGTGAAGCAGTGTCTAGGTGGAAGGGGAAAGTCAGATAAAAACTGTGTAATTACCTAAAGATTGTGGTAAAAAATATTTTACTTTTAGACTCTATGAGCTACATTATATACAGCAGTGAGAATCCAGGGTCTTCAACATTTGCATTAATAAAATAGGAATAAAAATGAATCTCCATGTCCAAACTTTAGAAAACAAACAGCAAGTTAAACCCAGAGTATAAAAAGGAATATAACGAATGAAAGCAAAAGTTAATGACATAGATAAGGAATTGAGTAGGTCAAGTTACTAAATGAAATGACTCCTGCAAACCCAGCCCCCGAGGAGCTAGGGATTACATGTTTTTTCAAAACTTACTTTTAATTAGGGTTTTTAAATGCATTAACCTCCCTTCTGGCCCACCACCCACCAAAGGCAGTGGAAAGGAAAGATTGATAGAGCAAAGGAAGATGTGCACCTGTTTATAAACTAGTTCTTTGGAGCAAATCCAATCTGTGTTGTCAGGAAATCAGCAGTTCAGTTCACATCAATCAGCATCGACAATTTGATCCACTCACAAATACCATTCACAAAGAAATAAAGGCAGGTTGATCCAGAAGAAACCACAAGGCTCTGCCAATCATCCAGAGTCCAGGGAAGTACCACCAGAAGTTTTTTAGTGTGTTCCTCACTATGAAGTCATAACAAATGATGACCAACAAAGAATGGTAGGATGTACCAATACCACCTAGCATCGTAGGTGAAGACCAGCATCAGCAAAGCCCAATGATGACCAACAAAGAATGGTAAGGCATATCAATACCACACAGTATTGTCCACTGTCTTTTGGGTTATACTTATTTCCTTTCCAAACATCACATGTTCTCTCAAGTGTCCACTCTAACAAAATACCACATGACCTTTTTCCATGCTGCTTTTAGAAAAATACTACGTGTCTATTCTCAGCAAAATATCCTCCCTCCCATGTGTCTGCTTCAGCAAAAGCATTCTCTCATACAATGGTTTCCAGAAAAACATCAGATGACACAACTGAGTCTCCAAAGAAAGCAGAAATCTCTACTTCAGTTACACCTGGAGATTACAGAGGAGACCCTGATTTGGATGTCAGCAAGAACACATACAAAAGGTCCTACTTCAAAGAGCAAACAATAAACTTATTTAATCATTGCAATTGGAAAAGCATAATATGCAATGTAATTGATAGAAAATGTTCAGATCAATAGAGAAGACATTTCTAAAAGTAGATTATGCCTTTAACTTCTGAAAGAGTGAAGTCACGGTGTGTCTTCCTGTGCTTTTTTTTTTTTTTTTTTTTGTACTTGGCAATGAGATAAACAGAATTTCTTCTGCTGTATAGTCTCACCATAACACCCTATGTAAACATGGGACCATGCAACTGAGGACTGAACCTTGAACTAAAATAAACTGTGTGCAAGTTGATTTAGTCAAGTATTTTGTAACACTAACAGAAAACTGAGTGACCCACAGACTTTGTGGTTGCCTTATTTGTCTCAACCCTGGAACCAATAAGCTTCCCAGCATTCCTAGTTTCTTTGAGTAGAAATTGACACCCAGAAATCCAAATGTTAGATGCCTTCATTGTCCTCGGAATGTCTCATGTTCTAGGTTCTTGCAATACAGGTTGGTAATAGTTATCAGATGTGAGGTTTATATTGTTCTTTGATTCCCAGAGGCTCTACAGCGATTGTCCTGACTCCCAGAAGGCTCTACAGCGATCGTCCTTGTTCCTCTCCTTTCCAAATTCTCATCTTTCTTCCTCTGTAGTCAGCTGTTCCCAAAGCACATTTGCTTAGCCCTGTGACTGGTCTCACAGTAGCAGTGACCACATGAAAAATAGACCTTGTAGAAGGTCACAATTCCATTGAAGACATGAACCAAGTGACCTACAACCTCACACTGGACCCCATCTCTTAAGATTTCCACTTTCAAATGGCATGAACCTTTAACATCGGGGAAACATCCCACATCCAAACTAGAGCAACAAAGTATCTCTTGTTACCCACAAGTGAACAAGCACTACCACCGTAACAGAAAGCAGGTTGAAACAACATAGGAGCCAGCTTCAGGAATGGGTCAAACTTTTCTTCACATCCCAGAGGCCTTGTACCATTTCCTACCAATTCACACAAGAGAGCGTACTTATTCCATCTCCCTGTAAGGGGGGCCTTCGTTCTGCAGCAGACACATCCCAGTGCATGCAGCTTCATCTCTTTCTTCCTTATCTTCCTTTCTCTTCTCATCCCGTTCCCTTCTCCCCTCTTCCCCTCCTACTTCCCTGTACTCTCACAGTTCTCTAAGTTTAGGTCATGACATGAAGGGAAGTAGCCTCAGAAACTGCGTGACAAAAGCCCTTAGTCATTCCTGCAAATGACCCAGAAACCACAAACACACACAGGCTTTGCTTGTCTCCTCTTTATGAGGGAAAAACCAGTATGTGTAACTAATAAAATAGCAAACTCATGTTTTCACGATAAGTGATTTTCCACTTGAGAGATATTTTTAAAACATGAACTAAAATTGATTCTTTTTATTCTTTAGGTGTTTTTCCCCCTTAATGCTGATAACTGGCTAATTTGAGAACTAATTGCACAGTGCTGCAGCGCTTTATCTATTGGAAATATTCCATCTGCCTTAAACAGAAACCAATCTATCCACAAAAGATTGTATCCACCAAGGATTCCTGAAGGTGCATGTAACATCTTTATAAGCATTACGCAATTATGTTAACATCAGTAGTCCTGTGATGAATGCTAGGAAGCTCTAACAACTTATTGCCTAATATGAAATATCATTTATTTCTCTTTGTATAGATTGTATGGTTGTCACTTTGTTACTTTCTACTTCATTTCTTTCCCATGGAAAACTGACTGTCCATTTTGGTTTGGCCTCATCCGTGGACCTATTCAACTTTGGATCTCTCTTGCAGGCTTGCAGGCTTACAGTCTTTGAGCAAGGTTTAGGAAACTCTGCTAAAGGTAGGAACCCAATAGTAGTTACTTAACTGTGTGTTTATGTGAGCTTTTCAAATTCCTCTGGTTAGCATAAAGAAACCACTGTCATGTCTTCCCTGGTATCTGTGCAGTTCACCCTAAGACATCTGAGAATTCTCAATAGTGATTAGTGATGAGAAAGTTATTTCAGCATTGGGACCAGAAGTTTTAATGTGACTGCTGGCCCCAAATGTTGTCTGTTTTAAGACTCTAAAATTCTGAATCTTAATGTTTGGAACAGAACACTAGAGATGGAGATTTCAGTGAAGATGATATGTGCTTCTAACAAGTGTCTGACATCCTACTTTGGGGGACAGAGTCTTAACTATACAGTAACTGTGATTCCTAGAAGTAGCACTGTAGCAGACAGAGAAGGAGGAGCAAACATGTGATAACTGTGCAGTCGGACAAGGAAAGGGGGGAAAGATGTGAGTACGTGCTGGTAAGAAATGATGTCTTTCAAAACAAGTCAATGCCATTTTTCGGGAAAACCCATCTCACTAGCAAAACCAGTTAAAAGTAAGGTTTTTGTACTGAAGTATGAGACAAAACTGAGTTTTAAAGAAGCCCTAATTTTTGTTTTGTTCTAATTTAGCTCAACCATGCTAAGATGATCAGTCTCACGGGACACTGATTTGATCTAATAGCAAACTGGGGTAAATCACTACATTTATGGAGGGAAACCAGTTTAACACTGGAGAAATGGGCTCAATGGTTAAAGTATTGAAAGCATGAGGATCTGAGTTCAATCCCTAGAACTCATGCAAAAAGACAGGTGTGGTGATATATAAGCCTCACTTCAGGAGACAGAGAGCTGGATCCCTGGAACAGAGTGGCTAGCCAGTCTAGCCTAATTGGTGAGCTCAACAGCAATGAGAGGCCCTGTCTCAAAGGACACAGATAGTGTAGACAATGTCCCCTACGATCATAGACTAAGTCTTCTTCTGGCCTCTATACACATACATACATTCACATACATGCACTTTAAAAATAGGATTCTTCAGGTTTTAAAAGCTCCTTTCATCATTTTGCTTTTCTTGTGTATAAACTAAGAACTGCTAGCCATCATTAATTTATTCACTTTCACTGTTTGTTGTCATGAATTGTTTCAATTCCTCAAGACTCACAACAAAACTCATAATTTTGTCCCCATATTTCTATGGGAATATATTTATAGTTCTTGATGCTATTATGAGTATTTAATGAGATAATTTATAAAAGTTTCTCACAAAGTATGTGGTATATAGTAACTGCTTAATAAATGCCAGTCATTATCATTAGCCTCTGAGTTTTAGAATAATGACTCTCTGATAGTCAGAGCAGTGATGTTAACTAATTCATTTAACAGTCTGAAAACTTAGTTCAACATTTTACTGGAAACATATAGAGGATATTCATTTAACACTCTGAGTGGAATCACATGGAAAAACCTGACAAAGCCTACCTAAACTGTTTCTCCAAGAAGAAGCTTAACTATACAAAACACACTGTCACTGAGGCTTCTTCCTTGCAGAACAATCTGACATTGATATTCTCAAAAATGAATATGCTCATCAGCTTCTATTCTCAAGACACCTTGTCAATGAGTGAATCGAGAATATAATTTTCTTGTACAATACAGCAATTAATTTTTTCAATATAATTATAATCAATTACATACATAGCTGTCTCTTAGGAGGAAAATCCTGCAGAGGGTATTGAGAAGCTCTCGGGAAGATTGCTGAGATCATTTGTTTCAAGTTTAATAGAATCAACTATTTCTAAAGAACTAAGTCTAACTTCCTATCAGCTGAAAAGGCAGTAGTTTTGAGAGAAGAATCTAGAAGAAACTGAAAGAATCACGTCAGCTCATTCTTTCAGTCTCTATCAGTATAAACCAGAACAGAAGCAAAGGTTTAGGGAACAAGCTATGACCCAACGTGACTGAAGAATGGGTGTTGGCAAACTTTTGCAAAGAGATGAAGCAGGAGCGTAACTGTTCTATATTCTGTATGCAAAGACATCTTTGGTATATGTACTGTTGTGTGTGTGGGGGGGGGGGTGTTTGCTTACATGCATCAGTGAAACTAAATTGTCTGAAGTTGTCAATATCCTGGTTCTTGCTCTTAGCAACACATTAGATTAACTAATGAGTCCCCTACAGGAGGCCCATCTCTGGGGACACCCAGACCTATTCTGTTAGAACCTCTAGAGGCTCAGGTCCAGGAATAGCAGGTCACAGAGTGAAGATAAATGTTCTAGAAAGCAGATTCACATAGCCTTAGATATCTTCAGTTTCTCTTTTTGCTTGCTTGTTTTGGATGTGGTCATTCTGTATTGTCAGCTTAAGCTTGTTCTATTGTGTGAAGTTCTTGGGGATTTAATGCTATGGTTTGCTATATTTGCAGGCTGACACTTAATAAATTCTCACACTGCTAATTGCTAGAATGGAAACAATTCAAAATGTGAAACCAACCTGTTCTAGATTAAAATAAACTGTAAATGTTTCTATTGCCTTATTAGCAAAAATCACATGGTTGCTGCACTTTCTCTTCATGTATAATTTCAGATACAAGTATGACCAAATTGGAATTTTGAAGAAGTTTTCTTTTGATAAGACAATAATCCTTAAAGAGTTAAGTGCTATTGGTAATTGTTCAGAATTTAACAGAAATGGATTTCACTGTTCTTTTTGCAATGTCTAGTTCAGTAAGTGATAGAAAAGCCAAAAGAAATAAATGTAACTGAGGCAAATTTATTTTTAAAATCATTGTCAATACTTAGCTTAATAAAATACAGGCTTTCTATCTGCAAGTTGGTTTATAAGACACAGGCTATATGAAACATTTAAATATGCTTGCAGTGAATAGCTTTAGTAAGTTTTCATGCCAATGCTAATAATAGTACTAACACCATGCACATAGGCTCTGATGTTTGAATTGCAGGGTTGCCGCCCATATAGATTTGGGTACTCAGACTTTATGAAGCTTCTGTGTGCCTGAGTAGGCTGGCATGAGAGGCTCCTGTGAGCTGATAGGCTGTCTTTCATCGTGTGACACATACAAGGTTTTCAAGTGGTTTGGTTCTGAATGGCAAATACACACAAAGGTTTACTCAGAAGGAATAAATAAAAAACATAGCAATTAGCTGAAGAATGAGTATGTAGTGAGCTGCTGCAGAAAATGCACAGGGATGTAGGGGCAGGAAATAGAGTAGTGATGCTCCAAAGACCTCATTTGTAAGCTGCTGCAGGAGGTGGGCATCACATGATCTTTCTTGGACAGAGTACCTCACATGGGATTAGGCTTTGATGTTAATACAGAAATAAGAAAATAGCTATAATACTCAGTTTCTATGTGTGTTGATTATGTACATTTGTGGCAAAACCATTCAAAATGACTTAAAAGATCTTACCGTCCAATTGACTGATCAATAATAATTAATCTCTTATTGTTTTCCCTGGTACCTAAGAAGACAACTGTACTTCCAATATGACACCTTTTTGCATGCAAAAGCCCCGTCCCTAAACAGATCACATGCTAACAACTAATACTGCACACAACTAAGTGTCTGACACTAGCATTCTTTTAACAGATAACAACTGCTCATTTAAAAGAGATCATTGTAAGGGTCCTAAGTTCAATCTTCAAGATCTGCATGATGGAAGAAGACTACTGACTTCCACACACCCAGCATGGCAATGCACCTATGAGGTCACATGTGCATGCATATACGCATGGACGCACACACATGCCCCCACATACATACACACATAAATGTAAACTTGAAAGTAATCTTTATGATTGTAACTTCTTATGTTTCCTTCTAAGTACATCATTTCTCATCATGTCACAGTAAAACTGTTACATATTTTCCAGCTAAGCAATCCCATGTCTGTGTGTGTGATTATGATTTGCTAATACAAGGTAATATAAGTACTAAATAAAACAGTTTTAAGAAATACTAATTTTTTCTTTATTTGTTTGCTTTTTTGTTCAGTTTTTGTGTACACTAAGATCAACCTACCAGACACAGATCTGAGTTAAAAGCAAAATAAGGGAAATTACCCTTCTTAGGAATAAAACTAGATATTTAAATACCATTTCTGTTTTCTTTGTGCCTCACATCCGAAAGCTTATTTCAGCTATGACAATCGAATTTCAGGCTACATTGCAAGAACAAAATGAATTAAATACATGTAGCTCATTTATATTTTCTTGCCTTGTGAAATTAACATTTAAAGATCTGAAACTAAACAGTAATGACATCAGAACTAAATCTCCCCAAAGTGTGTTAAAAATACTATTAATTGACTATACTAGTTGGAAATAGATCAACAAGTCCTAAACATATCAACAAAATTCAATAATCATATTCTATAAGGCTTCTTCTACCTTTTGCTCATTCCTTTTGCATTTTTCTTCTGTTTCTCTTGTATATTTTGTTATGGGAACTCCCCTATGGTTTTATATTTAGTCATCGTTAAGTGTATACTACTACCTTCCAAGTATGCCTCTGCTCCTAAATCAGTGGATTTCTTTATTTCCTCTCAAATTGCTCTTAAAGTGCCTGGAGCTTTCTCCTCTCCAGAAGAAAAGGAATCTTGTCACAAGTCTCTAACTTCACAGATCAGGACACTTTCCCTTGGAGCCAGTTGGAGTTTTGAGTACACTGTTTCCATTCATTTTCCAAGTCACTTATCAGACACCTTTAGAGCTTTTGATCTTTAAAAAAACAAAAAAAACACTTGTTCTTCTATAGGTTTCCATCAATTTCAAAGAGCCAAATGACACCTGTGAGACTGTCTGAGGTGCATACTTCAAAGCCCAAGGATACTCATTCAGATCTAGATTATCATCTCTAGGGGAAAGCTTGGTTCAGGGTCCAAAGAAGCCTTCAAATGACCATTAGTAGGAAATTCAAATATGTAAAAAATAGAAGTGTGCCCTAAAGGGATAAAAATGGACACATCTAATGTATACACTAGAATAGCATATACATAGTGTATATATATATATATATATATATATATATATATATATATA
>JADRCH010000252.1:3349947-3571921 GCA_019843965.1 Rhynchomys soricoides | reverse complement strand
TATATATATATATATATATATATATATATATATATATATAAAATATTTAAAGCTATGTATACTTATCTTTATATCACAGATACTTTATCTTAAATCAAAAAACATTATCTTAGACTACTTTTGACATACTGATGACAATTGCTTAAAAAAAAAATCTTTAATTCCAGGATCAATGATCAGTGACTTTAGTTTTCATTAAGTTTGTCAGTGTCTTCATTGTATGCTTGACCCATTTTTAAAGCAATATTGTATTCTCTATCTCCAGGGTGGACAAGATTAAGGAATATATCTTCATTTTTCCTTTTCTTTATTAGTTTTACTACGTGTAACTGTGTTTGGGAGGCTGTGGAGGCAGTTTGTACATGTGAGCGCCAATGCCCTCAGAGGCCAGATGTGCTGTTCTACAGCTGTTCTTCCATGTAGTAGTGAGCCTGCTAGTGTGGGGCCAGCCACTGAACTCAGGTTCTCTCCAAAAGCAGTGCCTGCTCTTTTTTGTTTGGGGTTTTCTGTTGGATTACAACACAGAGCAGAAAGTCTGGTGCATGATGTGTGTTACATGAATGAATGATGTTGCCTACTAATTACAAAACGATGATAACTTTCCTATGATGGAAAGTTGAAAAGAAAGCTGGGTATGGTGGTGCAGGCCTGTAATTCTAGCAAGGTGAAGGCTCTGACGGGAAGAACATGAGTTCAAGGTTAGCTTGAGCTATGTAGACTTCATCTCAAAAACACAAAGCAAAATAAAGTTAAGAGATGCTGTGTTCAACTGTGCTCAGAAAAGTGGGTCAAGAGGGAAATTAATTGACTTTTAGATAAAAAGAAAATGTGCTCTTTTATATTTATAAACCTGTAATTATTTAGTCAATGTTAATTAGTTTTTAAATCTCAAGTATTTGCTTTCTTCCTCCAGCCGCTCCTGCCAACTTTTCCTTTAAAAATTATCACATCTTATTCCTTGCTCAGATTCCAAGTATAATTGCTCATATCTAGAAATAACACAGTGTCAGAGATATATAAAATTGTGATTGTTGGATTAATTAAGACTAGAGGACCACCCGCTTGAGGCTTAAATGTCTTCTTGTTTTTCTCCTTAGAAGAATAAGAGAAGAGATATGTAAGTGCTGTCAATAAAAAAGTTATACTGCTCAATCAAGGCAAAATTCAAAATAACTTTGAATTCAATGCCGTTTTAAGAATGACTTGTAGAAGTAAGTTATTTGTCTTTGGAATTAAAATAGGGTTGTCTAATATTTAACTGGAAGTTATATACTTTTTTTGGGGGGGGGGGGTGTTTTTCGAGACAGGGTTTCTCTGTATAGCCCTGGCTGTCCTGGAACTCACTCTATAGACCAGGTTGACCTCGATATGCAAAATTTCTGTCACCTCCCAAACTTCCTACAAATAAACTCTTTAGATGGGGGATAGTGGTCAGGGGTGTAACCAATGAGCAATCACTCTTTGCCAAAACTCAAGCCCTGTATCAGAAGCAAGAAGTGGTAGATATAAGGCAGGACACCGAGCCTCCGCCAATGGAAGAGGACTGGATCCAACTCTGTTTAATTCAAGGATGACTGGCACTTTAATGAATACTTGAATTATATGGATCTGCAGAGGGGGCACTACTGGATTGTAAACTCAAAAAGGAATATCCTATGTAATGTACCTGGCAGAGAGCTTTTTAACCTCTGACATGCCCTTGAGCATGCTGGAGATGATCCACACTGTCTACAATGGGACAGAGACCTGACCCACTACGGACACTCTGCATCCCTGGATGCAGAGATGGAGCAGCCACTTCCATCTTGCTTAGGTTTTTCACTCTCATTAGAGGTTTTTAACCTTAATTGTCAGCATTGTTTGGTTTTAGAAGTCAATCTCTTTGCTTTCCATGAGCAAAACTATCCTACACTCCAGGAGCAAGCCGGAGAAGATGACCCTATGGATTTCACTGTTTCCCACTCTTATTTAAAGCAAAATACAGCATGAGATCCCTAGAGGATGCTTGTCAAACATGTGCAGTTTATTCACTTCTTACAATTTGACTATTTTTTAACCCTAGATCAAGCTAAGACATCATTCATTAAACTAAATATTTGGACAGTATTTTCAAAGGTATTTTGCTTGGGTTTTGACAAGTCTCTCTACTCCTATAAAATTGCTTTTACCAAATTGAGACTTGCCTAGACGTCCTTTGCTTGCTTCGGTAAGATATATTGAAGTTGCCCTAGCCAGCTCTTCATAAGCCCTGTGGGAGTGTTCTTCAGCACAAGGAAGAGGTTCACTCTCTTAAGAAAATGACACATTCTTATTTTATTGATCATCTAAGCCTTCTGAATACATACTCATATGAATAAATTTAATTGAAATCTTTTGAGAGAAATTAAAAATAATAACATTGAAAAACAACCTATCACAATGAATTCTTTCTAATTATGAACACACTTTTTCTTTGTTTATAGAGAAATGAACCAAACTCTGACCTCTGTGTGCTCCTTTCCTTAAAAGGCAGATCTTGTAGATTCCACAGGCTCTGTTGAGGAAGCAGAGTAACCTAGGCACAAAGCCATCACTTGAGCTTATCGTGGGATATGGAAAAATGCTTAGCAGCTATACATTACAGGCCAGTGTGTGTCTGCATGATAATCTGGATCAGTGCTGCTGGGGCTAGAAGCTCCTGCTGTCATTATGACCTGCTTTCTATCTGGGATCCAACACTGTTACCCCAACTCCAAACTACTCCAGCTACTCCAGCTACTCCAGCTACTTCTGCACCGTTCAGTCTGACTTTTTTTAAAAAAACAATGTTTTTGAAATCCCAAATAGGATGTTTTAATTAAGTTCTATACACTCGAAGTACATGATATTTAAAATTTTTAGCATTCAAACTATAAAAATGTCACTTCAAAATTTCAACCACACTGAGTTCATTACTACGCATATACTCATGGACATACTCAGGCATTACCCTTCAGAAAAATCTACCCCACAATACACAACTCTCATCTATAAAAATCATAACAAATTATAGATTATTTTAAATCTTATTTTCAAACTCCCAACATTTAAATGTACTTTGTTAGCAATGTATAGATAGTAAGCAAGTTAATTCTAAAATAAGCTCAAGAAAAATGTGAGGACAGTAAAGATACTTCTAAAACTAACTCACAGGGCTGGCAAGGTGTGTGAGCAGGCAAGGGTGCTCCCCGGACACCTGACCACTGGAGTTTTATTCCCAGAGCCCACATGAAGGTGGAGGAGGGAATCAACTCCACAGGCTTGTCCTCCGACCTCTGCACATGCACTATGGCGTGTACATCCACACTAAAATACCACAAATGGCACACATATGGAAGGGTTGTATTTTAAATGAAATAAAAATATTTTAAAACTTATTAGGTGGCTGAAGAATGGCTCAGTGGGTTTGGCTCCCAACACCTACAGGTCAGCTCACAACTGTCTGTAACTCCCGTTCCAGGGGAATCTAATGTTCTTGACTGACTTCTATGGGCACTGCGTGTACATGGAGCACATATATACATGCAGACGAAGCAGACAAAACACCCATACATATAAATAAAATAAAAATCTCTCACTTAAAATTATCGAAACTTCTCCGTAAACATGATCATTCAAAAGTTAATTTAAAATTCATTTTGTAAGATCAGATTGTAAGATTATTTAGATGGTGAAATCACACAATGATATCAACAAAAACCTAAAGAGAATACATTTTATGGATATTTATGCAAGAATCCTTAAGAAAGTCATATTAAATTAATTCAATAGCATGTTAAAAGAACTATATGCCATGATGAAGTAAGGTCTATTCTTGAGTGGAAGGATAGTTCAAGGCGCAATTTCCAATCACTATACTATGTCAGTCATATCAGCATAGTAAAGGGGGAAATTATATGATTTTCTTAGCTGATTTTTTAAAGCACCTGACAAGTTATAAGATCTCCTCAGGATGAAACAACAGATTAGAAACAGAAAGATGGGCTAACAGCTCTATCGGATGTTCTTCTTGCCCAGAAAAGTAACTTGTGGGTTTTAATTTTCTTTTTCTTTTTTCTTTTAGGTGTACGGGTGCTTGGCCTGCATATATGTTTGAATGTGTACCATGTTCATTCCTGGTGCCCATTAAGGCCAGAAGAGGGCATCAGAACCCCTTTAACTGGATTTACAGATGGTTAGAAGCCAGTTGTGTGAGTTCTGGGTCTTTTGGAAGAGTGGTAAGTGCTTTTAACCACCACCCACTGCTCCTGACATTCCATGTTCCTTACCTTTAGCGAGGAAGTCTATGTTCATTAAAAATCTCTGTGACGAGGACTTACCTTCCAGGATTTTCTTGAACTGTCTAACCACATGTCATAGTGGTCTTCACTGAAGTTAATCAGATCCAGCATGGAGTCCTTTAATTTGTTCTGTTGCTCCTTCAAGCAGATGAAAAGTGTGATGCCCAGCAGGGTGCCACTGCCTGGATGCTTGACAGAGCAGCACCACCACCACTCCAGCTTCACAAGAATATGCCTTCAAGTTCTAGGGACTCTTCTTCGCCCAGCAGATCACACCTGGCGCTACCTAAAAAGAAATTAAACTCACAGTCAAAACCACCGTTTCTCCATTTTGAGTGTATGAAGATAGCTAACAACCACAGAACCATTAAAAAGTGGGATTTAATGGTTTTGCCTTTTTGCCTCCGTCCCTGTGTGAGCTGAACATGATAGAAAAAAGAGATTTAGGTCAATTTCCCCAAGGATAAAGAAAAACTGAAGTGCATGGCCCAGAGAGTCCCTGTTGTACAACACTTAGGACCTTTGGAGTCTTAGAAACACCTTATGTATAAACAAATTTATAGATCAGCAGACAAAGCAACATTTTAATAACAAATTAGCACTATGCAAGGGATTTCTAATTCTGAAAAGTGGAAAACACCGATCTTACTCGTGGACGTGAATCTATGATGGCTTATAAAGGATACATGCATCACCAATACGTTACACACATGCATATGGAATGAAAGTAGAAAGGAACTGGTGAGGGGAAGCAGGGGACAGCATTTAGAAGAAGGTCTCATGAGCAAGTGATGGAAGCCTGCTATGGATCTACGGTACATGACTTCAAAGCAAGTGTCAGAGGGATCACACTACACCCAAGGAGTTAAAAACATGCAGAGATATTCATGGGGACATAAAAACAGCCAACCTCTCTATCTGCCAAGCCCACCTAGTGAGGTATTAAAAGGAGCGTGCATATGTGTGTGTTCGCGTGCACATGTGCATGTATGATCCAGAGTAAGAAGAACAGCGAAGAGGGGCAACACAAGGAAAGAATGAGACTGCTGAAACATCAAAAGGCAGTGAGAGACTCCTCTCTGTGTGTCTGTCTGTCTGTCTTTCTGTGTGTCTGTGTGTCTGTCTCTTCCCTTCTCTCCGCACTGTCAGGAGTTCCTGAAGTTGGAGAAGAAACCTTCCAATGAAGATGGATGTATTCTACTTTAATTGCCAAGACTTCTATGCACGTTTCTACAAGGAGACTGACTTCCTCTTCTAGCCACAGAGGAAAGTACAGCCTGATTACCCACTGAGCACTTGGAAGCGGCTGGAAAAAAGAGAAGAAAATCCCTTTGCTCCATGATGAGGCAGCAGGAAGATCAGGTGAACGCAAGTCCCCTTTTCAAACCTGTCATTCTTAAGAAGGTTCAGGTTTCAGGCCTGCTTGGAATGGACTGCCGAGATCTTTCAGTGGTTTAAGATTCAGTCCTCTCTCAGGATCAATTCCTTGGGTTTTTCTCTGAGCATCAAGACATTCCGTGTCATAGAAAATAAGGCAACCATATCACTACAGTCACCTCCTAAACTGATCAATAGAGTGAAGCTGTCCGACTTATTTTACAAGTGAGTCACACGCACGCGCACACGCACACACACTCATGCACACACACCCACTTTTCTATAGACACCCTTCAAATAACCTCCCTCACTCGGGTGGACTTTTCTCTAGTATAGATTTCTTAGACTGCCAGTCTCATGGTGGATTTTCTCACGTAAAAAGTTAAAAAGATCCCGAATAACTTTCATATCTGTGGCTATATGTATCTGTATTTTCTCTTTGGGAAATTAAAACTAAGACCTTTTAAAACATGCAGGTACTATATATAAATGCTTTGTACCTGTATATGTGTGAGTGGTATATGTATATACATAGTATATGTGTGTATATGTGTGTATATGTGTATATGAATATGAGACAGGGTGTCACACACAGCCCATGATCCTTAGAACTCCTCTGTGCTCTTGTGAGAGAATGAAAGAAAAAAATGCAAGGACACTTGGTAATTTTGTAAAAGTATTTAGCTCAGTTATATTTCCTAAAAAATATTCTAGACTTAGAAGATGCTGTCTCCTCATGCTTTACAATGTCTGTTTGGTTATATCAACATTACATGAGTTTACATACTTCACCTCCCAATCAAATAAATTTATTATATTTTGATACTAAAAACTATCCCCAACTGACTCTTCCAGCAGCCTAATCCCTTTGCTGTATGTAACCACTTACAGGTGTCTTTGAGAGTACCCTTTGCCTCTCAGAGCTGAATAATATTTATAGGCTTTTCAAGGAGTCCCAGGGAAGAAACATGAGAAACTAAACCCTGGCCAGTGCTGCACAGACTTGCCTACAGCCATCTGATGAAGGCAATTTCTAAATTGGGGTTCCTTTTTCCCAGGTGGCTCCTGTTTGTGTCAACTTGTAAAACACTACCCAGCATAGCAAAGGGAATCAAACTCAGCCCCAGTGAGGAGTCGTATGTTTGTACACGCTGAGCTTATTAGCAGTTGTGTGCACCTGTCAGGCAGGCAGGTGTGTGAGTAGCTTCCCTGGAACGTGAGAGAGTCAGATATTGTACATAGGGAATGAAAATGGGCTCATCAAAAGTTCAGGGGAAACCTCACGCAGCAGTGCGTAACAGACTGTGTGGTCAACTGTCTGGGAAACTACACTTATCTTCCACATGGAGGTGCTTCTGGGGACACGTAATATATAACTATATTACAGTACCCAGGTGAAGAACTTGTTTTGGTCTGAGGTCAGTTACCTAGCAGATATATAAAAGCCAGATGTGCATGGCACGGGGCTCTAACCATTTGGGAGGACAGAGACAGGTGGAATCCAGCTGCTGGCTAACAGGTTAGTCTACCCAAATTTATGGGCAGCTGGTTCAGTGAGGGAATCTGTCTCGAAAAGCTGGAGAGCAACAGAGAAGAAGACGCCCAGTGTTGCCATCTGTCCTCCACAATCATGTGCACTCACAACAGTACCTATATACATTCAATACACACAGACACGTAATGCACACAACAGGCACTACACACAGACACACAATACACAGATACACAATGCACAGATGAAGAGGTGGTTTCCTCCCATATTCTTTTCCTCATTTCTTCTCTCTTGCTTGTCTTTCACTCATTTGTACGTGTATCTCAAATAATCTTGGCATTACACGCTTATTGTATATGTTGCAAATAGCTTCTAGGCTAATCTGATAATGTTGGTTACAACCTATACAATTAAACAGTTAGTGTTGTAGAGTAAAACATGCCATGAACAAGCAGAGGGGAAAAGAATGGAAGAAAAGGAAGGGGGGGAAGGAAGTAGAAACTAAGAAAAAAAGATGAACTCCATGATTTTTATTTGAAATCTCATTCCACATCGTTTGAATTCTTCAATATTCATGTGTTTTACTTAAGTAATTCAAGAATTATTTTAACTTAAATCTCTTAAGAATCACAAATTTATAGATATTAGCCAGAAGCCAATCTCACAGTTGATAATGACAAACAGAGAAGCCTTTACAGGAACAAGAATGTCTATTGGCACTTGGTACTCAACATCCTGGCTAACTGCTAGGAGATAAAAGGCAAGCCTGGAGGTGCAGAGAGAGGTAGGACTCTGGCTCTATTTACCGGCAGTAGCATGAAGTAGTTATAAGATTCAAGTGAGTCAACCTAATCATTAGACCTATTGAAAATTGCAGGTGAATATGTCTACATACGAGAAGCCATAATGGGGAAAACAGAACTTCCATATCAATTAGCTTATGATACCTTTGAAAGAGCCAGCAACTACTGATGCAGGAATTGAATGAGGGAGGGAAGCCATTTAAAATTTACTGAAAGACCAAAAAACAAACAAAAACCAACAACAACAACAAAAAAACAAATGAGAAAAAGGAAATCGACTAAATCCCAAGATTATGTGTTTTGCAAGTCTAAAATCTCACTGTTCAAGAATATTTATGATACAACTTCAGCCAAAACCTCAATGGATTTTTTTTTTTTTTTTAACGTTTGGATGAGCAAGGGCTCTGTTCAAATAATTTGCAAGTTCTCTTAGAGTAACAAGCTGTATTAGCTAGAAAAAGATCCTAAGAACAATGACAGCAATTGTCCCTGGCAGGTATAATTTACAAAGTGACAGTAATTTCACTATTTAGAAACAGAGACAAATGGACCATAGAAATGTGTGTGTGTGTGTGTGTGTGTGTGTGTGTGTGTGTGTGTGTTTGAAAATTCACTAACATGTGGAAAGGAATAGAAGGCGGATGCAAACTTATTAATCATTTGAAGAGATAAAAGAAAGCCCTTCTCTTAAATTACAGCAGAGTTTCTAGATTAGAAATTTATATAGCCTTAAGTTAAAAATGCATCAAGCTTAATAAAACAGACAGGCAGAGCTCAAGTTACCTGACCTAAAATGATTTAATCACTTTGAAAGTCCTACAAATTCATAAAGGCACAAAGAGAGCAAAGGCCAAAGAGTTATTTGCAACACTTTCATGGAAAAGTACACAGGAGACTCAAGCAGGCATTCCACAAAAGAAGGAATGCAAATCAACCAGCAAACATATGAAGAAGTTCAACCTAATTAGTAATCAAAGAAATGCAAATTCAAACAACCAGACACCACTCTTTGCCTTTTAGGTTGGCATGGGATCAAAACTAAGGACGGGCGATGGTACGGCTGAAAAGGAAGCAGTTTTAGTGCGGCAAAAGCCCGCCAATGGTAGCTGCTGGGGAATGTGCTCTTAATACCTATCAAGATTTCCACATGTTAATTTCGGCAGTATTCATACTAGCAAAATGATCGGAAGCTGCACTAGCGTCCTTTCGGAGGATGATGGAACAAACCTTCGTTGCCTTCTGTAGCTTTTGTTGAACAAGTCTCACTGGTGTGTCTGCATCCAGAAAGACATTGACAGTAAGCATGAATGCGTGCAATAAAAGCGAACTACACAGTTGATGGGGGAAGGGTTTGTTGAACCCGCTTACATACTACTTAGAAAGAAACCAAGAAATAACCACAGAAAGTGCTTAACTCCAGTTACCAGTTCAGAGAGATAAAATCGAGAACATGGACTTCTGTTTTTCTTATAAACCTTCTTTAGTTTTCTCTTCCAGGAATCAGCAGTATGAGTAGTTTTAAGTGTAGAAAAGGGGAAATTGGGGGTACAATGGCTCAGTGGGGAAAGAGGATGGGTGAGCTCTGAGCAACTGCTGACCACTGTTCTCTAATGTCTACCCTGGCACATGCACTCTGAAGGAGGAATGGAAGGAGGGAAGGAGGAAGGGAGGGAGGGAGGGAGGGAGGGAGGGAGGGAGGGAGGGAGGGAGGGAAAGGTTTTCTGTGTGCATAGTTTTGATGCAGGAACTTACTTTTCAGAATTAACTCCAAAAGAATAAATAATAAGCCCAGATGAAATGAAAGGTATGCTCACCCGAGCATCACTGAGATCAAACTTGGGAACAGCTTGAATTGTGTGATTATAGAATGCGCATTTCACAGAGCACGTTAATGTAGCAGAAGACTGTAACACAATTGGAATTTAGTGTTCTTTGTAGAATCGGGTCCCACAAAGTTAGAATTCTGTGCACCTGACTTTGAAATGTTTTTAATCACACAGCCTTGGCCTAAATGTTTCTTTAGCAGTGTGGGCTGTGCTTAGCTACACCTTTTAGTTTTGGAAGTTTGTAAGCAGCAGCCTTGCTGGCTCTGGGTGAGGCAACACCAGCCTCCTGAATCAGAGGTTAATGAAGGGCTCTCCAGTTCCCTGTGGAAAGCCCTAGGGCTAGCCTCAGGAAAGGCTAAAGGTTCTGGGGATTAACTGATGGGATAAACAGAAAATCTTAGGTCATTATTTCTCCTCAGCCACCACTTCAGGACACCCTTTGGACACTCAAATATTTATTGTAAACCTAAGTAAAGAAAACAAAAGAAAATAAACCGTGTTGTAAAAAGAAGTGTTGACTTACGAAGGTGGGCTGCCTATCTTTGTCTCTCTAAGGATTAGTTTAAGAATGACTTGGATTTCTTTTCTTCTACAAATGAATCAGAAGGAGGCTTTTGAACGTAAGTGAGCTATTTTAAGAGCTGAACGAAAGGGTTAGATCTTAAATCTCTGCTTGGATTCCCTTCTCCTCGGTGGCTGGGCTGATTCACACTGGCCACTCCTGGGACAGTATCAGTTTCTGTCACAAGGAGAGCAAATGTTCTCATAATCACAGGTGAAAGCTGTGAACCCATTCCAACCAGACTGTAGAATAAAGAGTGCTGAAGAGAAGCACCATGCCCACTGATTTTTCTTGGCATGTGTTTTAAATGTGGCTTTACTTCCACCTTAAGAATATGTGGGAGAGTTATTGGAAAGATTCTGGAGTAAAACTTCGTTTACAAATTCATATTTGATATCAGGAGATACAAATGCAGAATGATCTACGGGCACTGCATTGCAGGCTACTATCATTAACTCCTCACAGACCATGTAGAGCTCTGGTTGGCGGCATGTGGGTTGTTATTTGAAATCTATTGGCTCGTTAGAATCATACTGGTCGTTGCTAGTTGCTTCAGACCACTAACTGTCCTCTCGCATTACTTACAGAGATACTGGGACCATCTGTTCTTGTAAGGGATTTAAGTATGCGTCTATTGGATAGCTTGCTATTTATTTAATTCAGCACCCACTTCCTATTGTATCTTCTTGGGGGAGGGGGAACCAATTTAATTACAGAGAATAAAGATAACCTTTCCTGGCAGGTTATGCTGTCACCATGAGAGCAAAGCAGGACCTGTTCAAAGTGGGTTACAGTGGCAAATAAGGAAAGCAAAGCCAGTGATATTTCAGGATCCTGAGCAAAGGTTTAACAAAAATAGGACAGCGAGCGGCACTTTTAAAAATATTACTGTAAGCCCAGGGCTTGTCTGCATCAATCTTGGCACATCTGCCTGATGCGGACCGTAAACAGGATTAAAGCTGGGTTTATCTGCCTGGTGCTAATTGTGCTCACAGTTCCTGCACATGTCCACTTTTAAAAACATGGCCTGAAAAACAGCCTGCTGGATAGATGGCTCCCACACAACACCCTGAAAACACACACACACACACACACACACACACACACACACACACACACACGGTGTATGGTGTATGTCAGATTGCTAGGCAAAATGATGCCTAACAGGTTTTCTTTCTTTCTTTCTTTCTTTCTTTTTTTTTTTTTTTTTTTTTTTGGCTCTTCAGAATTACTTATCTAATCCCCTAATTAAAAATACAAAATTCTGTTTGAATACACCACATACTGAGATAAATCTGTGAAGCAAGGGACCAATAAATTTGAATACACTCTAATTGTAAGTAGAAAACACAACGTAATTGTTAATAATCAGGTTAAACTAGGGTTTACACAAATAGGGCCAATCCTGTAGCAGACTGCAAATGTGCTTCAATGTATTGCTGTCCTGGAGACTGTGGCAGAGCATCAGATAGCCTAAACTCCTGAGCACACATGCATATCAAAACAGAGATATGGAGAACTAGTATTCTTGTCTAGTAAAAAGATTAGAAAACTTCTGTCTTTTTGAGAGAAATCCCAAATCTTACACATTTACTAGACCAAATTTAATATCAGAGATGATTTTTCTGCCTGTGGGTTTCTTCCATTTATCTTTTTCTGTCAAGTGTAAGCACTTCAAATATGTCTCTTAAGATTTTAAACACTGGAAGATGTAAAGACATTTCTGCATCAAGTTCATGATGAACTAATGAAAAGTCGAGACATTTTATATATTCTCCTGTAGCTTGGGTTTTAAAATACAGATAAAACTGCCAATTCTTTATTTAGAACAATGCCAAAAACATAAGAAGTGAAATAATTAAAACCACAGTCTATATTTAGTCATAATTATCACAAAATTGCTATTAGAAAATACAGAATTGGTAAAAAGAACAAAAAAGCTACCACACAATCTTCTATGCTAAAGCTATTTCTTGATATATAATTTATTCATGTTCCAGATACCTTGGCCAGTTTTGAGAGATCAGAGTTTTCTTTAAATCTCTGCCAGTAACAAAAGATATGCCTACATCTACAGTGCCATCTTCCACAGACAGATAATTTGGGGAGAATGCGTGAAGTAAATCATTCAAATGCTTAAGAGAGACCAAAGAGCCCTATAGGTCATCCTCAAGGGTAGACTTATAGAATGCACAGACTCAAGAGAATTATTTCCATTGCTACTAAAGGCAGCAATGCTCCATTGCCTGCCATGTAGACATCTGGAGACGAACCTGCTTTTGACATGACTACAGACAAGACCATTCAATGTAACTAATAATCACCCACATTCTCCACTAGTGGTTCTTGTTAAGGAAAGAAAACTTTATTAATGTTTAGATATTGTATGCCAAGTACACGTGAAGTGTCACTGCTGTGAACAGAGTGATGGCCCTCTCCAGAAGAGCCCTGGCACCACCCAGGTTGACATCACCCAATCGCCTTCCCAGTTATCATGGAATACCATGTCTACTTAAAGGACCAACTGACTGGGAATGCATCTTGGTAGGGAGAGTGTCTACTTAGCATGCATGAAGCCCTCCCAGGGCTTGGCCCCAGCAGCACACAAACAGGTATGGCAGGGCACATTTAATCCCAACACCCAGGAGGTGAGGCAGGAGGATGAGAAATTCAAGTTCTCCTTGGCTAAAGAGTTCAAGGCCAGTCTGAGCAAAAGACCTGCTGACAGGGAAGGCTGTGGCATTTAGTCATAGCTATTTGACAAACTTTCTCTGGAAAATTAACCAAACTGACCAAAGAGTAAAACTGAAAGTGCTGTCCATAATAAAATACAAGATCTTGAGGTAAATCAGGGTTTTCTAAAAGATATATATTACAGCTTCCCATCTTAAAGGAATTTTCTGGAGATAGTGGCAAGGATTATTTGACTTTTAAAAAATACTCTATAATAAGATATATGTGTCTTCAAACTGTAACAGAGGTACCCAGCTTTCCAAATAGTCGAAGGGATATCATGAAAATCGTGCAAGAGTTATCAGTCTGTTCAAATAGCAGAAGGAGAGAAATCAGTTGAAATTCTTCAGATTCCACATTGTAGCTCACCTGTAAGAAGCTCGTACTTGATGTGTTCTTCTGTGGTTTCAAAGCGATGGTTACAGGCAAATGTGAAGCCTTTTCCTCTCCTACACCCGGGCTAAGCTCAATTTTCCTAAACACATCAACCAGAACAAATATTTATAGCAGACTGGGGCAGTAAGGTGAGAGGCCAACTCTTTCCTATTCCACCATATGTTTAAGAGGTTCCCCAGACTATGAGAATGTGTAGACAGTGGTGCTGCTATTATAGTGTTTGGGGAAATGTCTTAAATAAGTATGCTTATTTATAGTAACATGTATCGGCTTACTATTTTTATTTTTTATTTTTCTAGGATCTAGGGCCTTATATATGCCAGGCAAACACTCCACTGCTGAGCGATAGCCCTGTCTCTTTCATTAATATTTTAAAAATCTGTAATCTATAACATAAGATACATCAGTGGATATAACTTATATAAACAATATCTCTTGGTTGTTTTCAATAATTTAAGTTTGCCCCAAATTACAGTTTGGAATATATATAATATGACCTTGAGTAAACACAACCTAAGCCTATAAATACTTCAAGTTATTTTAGATTTATTGAATGACTTTATGCAACATGATCAAGCTTTTTCTGCTGGGACCGTTTATTACTCTACTGTGTTCATATCTGTCCATTTGTGTTCTTTCCTGTGTCACTCCCATCTCTATCTCTTAATAGAAACATTGATGAACTCAAGAGTGGAAGATTCCATGAGTAGCACTCACAGAAGATATGAACCTAATGGCTTCACTTTATTCTCATAATCAAGCCATTTCTTTGACCTTATTGGTTCATATACGTCTATCAAGTCATACACACTGATAACTGATATCATATCAGATGACTGCTGTTTGCATACCCTGTGAGCCTCGGGCAGTATCTTTATGCTTATTCCCATCTCTGCTTTCCATACCTGAGCACTTCATTCTGTGCTTCAAAAATAGGTCAGTCTCCCAATAATGCTGATAGTAAGTATAGTCATAGCAATCAGACGTATCTTGATCACGCTATGCACATGTCCACCTCTGAACCTTTGCCCCTTCATTTCCTGGATAATGGAAGGCCTTCTTGACTCTAGACTCTTCAAACATTAACTCTCAAAGCCCATTAGACCATTATTCCCAGGAATATCCTTCGCTGCTGTGTCCTTCTGAGTTGTACAGCCCAGATACTCAACAGAAGTTACTGGTACATTCCACTCATTTTCTGTACTTGTTCTCCACATTAAACAAATGATTTAAAAATGTATGCTGTAGTTAGAGGTGAATTATAAAGTAGTAGGTTAAGGCAAACACAAAGGCTTTATTCTTTTGTTTAACATAAATGAACATGTACTATACTCCCAATACTTCTTTTTTATATTAAAGTGCCCATCCTTCTACTGGGGTGTGCACGAGCTCCTACTTTCTCAACAGTGGGACTCCATGCTTAATAGAATCGAGTCAAGGGAAGTAGGCCTTGTTTTGGTTTATTTATTCTTGTGAAGAATACACCACATCGTGACAGGGAAGACATGGGGGTACCACACTTTGATATAGTCAGCAAGCAGAGAGATCATCTGGACAGAAGTCAGCTAGGCTGTACCGTAAAGCCTGCCTCTCCATTGCCCTCCAGTGACCCACTTCCTCTGGTTTTGCCCCACTTCCTGAAGGTGCCACAATCTCCCCAAACAGGCTTGCCACCTTAGAATCAAGTGTTGAAACACATGTGCCCATGACAGCATTTGGCATTTCCACTATAATGGATTCTGAGGAAGGTGGTCTAAAACATGGCGGTAGAGCTTAGCAGATACTTCTTCACTCCACAGTCTGAGCCAACTCACATTCCAACTTTTAGGAAGACCTCATGGCTAGTCATATCTTCTCTGCTTTCAATTATGCACTAGTGTCAATGTGATTCCAGTGCAATCTAGTTGTGCCTTGGTCTTTTAGCACTCACAGTGAGGATATCATATAGCCCTTTACCCTACCCAAAGGTTCCTGATAGTTAAAAACATTAGAAGACTCACTTTATCTCCCCTTCCATATAGTTTACCCCTAAAAACTCTCATTTGAGCATAAGAAATTATCAGAATAGCTTCTAGCTATTCAAGGTTGATTTGACTCCTCCAGGCAGATTTGCATTGTTGGAAGGCAGCAGACCCATTGGCGGGGAAACTGAAGAAGTAGCAATTTTTATATAGGAAGACTGGACCTAGAACTAGAATGGTTTTCACCTATGGTCCAAAACAGCCAGGGGAAAGATGCCAGAATCCTGATCACAAGTTAAAGGCTAGAAAAGAAGCAAGAGAAGTCTACTGGGACCTGCTTCTTTGAGCCCTCCCTAATACTGAGACAAAACTGGATCAACAGCCCACTGTGTGGGTAAGGTGCTGGAAGACAGGAAGGACGAAGAGAAATTAAAAGGAGATTTCTAGAAGCCACATACATTGAACATCCAAAGTAAACATGAAACTCACATAATCCATGATCATATAAACTATTCGTATTTATTTACCATCTAATTAGTATTTGCAAGGCTAATATATATGGAAACAAAAGCAAGAGAGAAGTAATTAGATTATAGCTTATGTTATTTCTAATACAACTTAATATTCAAGACAAAGTTCATGTTTATTTTTAATAACATTTTAAGCATTTGCATGATGTGAGCTTTTATTTCATTTCTATCATTAAAAGCTTATCAATGACAAATGTATTTGGGCTTTGATTTGTATTTGGGTTTCTGACATTGAAAAACACTGAGTAAATGCAATACAAATGATTCACTAAGAAAGGAAAATCACCAGAAAATTATCTATAAAATGTAGTCAAATTACCCAACTCTAAATTATCTTCTATTTCAATTGGTTTCAACCTAGGAAATTTTTACGAAAAATAAAATTTAATAAAGTACATATATATGTTAAAAATCTTTAACATAAACTTCAGATACTAAGCTAGTTAATTGGTATAATCTAAACTCATATCTTCATGAAACATGTTACCCATACCTACACATTTGAAATAAAATCACATTTTAAAAGTTATTCCCACAGTGAGATCAGAGGTCAATTTTTTCTTTGAAAAATGCTTAAAGAATACAAACGGTCTGGTATTAAAAGTAGGCTTGTTGTTTTTAACTTAATCCTACATGCATGCTATTTACATCCTGTGTTACCAGTTAAAAATGGCTTGAAAATAGATTTTTCTACAAGTCTTTCATACAGTCTCTATCACAGAATACTATGATAAAAGGCAATCACTAAAGGTAGGGGCAACAGAGTATTACATGATAATTTGACCATTTTAAAGAAGCAAATACTCGAGATAGCATATTGTACAGGTTTGCTGGACTACATAGCAAGCGATGAACATAAAATGGCTTGTAGGGGTTCAGAGAGCCATCTTCTCCTCAGGGCTGCAATACTACTGTCAGGGATTTTTTTTCCCCCTTAGAAAGATAAATTTGATATCAATACGATGTGACACAACTGCATCAAACCTTAATTTCACTCACAGTGAGAAGTCACAGGATTAAATAACACTGTGCAGTCTTTTAGAAAACTTTATTGCTTCCAGATGGATTCAAGTTTCCTTTCAGCCCTGATTACATCTAATATGCACAGGGTGCCAACACTGTAAAGGACAGAGTCAAAAATATCATTTGTACAGATAGCAAGGGCGGGTGAGGGACTCTGCTTTCTAAATAGGTTCTAGGACTCAAGTCTTGACTAGGGAAATAATAACAAACATTGAGATTTCAAAATGCTGTATTCTTTAACTGTCTTGGATAATTTTATTTTTAAAGGAAAAAGGAAAAAAAAGAAAAAGGAAATCCACAAACTACAGTAAAGGCCATAAAATGACTCCTAGCTCAAGCTGCATGCTCTCTCCCCCATGTAGGGTTGTGCCATGTGTCACACTGCATGGGGCTTGCTACCAAGATGCCCACCTGTGCCTGTGTGGCTAAAGAGGCTTTTATTTCACCAGGAAGAATATAAGCCACTGCAATCAGAAAGAAAGGCTTTCAAAACATTGACCTCACATTAAAGCCTACAAGCCGACTTGCCATGTGCATTTGGCATTTGCTTTCGTTTTCCTTTACAATTCATTTATTTCTACCATAATGTTTCCTTATAATTCCCCAAAACAAAACGCTACTCTGTAATGTGAAATAAGACATACGTCTGTATAAACAAACAAACAAATAGAATCACATCTACCATATCTAGTCTTTGAGAAGAACGGCAAAGAGAAAGAACTCCAGTTTGAAGAAGGACTTTAGCCAGTAGATCAGGAATCAACTTGGAAAGTGCAGCAAAGCTAAAACAGGATCGCCACCCTTCTATCTTTGTTAAGATGCTTAAATAGTTCTGGAAAAAAAAAAAAACACTATACAAGTACCAAGGTCAACAGCCTATAAATGACCAACAATTTATTATGTATCCTAAAACAAATTAGCAACTCAAATCCAACTATGGTCCTAAAGCTAGAAGGGAGGGAGAAAAAGGAATAATTTCTAGAAGTACAGAAAAAAATTCTGACTGGAGAAAGAAGGGTGATCTGTATTATAAATGCTACTTGTGCCTAACTCTCTCCTGTGTCTTGTCAACCAAAACAACTATCACTGTTATCACTGTGACAACTTATTATCTTCGTTTTTTTTGTTTTTTTGTTTTTTTCTCAGCAAGAAATAAGTTCCTCAGTGTAAGGGATACAAATAAATGTTAAAATGTCAAGTGAGGATCAAATCACCCTCATGACTTACACATACATGTCAAATCAACAACAGACCAATAAGAGAGTTCAACTGGTTACCTTACAATGTCCTAGAAGACATCATGCGTGAATCATTCACTGACAGAGGCCCATTAAGTATTTCTGATATTCTTACTATTAATAAGTGCTTGATTAAATACCATCAAACAAATAGTACTTGTTTACAATAATGGTGAGCTATCCTTAAACCTCTTGTCCCATCTTCAGCCAAAGACCATATTTAAGTAAAAAGTGATTTGTGTGTGTGTGTGTGTGTATGTTTATACATGTACACTGAAGATGCAAATATTTGAATGTGAACACAGATAGTTACGTATGTGCTTGTGTGTGTGTGCATGTGTGTGTTTGTATGTATGCATGTTTGTGTGCTTTGTGTATGTATGCTTGTGTGTGTGTGTGTGTGTGTGCATGCTTGTGTGTGCTTATGTCTGTGTTTTTGTTGTTGTTGAGACAGTCTCTTCCTGGAATCTGGGTTTTGCCAATTAGACTATTCTAGCAGGCCAGACTCTACAGACTTTACTGATGTCTCAACCGTCACATTGCCTGAATCATGAACATATGACACCAGCACCAGCACTTTTGTATAGGTCCTGGGGATGAGACTGAGGTCCTTACACGTGTACAGCATGCACTTTAGGGACTGAGCCATCTTCCCCAGGCCTAGAGCTTATTGTTTTAAAACTATCTTTAAATTATTGGTTTAGGAGAACCCACAATGGACCAAAAATTGAGAGATGCTTGAAATAAAGATGTCAGAGGTCCTCAAGACTACACAGAAAACACTTTATATAGACTAAGGTATTGCTCTCCTGCCTAGACTGACTAATATCAATGTGTCATTCAAAAAATATGTGATTCTATGATGCCACCTAGGCTAGTTATGTTAGATAACTTATATACACCATATTAGCAAGTGTCTAAATTTTAATTTGCAGCTAGCTCCAAGGGTTTCCTGACTGAGCAAGTAAAAAAAAAAAAAGGCCCTGTGTGAAAAGCACACTGAATGTTTATGAACACACTAGTGAAAAACGGGTAAGGAGATATGATGTGCAAACAGAAAGGTCAGAAGCTGGTGTGTAACATGGAACGTGAGTGTGGAGTGTACTACAACCTTGCAGTTTTACTCCCACCCAAGAGAATTATGCAACCTGACACACAATGGTAAAGTAACATATAGTGACTTCATAGAGCCCATAAGATTAAGTTCTAGTATCTTGTAGAAGATAAGCCCATATTTGCCTTTAATAGTAATACAAATGGTATGATGTCCTGTGCAAATAGGAAGTGATTTAAAACCCAGGGAAAATACAATGCAGTCCCTTCTACAGATGAATGGATAAGTCCACTGCAGTCCCAACGTCCAGCCATAAACACAGAATCAATAGTAGAATAACTTCTCCATTGGTACATAGGGACTTCACTTCTGCAATGGCAGATTCATACCCCTTCTCAATTTTCTTCTGGAGAAGTAAATATAGTGCAGGTTAATGTATTAGCTTGCTTTATTTCCTTCTGCCATAAAACCAGGGAAGTTACAGTATGTATGATGAGTAAGTATGATGAGTCTATTGCTGGAAGTGATAAGCACAATCTGAAATGATATTTAAGGGTTTGTGAATTAACTGTTATAGATCAATCAAAACATCCAGTTCTACCTGTTGGGCTGAAGAAAAGGAAATATCAGTCAATTAAGATTAATAAATATCTGGATGACAAATTTCATTCCCCCCATGACCATACCATTAGATGCCATCAATAAAGTAAGTATCAGCCTGTGGAATAGGAGAAGCTTGGGCAATTTTCATGATCACAAATTCAGTTCTTATGAGAAAATCCCAAAGTTTACCAGCTGGATAATGATTTCCTATCCTTCCATAGAGTTCTGTAACACTTTCAAAAACTATTGCTGTGATTAAAAAAAAAAAAAAAAAAATGACCAAAGCAACCAGGGGAAGAGAGGGGTTATTTTAGCTTACCTTTCCACATCACTGTCAGGGCAGGAACTTGGAGGCAGAATCTGAAGCAGAGGCTATGGAGGGATGCTGCTTACTGGCTTACTTTTCTTAA
This sequence comes from Rhynchomys soricoides, assembly GCA_019843965.1. NCBI lineage: Eukaryota > Metazoa > Chordata > Mammalia > Rodentia > Muridae > Rhynchomys > Rhynchomys soricoides. The sequence continues at coordinate 3,551,615 of JADRCH010000252.1, read as the reverse complement.
CTTGCTCAGCCTGCTTTCATATACAATTCAGGACTCCAAACCCAAAGTACCACCCACAATGGGCTGAGTTCTACCCTAGCAATACACTAATCAAGAAAATGCTCCACAGCCAGTCCAGTGCGGGGGCATTTTCTCATTTGAGGTTCCCACTTCTCAAATGACTTTTGCTTTGTGGTCATGGTGACAAAAACCACTAACCAGGACAGTCATTCACATTCAATTATTTAAAAAGGTTTCTGTAACTTTCCTTCACTGGGAAGTTCAGCATCTATTCCAAACCAAGATGGAATGGCTTTAATTTTGGGCAAACAGTGGTGAGGTGCAGCTGAAATTTGCTTTCTGCTACCTAGCTTCATGGTCTTGAGACTTTCCTGTAGATCTCGTATTTCATGGAAATCCATACTGTGCTGAGGAGGAAGGCGTTCTCACTCTGTGGGGCTGGACCCCATCATACAGCACTGCCCTGAGCACTGAAACACTGAATGAGAAAGCATGAAAACCCCTAAATGTGCCACTCTCCTTTTTCATCATCTTTGCTTCTCAGACATGTGAAAATTCTGCCAAAGCAACAGAGGAGGCTTGATTGCTAAGCTTTTTTAAACAGGTGATGGCCCATCTGTAAGATGATTATCAACAACAAAATACAGGCTGATCATCTAAAATACACAAAATAAGACACATGACACAAGGCACAATTATGCCAGAATAGCCTCATGGCATAAATAATCTGTACATGGAGGTTTTGTTTATTTACAAAATAACTTTGAGAGAAAATATAAACAAGTCCACATTTAGGTGATCTTGATGCTAAGTAGATAAATAGATGGTGACCATGAGCAAACCTAGTCACTTAGCCTCTGACTCTAACACGATTAATTTCGGAAACACTGGTCAAGGTCTTTTCAACTTTGCAGCTTCCCACACTAGAAAAGATTCACATAGTAGCTCTCAAAATGTTGTCTAGACAATTCCTCTGTGACACTGACTAAGTGGGTGTGTTGAATTAAACAGAAGAGGGCAAAGAGGGTGCTTTGATTTGGAATTGGAGGGAAAGGATCAAATGGTACAGACACCAACGCTGATCAAGCGTCACAGAAGTGCAGAGCCCAGGGTGCCCAACTCAATTCAAAGTTACCAAGTTGCTGGAAGATCGAAGCTCGGTTCGGTTGTTTAATGGGTTTCCTTTGCAGTGGGTATCCTGAAACAGAACACAGCACAAAGGCAGCATCCCCAGCTATCTGTGCCCAAAAACCTCAACATCAATCTGCCAGTTCTTGGTACTGTGGAAACATCTTTTAAAGGCTGTAGAAAGAACTCTCTCAACACAAAACTCAGCTGTGAGGACCTCTCTTCTGTCCTTCAGGGGATAAATGGGTTGCTGTTTACTTGGGTTAGTGTATTTTAGAACTCCATTGTTTCTCTGAAACATGCAGCCCGCAGTTACTGCTTACACAGGATTATTATAATCTAGCTGAGTAGTTACTGCTGACACCAGCAAGGTAGTGCCCTTTGTTTGCCAAATTTTTGTTTTCCCAAGAACCAATTCTACTTCATAAAGATATGTTTCCAGGATACATATAATTATGCTGCATATAACATCTGTTGCTTTGTGTTTCCAGAGCCTCACAGAGCCAAGATAAGGATGAGGTTCTAAGTCTGTACTAATGGGTGGATGACCAAAGGAGTAAATGATTTATACTCAGAGCACGTATGTAAGAGCAGGTTTGAGCAAAAGCCACAGTTACGTTTCACTACTTTCTGATACAATTATGTCATCTGAATCTCTCTTTAGATTATTTTGACATGGTTAGCATTGTTTTTCAGTATCCTGACTCCTTCTGTATCACCTTTCCTATGATTTCACATAGGAATTTTAGGGAACCTTGTACTTTTCATGTCTTCCAAAGCCAGCCACCTGACATAAGAAATCACTTCTGGTCAAATATAGCTGGAAAAAAAAATACTGACAGCCTCACTTCTAGTATTTCACCCTCAGGTGCACAATAGATTCAGGTAACAGCACAGCACTGCCTTTGAAAATGCAGGTCAGAATTCTGACTGAGCTCAAATGTGGCTTACTCAGACCTGAATGAAGTAGAATATCCACCTAGGTCACTTCTCCCCATGGCTATTAAATGGTTTAGGTGTGGGTCCAGGAATATGGTAGCCCAATGCAGGTCGCAACATTGGAAGTAATTATTTACTGGTAAGACCTGCATCTAAGATTTAGAATGAAGGGAATATTGGTCTTTTGTTTGTTTGTTTGGTTGTGGTTTGGTTTTGTTTGTTTGTCTATTTTTTATTGTATCTAAAAGTGAAATAAGCATATAATGAATGTCAAGGGACCAGAGAGTAATCTGTGTCTGATATCAACAATCATAATAGTAACCATATTAGTTAACTTTGCTAAACATCGACAAGAGCAAACAAAGTCGTGACAATGTTTGTAACAGGCACTCAGGTATTTCTTTCTATTTTTTTCAGTCTGTAAAACTAAAAATGTATATTCACTTTTATTCAGACTGACTAGAATGGCCATGTTCCTCAGAACCTGAGCTTTGAAGACATACTTAGAATGAAAACAAAATGAGATCTCCTTTTACAAATCATTCCAATATGCCCTAACACTCGAATGCCCTGACAATTTTTGTTTCTTAGTAGTTGTTTTTTAAATAGACTTTTAAAGAAAGTTAACAATAGCCACTGTATAAAAATCAAAAGATAAACCTGACCACACAGGAGTAAAACTCACTTGCAGATTTGCAAAAGATTTAGTTATAATTTTGTAGTAGAGTCATCCATTATGGATTGTATGGCCCAGAATTCATACATCAACATCCAACCAGCACCCAGTGGGAGTGCATTTGAAGGGCCAGCAATAAGGCCATTAGCTAACATGAAAGAACATCTCAAGGGAGAATGGGTCTTCTATGTAAAAAGCAAGATTCTTCTCGCTCTCATTAGCTTCCTCTCTGCTCTCTCTCTCTCTCTCTCTCTCTCTCTCTCTCTCTCTCTCTCTCTTGCTCTCACCCACTCAATTGCTTGCTCTCTCTTGCTCTCTGCAGATGGGAGGGGGTGTGTGTGTAAAACCAGGTGAACACTCAGCAAGAAGGCAGCAACACTTAACGAGAAGGTAGCTGCCCTGGAGCCAGAGAGAGGCACTTCAGAAACCAACCTTGGGGGAACCTTGAACTTTCCTTCCCAGAAGTATGAGAAGAAAGTCACTTCTGCTGCTCAAAGCCACACTGTCTATGCTCTAAAGGCAGCTCCAGCCAAGTAGTGCCCCTCCTTCCCAACTTGTCCCCGCCATAATTTCTAATTCCATAACAGTTACAAATCGTCTTCTGTGGGTGAGCCATTGTTTTGTCATTACATGGAAACCTGATGGCCACACTACTCAATCATATCCCCTCTTTCAGTCCAGGGCCCAGAACCTCCCAGTGCGAGTGCTGAAGAACAGTTAATGCCAAAGAGGAAATACTTCCAATACAGGCCTACTTTATTATTATTGATTTGAACATTTGAGTTATATTGAGAGACCACTGATTTATTTTAGGTAGCAAGCATCAAGATAGCAAGGGCTGCAAAGCAGTCTCGTGACACGGATTAATGTGACTAAGAACCTGTTTAAGAAGTGACAATATCATTTATGGTAGGACCCATGCTGCTTGCCAAATGAGTCACGTTGAAATCTCTTGCTATTTCAGCTCCAGATTTCCATTGGTTTGGTTTTGCTTTTTTTGTTTGTTTGAAGCCTTCAACTAGAGCAAGAGCCGGTGTTTCTCTGAGCTTCCAAAGAGTTCCAAGACTGAAATTCATGAGATGAATCTGTAAAGGTGCTCCCTATCCCCAGAGTGACATTCTAGAAGTGGGGACCTTTGGCCCTTTCAGATCATTCTTCTTTGCCCACTAATGCCATCTTTTCCTGATTTAAGGGCTGAAGGAAATGCTTGAGGAAGGTCCTGGATGGAGTGACTCTACTTCACACAAATTATGCCCCCAATTTTAGACATCCGACCTTAGAGGCTCCCAGGTTAATGATTTTAGAATCACATAAAAAGACTTGATGGTGTGTAAAGACATAAAAGAGAGAAGACTGGGGTTGATTCTGCAAGTTTTCCCTAAAAGCAACATGATCGGATGTTTACATTATGCGTTTCCCTATAGCTTTCTCACCCTGGCCAGTCTCAAATTTTAATTATCTCCTGCAAGACATATGACAGACGAAATGTAAAGTACCAGACTTTACACTCTGTCTGTTGGTAAGGGTAAGGAAATAAATATAGTGCTGTGATAAAAGGATTCCATAAAACTGTGTGGATAGTTTGTAATAATTTATTACGAAAAGAAATGCATCGCCAAGGAAGAAGTGTTTGCACAGCTCGACTGCTCGGCTGATTTTTGTATCTTTGGCTTTTGAATTTAAATTTACAATGGTTCCCGGCCTTAACTTACTCCTATATCATCATCCCTGAACTTAAAAAAAAAGTTATTAAAATTCCATGCTTAAAAGCACCCTTTAATTTGGAAATATTTATTATCCCACGGCACAACTAGATTTTCCTCTCATATATAGGGATCAGAGAGACAAAAGGAAAAAATCCAATTATTTAAAGCAGTAATCCCTTAACACTAGGATTTTGTTTTAATTATGAAGAGTGTGTCTTATTAAAAACAAAACAAAGCCTGTCCTTTAAGGGAAGAAATCCGATGTTTCTCTAGTGAACATGTACACGAGAGTTCCTACATAATGCTTTAAACAAATTAATTTGCTATTCTTCTATCTCCCTTGGTATTATTGACTTCTTAAAAGAGCATCAAATAAATAATTACAGACACACCTGCTCAGGGTAGCTACAAGACATGACACAATCTTAATAGAAATATGTTTCTTTATATTATCCCCGTCCTTGTAAGTACAGACAAAATTCATCATGCTAAAAGCTAACCAAGGCATAGGAAATTCTCATTGAAAACAGCTAAGTAGTCTTTTATATAGCAAATATCAGCCCTTATATACACAACACACAAAAACCCCTTTTAAGAATGTATCCCCAAGTCTCCTTTCCCCTCAAATACCTTATGTAGGGATGTAGGGGAGATTGTGCAGAGTAGGGACATGTGACAAAGTGAGCCATCTACTCCTCAGGAAGAAGGGAGTCACTGGGAACACCCCCTATTCAGCTTTGTTTCAGTTGTACAGGGAGACAAACTAAACCACAATCTGTGGAAATGATATTCCCTTTGGACTCAGCCCACCAGCCCACTTAAGTAGTTGAGTATTGGGCACAGAAGGCTGAAGCAGATCCCTATTCCTCAAGGGAGGCTCCAGTCCCAGGCTCTCCTGTTTCAGGCCTAGATGAAAAGCTACTCCAGCACTCAAGGTCTAGTTCACTTTGGTCTAGTCCTCAAAACTAACTATTGCAGAGATGTTAGTCTACCACCCCCCTGCCCAGTAGAACTGAGTTTTGGATGAGAAGCCACACAGATGCCACAGCAGCCAAAGCTGAGCCATGAGAGGCAGGCACAGAATGTGATGTCGGCCAAGTGGTAGCAAGCAAGGGAACAGAAGGTTATTCTAATGATGTAAGCCACCCAAGGGACAGAGAGGGACTGAGGGAAGCCAGGGACACTGAATGAACATGGAGATGTTGGCATTGCTGACACCCTGAGCATGAAGGAGGCCAATGGCTGGGACAGAAAAGCATGTCTACACCACACATTTTGTGAACGGGACCATGCCTGCTATGTTTGTGCTCATTTTATCAGCTTAGGTTTAGTGGTAAGCATGGAAGTGACATATTTAATTGATAACACCCTTTAATAAAATCTAATTAATTTTCCAGCAGAAAACAAAGGGCACAGGCTACTAAATTCAAAGGAAGTTTTGGGATTTCAGATCACTGATATTCTAGATTCACTTAAATGCCACAAAAAAAGATGTCATGCTATTTTCTTTGAATAAATATGTTTTATAAGTAGAGAAAACAAGAGAATAACAGAAAATAAAAGGAAATATCAATGTGGTTCTTAATGTCTGCTCTTCTCTGACAAGGTGGTGCCAAGGGAATCAAGAAAAGGCCCCTTGGAGTTGGCAGCCCCATGGACGGAGCAACAGTGGCAACTGGCCTGACCCCTCAATGCTCCTGGAGACTGGATCACCAACCAAAGAATACACATGGAGGGACCCATGGTGCTGGTCACATATGTGGCAGAGGAGGGTCTTCTTAGGCATCAGGGGGAGGAGAGGCCCTTGTGCCTGAGGGTGTTAGATGCCCCAGTATAGGAGAATGCCAAGGAGGGAAGACAAGAGTGGGGTGGGTGGGGGAATACCCCCATAGTGGCAGGGGGAGGGTGGAGGGAATGGGGAGGTTCCAAAGGGGAGATCTGGAAAGGGGGAAACATTTGAAATGTAAATAAAATATGAAAAAATAAAAATAAAATAAAAAATAAAAAAAGAAAGAAAGAAAGGGCCCCTTGGACATCTTAGTCATTGACCTCTGCTTTCTACATTCTTCTCCAGTGCCCATGAAGAGAGGTTTCAACAGTTTCTAGTTTTTTCACTTCCAATTCTTGTGCCTGACCTAGCATGACCACCAAACATACCAAGATAGACTGGCATCAAACAGGAGATGAGCTAACCAGGGACACATCACTACTATACATATGTGTCATCAAGTTTATAGAACCATATCACATACAGTAGAAGGCAATTGTGTACTTGAAATTAACAAACCTAAAGGATCCATTAAAAGGGCCTCTTTTATTTTTAAACTTCAATCAACAAGAGAGGTGAAAAAGCACAGTCACGAAAGGGGACTTTTTAAAATACCATGTGTAGGTAGTGTCTACTTCTGTCCTAATTATTCGATAGCAATGCCATTTCATTTTCCTAATATTGATATATAAAGCATAAAAGGAGCCTTACATAGGGGAATATTATAGATTTGCATTTAAAATGTGACTGAAAAACTCAGAACCTAAAACGGAAACAGTAGATACCGCCACAAAGCTAGCAGATGTTACTTAGGGTCATCTGTACAAAAACATAAGCATATGCCAAAGAAATCTGACACTATCATAGAATCAGTTGGTGACTAAAATAATAGCAGCTCCTTATGGCAATATGGTAATATCCGTATCAAATGCACAACACATTATGTTGCAACAGTGTATGCAGACAAAAGAGCATTGCTAGCAGCAGTGATGACCAGGGCTCTGACTAAGTCGGAAAACAGAATACAAGGTTATTTCCAGGGTGCAAAAGAAGTGGTAAGTTGAAAGTGATGTATGGTCTGAATTTTCAAAGTTGGCAGTACATAAACCTTACTTTGACTTCTAGAAGCGCAGAACAGACCAGACGGCACTATTTGTGTTTTTATAGGACCCCCAATGTGGTTTTATTTATTCAAGTATTATGTCAGAGAAAAGTGTTATTTTTTTAAGATTTATCTATGTATGTATGTGAGTGATGTATTTGCTTATACGCTTACATTGCAGAAGAGAACATCAGATACCATTAGAAGCCAGTGCTCTTAACTGCTGAGCCATCTCTCCAGCACTGATACACCTATTCTTTAGGCCAATGATAATACTAAGTCTGGGATATAAACCAGAATCCCTTAATCGATGGTTTAGATAGCCCCATATCTATTGGCTAAGCAATATGTAACCGCTGACTCAATATCTTAATGTAAAGTACTAACCAGCCAAAGAAGTGTGGTATCTACTTCAGAAGGCTGAGATCTTCTGTGATATTACTTTGGGCATAGTTATGTCCACAAACTAAGCAATAGGTAATGTACATAATTGATTCCAGTTGACTAACGGACTTTAAACACTCAAATCCAAAAGGTGCCCTATAGCTTTCCTTGTTGGGATTCATGTTGTACCCTTTGGGTACCCAGGGCTCAACATTTCCCACATACAGCAGGACGCAGAAGTCCCATGAGTACCTAAGATTCTGTTGTACCAAGATGCCCCCAGGAAAGCAAATGCTGATATTTGTTTTCCAAGATATTTTCAGTACTGGAAGACATTTGGTCCTGATGTAAAAAATTCACACAACATGAGAAATGATATCTATCTCTAGATTAGATGCTAAAGATGTTTTTCCTGAAATATGACAAATGTTAAACTTATCAAAAGTAAACAACCTTTATGGAAAATTTAATCTCTATGTTTTTATGGGAGTTTGCTACTCTCATAACATATTAAGTACTTAAATGAAATATTTAAAAATATGTGGGATACTAACGGGGCTGTTAAAATGCACCTAACAAGATTTTAAACAGGATTAAGTCTTTATCTCCATAATGGAACATCACTGGACACACTGCCACTGCTTTATACTTTAAAGCACATGACAACAGCTGTCCACTCCCATTCATGTTATTCTTCTTGTCCAGATGGACACAGTAGTTTGAGTAGGAATATGTTTGTCTCATCCATAAAGTTACAGCTAAGCTAAACTTTAATATTTATGTTAAACCAAAATAATTGGGAGATTTTAAGAAATAAATGGACTTTTTCTACTTTTAAAAAGCTATAATCTTATTTTCTGTGTTAAAAATGGTACATTTATAAACTGCTATTTCACACTTTTATTCTTCATAATAACTGCTGGGCATGTTCAAAGATCATAACCTTATCAACATCTAACAATATTTTCTGAATGTAGAAACCTCTAAGCCATCATTATGTCTGAGCAGCACTCTCCATTCTAATAAGAAACAAGATACATTCAGGAGAGACCCTGAGGCTTCTGGAAAAAAAGGGAACTTAGGCTTGATGGGGTTCGACTTACAGTCATCAGGAGTAATTTCTCCTATTAATGCCTTGCTCAAGCAATTCCCCTTCTGCCAGGTATCTTACTAATCCCTGACACATTTGACACAGGGCCTTTGGGGGGACATGTAACAGACACAATGCTTTGTACTTAGCTCATTTGAGAATGGACACTAGCAATATCTACAATCCATCAATTACCTACTTTTAAAACTGGTCCAGGGAGCTCCCAGAGACTAAGCCAGCAACCAGAAGCATACACGGCTGGTCCAAGGCCCTTGGCACATATATAGCAGAGGTCTGCCTGGTCAGGATTTAGAGAAGATGTGCTTAATCCTGGAAAGACTTGAGACCCCAGAGAAGGGGGTGTTTAGGGGTGAGCACAATCTCGGAGGCAAGGGAGAGGAGGGATGGGATGAGGAACTATGGGAGGGGGACTGAGGAGGAACGACGACAGGAATGTAAATAAATAAAATAATAAAATTGAAAAATAAATGCTATCACCATTGCAGCATGTTGTCCTTGAACCCCACATTCTCCAAGTTCTATATGTGATAATCTCCCACATGTCCACTCTCCCTGTCTGCACACACAGCCTCCTAGTCTTCTGATATACTGTCCATCTTCCTCCTCCTGAAACCCAATGGTCTAGCCTTCCTGCATCCTTGACTGCCTTTCTAAATCCAAACTTGATTTCCAGAGTAAATAAAATAAAATAAAACAGAAACAAAACCCTTAACTTCTGCTAGCATGCAGCTTGCAAGGCTCCTATTTAACACTCAGGTTAATAGAGCATGCTAGTCCCTACATCGTTCCTAATGCAACCTCCTCTCTATCTTCATAAGCATATGTCATCCTATATAGACCAAATAAACCCAAACCTTCCAGCACATTCTCAAAATATTCTCAAGATCGTTTTTCTTTATCTGTGTTGTTGACTCCCAATCAGACTCTGAGCTCACCCTAAATTCACTCTCACCCTATTTCCCCCTGGGAATCCTTCCCATGGAACAAGATGGGTTTTTTTGTTCTTTAGCTGTTTATCCATGGTCATTCACAATGCTCTGTAACACCTCATCTGCCCCAAATGTAAATCACCAAATCATCATCTTGCCACCATGCCTTCCAAGGGATTGTATGTACCTAGACAAACTGATTACAGTGTCAGAAATCCCAGTGCATCCTGAGAGCTTCCGAAATTACCCCTTTAATCCCAGCACGTGGGAGGCAGAGGCAGGCGGATTTCTGAGTTCGAGGCCAGCCTGGTTTACAGAGTGAGTTCCAGGACAGCCAGGGCTACACAGAGAAACCCTGTCTTGAAAAAAAAAAAAAAAAAGAAAAACAAATAAATAAATAAATAAATAATTTAAGAGAAGCACTAATTAAAAGTATGCTAAAATACCATTTCTCATCTTTAACACTGCTTTGGGGGAATACTCCTTTGAAGAACATTTTCAGCATCATGCCTGTATCTCCAGCTCTGGGGTATTCTCTTACCTCCACAGACCCCTTCATTCACAAGTATAAACATACACTCAGACAGTCATGTGTACACATAATTAAAATAACAAGCTAAACAATTTGTTAAAATTCATATTTTCTTCATTTACTCAGAAATTACAAATGGACGGAGAGAAATGCAACAAACTCTTGTGTTAACTTTCTAAATAGCAAAAAAAAAAAAAAAAGCCATATGATTTCGGCTGAAAGGTTTTAGGACTAGAGTTAGGACCCTGAGTCTTCACTATTACTCTGTGGGATACAGGACCAACAGCTATGGAGGGGGCTAGAGGATTCTCGATTCCCTGAAGAGGCAGCATTATAAGAATTGCAGGCACCTGAGTCAGACTGCCAAACTTTGGATCCAATCAACTCCATTTATTAGTAAGGCTTGGGGCAAGATATTTAATGCTGAGAATAGTAGGGATACAATTCCCTCTTAGACTACAAAGTCTTGTTGCAAAAGTAAAACAATAAAAAACACTTAACACAGAGCCTGGTGGTATAAACACCAATTGATGTGTGTTCACTATTTGTAGCCAAGCACAGGGCATTGTTGTGTAGCAGCTGTAGACATTTGCACAATACTGTTTCTGATACAAAATCTTGGAGCATTCACAGGAATCCCCTGTTGCCAGCTGGTATGTTAGTTTAGACTTATTCTTGTGCTTACTGTAAGTGCATAGTATTATACCAATCGTGCAAATAAAATAAAAAGCTGTACAAGTATTCTCTCTCTCTCTCTCTCTCTCTCTCTCTCTCTCTCGCTCTATGTGTGTGTGTGTGTGAGAGAGAGAGAGAGAGAGAGAGAAAGAGAGAGAGAGAGAGACTGTCTACTTGCCTGCCTAGCTCTAGATTTAGTCATTTCCCACACTGAGAACTCCTAAAATCTTGTTTTTATGCCAAACTTTAGCATGAGGTTCAATTTCCAGCAATGCCCTCTCCTTTCTTTTTCCCCCTAACCTCTAGCACACCCTGACTTTGGGAATTCCATGATCATAGGAAGAATCATAGCTACTAAGAGTTCCTTTTCTTTGGTATCACACAAATGCATTATGTGCATAGAGGTTATAACTCATTCCTTGGCATGGGACACTCTATTATCAGCCCCACACTTTCAAAACTGTACCAGGGATTCAATCACAAGGCTTTGGAGGGGGCTGTGCTTACAACTTGGCAATGCTTTGCAGAATTATCTATGGAACATGAATCGTTATCATCTAGTCACAAGACACACGTGAAGCCATAACAAACATAGGGTTGTGATGGGCAGTCAAACAGTGGGCCCTCACAACTGCAAGGTATCTCTGGTCCTCTAAACCCCACTGTCAAACTCCAGTAGATTCCAACATACCCCAGCCCAGGCAACCATAGCTTCTTGCACCCAAGAGTACTCTGCTGTCTGTACCCATCACCTTGGCTCTTTCAGTCTTTATCTTTGTCATCTCTACATTTCTTCAGTCCTCTGAAGGGCCCCAAGCTCTGGACAGTACCATCTGCTTCACAACTCTAATCTACTGACCTTCGAAACCCCTATCCCCCAGGTGCCTCTTACTGTATGTCCCTGAGGGGCCAGTGGAAGATTTGTCTCCTCTCCCAAGGAGCTCTTGAGTACCAGTTTCATTCACAAAGACCCCAAAGGAGTAGAGAGCAAGGAGAGGAAACAGGAAAATAAAATAGGTTAAGTTTGAACGTGTTTGCCTTCAAATGGGCACTACATCTTTTGGAATAAATACTAGTCTACAGAATTTCACAAGGTCCAAGTGGCCAGAAAGGATAATGACCATTTCAAATCAGTAGCACATTGATAATTGTCAAATTTGTTTGAACAATAAACACAGCGACTGTGGAGAACAGTACAGTGGTTTTTACACACTTAATCACTAGCCAATTAACCCACAAATAACAAAAGCTATCCTGTAGACACAAAACACTTTAAAGCAACTGCCACTTCAGTATTTCCAGATCAGCATCGTCAAGGTTTTTTGTTTGTTTGTTTTTCTTTTGGATTTGAATCTGAACTTGTGATCCCCTGTCTTGGCCTCCAGAGTGCCACCAGATGCAGCCTAGAACTCAATTGCTTTTCTTGTTAACAGACCACTCAACTTGTATGACTTTCTCCATTCTGCACTGGGATAAACATTTTGAAAAGTATACTTTCCTGTGTCGAAAAATACATTAGAACTAAATCCTGAAAATAAAGAAAACTTAACCTTTTCTTTTCTCTTTTCTTCTTAGAAGTACTGGGTTGGGTATTGAACCAAGACCTCAGAAGAATTCTCCCCCTGAGCTACATCCCTAGATCAGGAATGAACATTCCCACTCTCTGTGTTATTCCAGCATTGTCTAATGAAGTTGTCACCAGCCTTTTGCATATATTAGGCTTCTATGCATTAAAATTCAATCTTATTTCAAAACTTGTTCTTCTATAATACTAGCCATATCTCTGTTGTTCAAATAGCTGTAGGCAGAACATGGGGCCTGTATTGGCCAATTTCAAATGCATCATCCCTCAAAGGCCGACTGGCAGTCCTACTAGAGAGATGTCACTCTATATTTCTTTTATGTTGTGATTTTGTTTTGTTATGATGGAGGCCAATTTGTCTTAATATAAAACAAAAGTTTTGGGAAATTTTCACATGATAAATAGGCACTTTTAAAAGTTTATTACCAGATAGAAAACAGTTACTACATCAAGTTGAATCTTTATATATGTCTCTTAAGATTCCCTTCAAGTTTGTTAACTTTGGAACATACTACGCTGAGACACTTTCTTATTAGTGTGCAGAGTGACAACTCAAAGCACCATGTCTTACTAATTACTGCCTCCCTAACTCACATGAGGAACAGGTCATTTGAGGGGTTAGCTCCGCCTTCCATTATTCGTGACCACACAGCCCTCTGACAGATGTCTCAGTTTGGATGTAAGGCAGAGCTCTGGGTATCTGTTTCACTTACATCTGTTCCCAAACAGCTTAGGCAGATTAATACTTAGAATAAGCCCTGCCCAGCTAAACCTCCAACTCCCATTTTTTTAAAAAATCATTTCTTTTTCTCATTTTCACATTGTTTTACCTTACCTTTCTTTTTGCTAAACTTCCAGTAAGTAAATGTGTTTGAATCAACTTAAAGACAGAGAAAATCATTTTGTTTTGTAACAAGAGACACTTTCAAGACTCCCCCAGAAGCCTGTCTTTCTTAGAGTTTTCTGGTCACTGATCTAATTCTCTGAGCTCAGAGCTATGGTGAGAAATTAATTATGTTTTTAAGAAAACAACTTTAAAATGTGTCAGAGGTAGTAAATATGTGAAAATAGAATTGGAAATCATAATTAAAAATTGAAATCCTCACTTTATATAAGTGTTTGAAATGTAATATTTTCATAAGATTACAGAGTCTGCTCAGAAGTTTGGTAAAGATCACATAAACATAAAATAAAGCAAAGTTAAGATGGGATGAGAAGTTGCTTCTGTCCATCATGAAAACTCTGCTAACAAGTAGACAAGGCCTATGAAGAAGGCCCTACCCATCTTCCATCATGCCCTAGTGTTGGAGAAATGAAGGAAACCCCTGTTTCCCACATGGTCCTTCTAAAGAGAAATTCGTTACATTTTAAAGTTCCTGCCAAGAAACAAGAACACTTCACATACACCAAAATGCTGAATCCCCTGACCAATCAAAGCCTATTCAGATTTTTTCCATTGGACAAGGAATGTCCTGGCTTCTATTCTTTAAATTACAGCCTTACAGGTGATCGGAACTGATGCTCAATAGAAACTTTGCTATAATACAAATCCTTCATTCTGCCGCTGAACACACTGTGGCTCATCCAGGTTTGCTGACTTGTCTAAGTTACTCACACACTTGCAGGTCCTAGAGGTAAGCCCTAAGAGCCTTCCATGTCCATGCCTGAAATATGCTCTATACCATATATGCAAACAGGTGCCAGAAGTGTAGGGGTCTCAATAACACAGTCTCACACTCCAAGATGTTGATTTTTAGTGAATTATGAAGTTAACTCAGTGAATCATAATCTCCATTGGTAATGGAAACCAGAGTGACCCTCACAGACCAATGGTGAGATTTGCCTTTGAAATTTTCATTTTAGAAGATCATATATCTGCTCAGGTGTGCATCATGCTTTTTTGTTCAGCCAGAGCCCTCGCTTCAGAGCAATGAAAAGAACAGAGGATACGTGCTCCCAGCATGAGAAGCACTGGGGGCTACTGATACATGCCACTGAGATCCATCACTAAATACAACATTTGTAAGTGAAGTGCGACTAAGCTTGACCTGACCCAACACCTTCCACCCACTGCTTTCTCTATCTTGCTTTTGTTTTATGGGAAAGAAATAACACCTGATTACACAACACAGTAAAATATCTTTGTGATAGGATGTACAGAGTCTTGTGCCTTCTACTTTAATATAACACTCCAAATTAAAGATCACCATTTTACCAACCCATGTTTCTAGAAGTATGCCGTTGGTTGAAACAGAAAACAATGCTATATAGACAACCATTACTGTTGAAAATATTGAGCTCTGGAGACACCTGAGTTGGCAAAAGCACAGACTAATAGGCATAGTGTAAAACAGGTGAATTTTAACAGTTCTGGCTGTGTGGACCAGATCTACATAAGACTGGGCCTATCAACATAATGGATCAAGGAGAGGCCCATAGGGCCCTAATCTTCCATAATAAGCTATTGGCTACTGATGGTTTCTAAGGGAAAAGTCACTGTCTTCAATTGTGTACACACTGAGAATCCCACTAGGCTTCAGTGGATAGATTTAAATTCATAATCACACAGATAATCCTGGCAAAATTCCATAGAACTCAAATATTTATTGTTTGAATTATATAGAGAAGAGGGTGTTGCTAGGGATGAGAGACTTTAGAGGAGATTACAATAATCAGAATGTACATTACACATATATGAAATTGTCAAATAACAAATTCAATAAAAGTTAAAAGAAACAAGCAAATGTCAATTGTATCTGCCCAAGACTATGAGCTTCCCTGTGAATCTTGGCACCTTATACCCAACCCATTTGGACTCAGAAATCTCATCTGATTCTATTCTAATATCTTTAGGATACTGTTCCCTTCTAGGTCACAGACAGATACTTTGACAACTACCTTTCATCAGCATGAATAAACTCATGTAAGGTCCACAAGTAAGGTGGTCACAATTCTCAGTCCTAATCAGATCATCAAGGACTACTGCGGCAATAAAAAAAAATCGTTCTCTGAACTGGATAATGCCTTATGGTTCGTATAGTTTATGACAGTGCCAGCCTCCTGGTCTTTATGACCCTGGAGCTGAGCAAAACAGGAACTCCCTGCTAGACTCTCACAGCAAAGTAATGAGGCAATGCTAACACTTATATTAGAAATCCGGGAACAATATAAAGTTAAAGACCTACAAGGAGCTTGTCTTCCAATGAGAATGGAAAACTGATGCCTGTCTCTGTATATGAGCCCCAAATGCCTAACGAGAATGAGGGAAACAAATCTAAAATGAATCTTCATTAGTTTTAATGAGTGTAAACATGGAAGCACTGAAAAAAGAGAAGAGGAAGCCAATTCTGGGTGGCAGGAGTCACAGGGAAATCACAGTCTGTGGGATTCTATTTCTGCCATACTGTTTATCACAAGGTGATGAAATTTGTGGAATGCACTGGGAAATAAGGACCAAGAGGCAGACAGATGTACATCATGGAGACCTCATGCTGTGGTAGCTGATGTGTCTCTCAGCCCATTCCCTAATACTTAATGGGTTTTCAAAGAAACAAATGTGGTACCAATAGGCTAAGGAGAAGCCAAGGAGAAAGACTCACTCACTCTGACCAAGAAATGTTCACTTTAATGTGGGTTATATTGGAGATGCCCCTAAGAACATTTTTATAAAGAATTCTGGTTCTTAAAGTGGAGACAGGAGGTGGTGATCCTACTATAGGGGATGAGCCAATACTTAGCAGTGCTCATCATGGCACTAGGTAAAACTGAAGCTCATGAGGCCAGCAATCTGTCATAAACATGCTCATTCAGTAAATGTTCTCCTTGTGGCTGGTACGTGCTGGAGCAGAGAGTAAACCAAACAGATATTCTGGCTGTCTTCCTTCCTCAATCCAGCTCTGGACTCCATTGCTCTTTACTTGCACTGTGCACTGAAGCCACTACCTGTGCACAATAGCAATGCTCTCCTTACCCTTGTCTATGGCTTATTGGCCTCGAATATAAAATAGGAAGCTGAGGGAAGTGAATTCTAACCTCCTTCCCTGAAGGGTTGGTGGAAGAAATGAGTCAGGCTAAGGCAAAGGACAAAGATCCTGCCTAATATCTTCATCTTTAAACTCAGGCCTGATCCCTCAATACGCCCCTTGGAGCCTAAGCATAGTACCACCTGTTGATTTATTACTAGTACCAACAGTTCTTTCTGGATTCACATCTTATCTGACCTTTGGAAATGCAGTAACCCCTCTTATCCATCAGCGTGTGTCTGAAACTATGCGTAGTCCTGACTCCAATATATGAATACTCTAAATCATTAACAGTTGATTGATCAAATATCAATGATAGTTATAAAGTGACTTTCAGGTAATTAGTAATGCAGTGTGGATATACTTGGCAGTTGTCTACACTGTCTGGAAAGTATATGTAGTCACAACAGACAAGACTCCTAGGGAACACCAAAATTTACAAGCATGTAGAATGAAGTCCCATGGGAGACTGAAAATCTAGGTGCTATTGGCATCAAGCCAATGAAATTGAGTCATGTCACAGGAAGGAGAACTCCATAAAGGGAAGACTGGCATTTCCCATTTAATTGAACAATCAGAATACTGCTTTGAACCTTTTCCTGGGCACCTTCAGCAGAGAGGAAGATAGTGGCGGGCCTCCAGAATTGAGGAAAAATTCAGAGGTGACACATGGGAGAAAACATGAGACACCATTTACCCAAAAGCTCATCAGACAAATTAAGAAGGATGCATGCAAATTGAGAAGAGAGAGGGAACAGTCAGAGATCCAGACCATGGACTGTCAGGAAGGGCAAGCCCTGAGCACTTCACCATGCTTAAGAAAAAGAGCTTAAGAGAAAGAAGACTAATGTCTACAGAGGAGGAGGCAGCATCCTTCCTGAGCCTGGACATAGACTTGGGAGATGGCAAACATCTGTATTTCAGCCATAGGTGGACCCAATTGGAGGGGAATGAAAGCCAAAGCCATTACCACAGCAGAGGCATGGAAGGCAAGCGGTTTCTATAAGGCTATCCTTATTGAGAGGGCTTGTCATAGAGATGATGTGGAGCAATTTAAAGCTAAAGAAGAAAAGTACGGCAAAACTTTATATTTTCTATTGAATTAACCCTGAGTTTCTTGTCATCAGGCTTCTGT
Organism: Rhynchomys soricoides; assembly: GCA_019843965.1. Classification (NCBI taxonomy): domain Eukaryota; kingdom Metazoa; phylum Chordata; class Mammalia; order Rodentia; family Muridae; genus Rhynchomys; species Rhynchomys soricoides. The sequence continues at coordinate 3,533,926 of JADRCH010000252.1, read as the reverse complement.
TACTTTTGGAATATTCTAGTACAATCCTGACTGAGGCTCATCAGTTACAACTCCAGGAAATAGCCTTTCATTTTCTGGTCTTCATTCAAGCCTTCAACCCAAACTGTCTTTCCAACTCCCATCATAAATGTGGTGAGATGATCTGTCTCTCCCAAACATCTGATTGGAACCTTGAAAAGAAACATATTGGGAAATTGCCTGCTGTTGTAATTCAGCAGGAAGGTCACTCTAGACTCAGGATGGCTCCTGACTACAGCGGACACTGACTGTATAAGGAGGGGAGGGAACACGTGAAGACAATGTGAGTCCATGTGAAGATACAGAGTTATGTAACCACAAGCCAAGAAATACCAAGAGACACTAAGGCTAAAGACAAAAGGGAGAATTGGGCCTTCAGAGGGGTATGGACACTGAACTCAGGACCCCATACTTCCCAGGCAATTAGTCATAAACTCTACCACTGAGCTACACCCCAGGTCCTCATCTAACATCTTGGTTTCTAACAATATTGCAAGGCCCTATGAAATACCAATATGCTCAGTTTTCCTTTTTTCTCTCTCTAAATTTTTGAGACTTAAACAGCTAACCGATCATGAACAGATCACTTTCTTTTGAGCAAACTGAACTTCTTCGAGACAAGTCCCACATCCAGTAGATCTTTAGACCATGGCACAACATACTGGTTACATCACATCTGATGAATGCCTGCCTGGTCGTGTCAGTCTTTGGAATCCTTTCAAGCAAAGGTGCTAGTTCTTGTAGTTCTTGGTTGCGTCTGCAAAACATTCAGTAACACGCCTGAGTGCTAAGTATCAGAGCTTACAAAGAGTAACTGCTCACAGGATTAATATCTTCCCTAACAAGACCCAATACACTAAACTGAAAACATCCCTTAATTAAAAGAAAAAGGGCCCAAACTTAAGCTTCTCCCTCAACCTGTACCTCTAAGTCAACCTTGAATCCCACACTATGGTCAGGGTCACTTACCCTGCCAACAAGACCATCAAGTAGTCCTGGTTCCAGCAGTGATGGAGTCCATAAAATACATTAGTGTCTTCCCTCATCATGCTCAAGATAGACAAGTTAGGGAAGATCATGGAGTATTTTATTTCTCAATGAAACTGCTAAGATACTTGGAGTTTTCAAATGTAATGTTCTGATAGCAGCTCATATACACCATGCAATAATGTCCAGAGAGCTCACGACCCCAGCCCCAGCCTGGGGAGCTAGGCACCTTCCATGCAATAAAAGCTATGGCCTCCCCTACCGCACATCCCAACACCATGTTCTCCTAAGTGTGGTAATTTGGATGCCTCTCCTCTGCTTGGGAGCCCCTACTCCTCATGCCTCATCACTCATACCTCGATAATGCAACACCAGAGTGCTTTGCTCACCCCATCACCTAGCATCTACTCTTTCCCCGCTGGATTTAGTAATGTGCCTGCTTCTTGGGCTGCTCTACAAATCCAGCTGCCAGGTTTCTGAGGCTCCTGGTTTAAATACCAGGTGTGAATTGCAAAGAAAACTAGTGTGCTCTGTATGAAGGGAAAGAAAACCAAAGGGTCTTAGGGCAAAATTAAATACTTGCAAACTTCGGAATAATAAAACTGTCATGAGAGCTTTTCAAATTCTATGACCAGGAGTGCTAATTAAACCTATTTTTCCTCAATTGCCACTCACTATAAAACAGGGTTTCTTTCCTCTTGTCACTATTTGTCTTTGTGCTGCCACATTGACCTACACAGGGACGGGAACGGGGTGGGGGTGGAGGATGGGGGGCTGGAGGGGAACACTGCAGTCTCTAAATGCTGTCAGCTTGTAGCTTAAATTGGTTCCTTGGGCTAATCCAGTTTCTACTTACAAACATTTATATTCCCCAAATCAGACTGATTTACAGGCTAACAGAAAGATTCCACATCCCGGGATCTCGCTTCTAATTTTAATGGTTCGGGAAAATACTTTACCTTGGGTTTTTAAAAGTCGTGAAAACATTTCCCTTAAAGTCCAAAGTAGCTTTGCTTACGTGAACAGCACTGCACATATGGCTCAGGCGGAATTCATAAGCCTCGCTAATGCTGGCCCCTGACTGGATGGTTTCATTTAGTTAGATGTTTGGACAAGATTCTTTCTTTCTTTCTTTCTTCCTTCCTTCCTTCCTTTTTTTTTGTTTTGTTTTTTTGTTTGTTTGTTTTTGGTTTTTTTCGAGACAGGGTTTCTCTGTGTAGCCCTGGCTGTCCTGGAACTCACTCTGTAGCCAGGCTGGCCGCGAACTCAGAAATCTTTCTGCCTCTGCCTCCAGAGTGCTGGGATTAAAGGTGTGTGCCACCAGGCGACAAGAAACTTTCAAACAATGACTTTTCCATTCTGTGACAAACAGTGACACAAGGAGGTTTTTCTCTGGAGGCAGGAGGAATCAGCTGTTTTCAATTTCATAAACTTGTAGCTAATTAAAAACAGGCAGTGAACCACATTCCACTGTTCAAGACACATCTAATGGAAGACAACTTGAAATATTTCTACTGCAAATTGCAGCATCGCATTTTCTTATTAAAAAAACAAAACTTTAAGTAAATAGACAGTAAGTTTAAGTAAAGCACAAATCTGTGATGCGATATTCTATGGAAATTCATTAAAAATTGGGTTTCAAAATTTGTTCTCGATGGAAGGTGGACTGCAACTTCCCAGTTTGCAATCATAACCCCTACAGGAGGCTAGGGGGCGGAGGGTCAGAAGGGTGTCTGTGGCAGGAGGGCGTGGAGGCTGCAGGGTGTGGGGGCGAGGGAAGAAGGAGGGGCTGCCACTCACCAGCCGGAGCTCGGACTGGATACGTTGCTACCTCAAGGCCCGCTCGCCCTGCACCACATTGCAGCTCTCCTTCCCGATCTAGATCTCGGAGATGCGGTGAAGCAGAACCCTCTCTGGCTCAGCAGCTGCCTTTGGGAGCTCCCGGGACCCGACAGGCGCCCCCTCCTCCAGGGCTCCCACCTGGCTCCTGCATCTTCCCCGGAGCATGATGACGTGGTGCTGGGCCGAACTGGGGACCCACTAGAAACCTCTCAGGGAAGGAAGAGTGGCTACAGCTACCACCACCTGGGCCTTGTCCCACGCTGCCACGGCAACAACGCACGCCTGGAGGAAGGCGGGGCGAGAGAGCAGAGCCGCGGGAGCTTTCTCTTTTCCCGAGGGTCAGTCAGTGTCCTCTCTAGAACATGGTGCTAGTATGAGTTCCCTGGTTGAGCTCTGGGAGTTGGCCAGGCATCCCCCAAATTGGATTGCTTAGGCATCACCTAGTCTTTTGTTAAATAAAGTGCAGGTTCTTGTCAGATAGGTCCAAAGATTACCCAAAATTCTGAGTGGTGGCACAGTTTCAGCACTCAGGAGGCAAAGGCAGGTGAACTTGAGTTCCAGACCAGCCAGAGCTAAATAGTGAGTTCTGTGCCAGTCAGGACTACGTGCAAGACAATGTCCAAAAACAAACAAACAAACAAACAAATAAATAAATAGTAGGAATCTACCTACTTAGTGACTGCAGAAGTTGCTGGCTATGAGACACAAAGGAGTTTCAGTGTGCAAATCTTCTCAGGGGTCTCCTCTGAGATTCCCCAAGGAGCTACATTACCTCTATGACTACATCTGTATGATTACCCAGAAGTATGTGTAAACTCCTAATTTGCATAGGCAAGTGTGCATTTTACAAGGTTGATACTGCTGTCAAGCACATCCATAGCATAGTATAGCTATAAAGAGACCTACCTTTCCCTGTATACCTCCTCTTCAGGCTTAGCTCTGCCTGGATCTGAGGTTGCTGCAGACAAACTGCAAAGACCAGGGCTTTCCCACCCAAACACAACCAGCATGCTGCAGGAGGCCTCCAGAGTTCACCTTTAACTTCTGCCTGGTGGGAGGGGCGGTTCTCCCAGGTGATTGCACAATAGAGTGACCTGGGAGTGCTGTTGCTGTTTAATCCAGTTTTCCTGGCCACATTTCAATGATTAGTTTGCAATCTCCTGGGATGGAGTCCAGATTTCAGAAACATTTCCCTCTGAAAGTGTCCAGGATTTAGCCAAGGCTGAGAATCGCAATCAGAAAACAAGAGCCTAGTGTTGCTGCAGACTAGGCACATAAGGAGGTTTTATGAAGTCCTTATAATGTTATGAGGTGGGGGGGGGGGGTCGGGCAGGCATTGAAGGGTGATTTAAAACTGGGGTTTCCTGTACTATTGTCTAAGGACTCCATCTATCTCATAGGCAGCCAATTCACTCCTTGTCCTGGTCACAGTCCTACATCAGGAAGGCTAGCTGCAGGAGGGTTTCTCTGGGCTCAACACTCATATCACCGATGTAGACAAATCATTTCAAGCATAAATAACCAGTGGGCCAGGGAATCAAGGACTTCTCCTTTTCAAAGCACTGAAAGCAAATACTCTGCCTTCCCCAGCAATCAAGGAAGAGCCTCTGGTTGATCTGATTGCAACCAGGGAGCTGTGTTTCCAGGAGCAGAAGCCCAGCTACAGCTAAGCCTCTTGCAGGTAGTCACCAGTAGGTAAGGGCTGTGCCGGTTCCAGGAAGAGTTCACTTCTAGAGTTGACATCTTGTATTCACAGCTGTCAGGCAGACTCAAGCTCCTTGGCATTTTAAAAACTCCCTGAGAGCCAAGGCAAACAGACCAAGGCAATGACTACTTCTTAGGACCTTTACCAAGGGGCAGGTTGTCATTTGTCAAGCTTCAGTAAGGCCAGGAGTTGCAAATATTGACTTTGTCTTGCCATGAAGATGGAAACAATAAAGCCCATGTGTCCATTCTCTCTCTCTCTCTCTGATGAGTTGTCTCCTTCAGGGGTTCTAAAGAGTTCTCTGCCACCAGACCCAGGTCCTTAGGATCTGTCTCACACACACACACACAGAGAGAGAGAGAGAGAGAGAGAGAGAGAGAGAGAGAGAGAGAACACATGCATGCACACAAACACATGCACACTTACCTTTAGTGACTGGGATTCCAGAGGTGATGCCATCAACTTCAGAACTGTCCTGAACTTTCGATATTATGTTCTAATTAGTTACATCTCGCCTTCATCTGTCTGGCCAGTAACCTCAGATATATATCTAGCTAAGGATTTTCCACCACAAATATATTCTTCTGGAAGGTTTTTAATCAATGTCATCAGAAGCTCACACGCCACCTTTGTATCCTTGGTCTCATGTGTCTCATTCAGCTCACTACAAATCCCATGCATTCTACTTTCATAACTCAGTCCTGTTAGTCTGTCCTCATCTGTGCACTGGCATAGACAAAGACAAGAGGCACACAAGGCAGATGTGATGGGACAAACCAGTAATGCCAGCCCTCAGGCAAAGAAGCGAAGGAGAGAGGGTCAAGGGTTTTCCTTGGCCACATAATGAGTTCAAGACCAGGTTGAGCTACATGGGACTCTGTCTAAATGAAAATGAAAATGTCAATAGAGCTCCCATTTTTCTTGGGGAAAACTCCTTCCTTGACCCTTCCAGCCTACTCTGTTTCTGGGCTCTGCCCTTTTTTTCAACTTCCAAGTCCATGGTTTCACATGGACTGCTTCTATTCCTAGATCTCCTTCCTTTGTCTGACTTTACCCTTCTCTCTCCCTGTTAGAAAGAAATGTGTGCCCTGCCCCATGCTGCCTGGCCCCTTTCACTGAGTTCATCACTCCTAGCGGAAGCGCCGCCAGCATATCTGAAAAACTGCCCTACAAAGTCGCAGACATCGGACTGGCTGCCTGGGGACGGAAGGCCCTGGACATAGCTGAGAATGAGATGCCAGGTTTGATGTGCATACGGGAGATGTACTCAGCCTCCAAGCCACTGAAGGGTGCTCACATTGCTGGCTGCCTGCACATGACTGTGGAGACTGCTGTCCTCATTGAGACTCTCGTGGCCCTGGGTGCTGAAGTGCGGTGGTCCAGCTGCAACATCTTCTCTACTCAGGACCATGCAGCAGCTGCCATTGCCAAGGCTGGCATTCCAGTGTTTGCCTGGAAGGGCGAGACGGACGAGGAGTACCTGTGCATTGAGCAGACGCTGCACTTCAAGGATGGGACCCTCAACATGATTCTGGATGATGGTGGTGACCTTACCAACCTCATCCACACCAAATACACACAGCTTCTGACAGGCATCCGAGGTATCTCTGAGGAGACCACAACTGGGGTCCACAACCTCTACAAGATGATGGCCAATGGGATACTGAAGGTGCCTGCCATCAATGTCAACGATTCGGTCACCAAGAGCAAGTTTGACAACTTCTATGGCTGCCGGGAGTCCCTCATAGATGGCATCAAACGGGCCACAGATGTGATCATTGCGGGCAAGGTGGCGGTGGTAGCAGGCTACGGTGATGTGGGCAAGGGTTGTGTCCAGGCCCTGAGGGGTTTCGGGGCCCGAGTTATCATCACTGAGAGTGACCCCATCAATGCACTGCAAGCTGCCATGGAGGGCTATGAGGTAACCACCATGGACGAGGCCTGTAAGGAGCGCAACATCTTTGTCACCACCACAGGTTGTGTTGATATCTTCCTTGGCCGGTTTGGGCTCCCTCACAGGCACTTTGAACAGATGAAGGATGATGCCATTGTTTGTAACATTGGACACTTCGATGTGGAGGTTGATGTGAAATGGCTCAATGAGAACGCTGTGGAGAAGGTGAACATCAAGCCCCAGGTGGACCACTACTGGCTAAAGAATGGGCACCGCATCATCTTGCTGGCTGAAGGCCGTCTGGTCACCCTGGGGTGTGCCATGGGCCACCCCAGCTTCGTGATGAGCAACTCCTTCACTAACCAGGTGATGGCACAGATCGAGCTGTGGACCCATCCAGATAAATACCCCGTTGGGGTTCACTTTCTGCCTAAGAAGCTGGATGAGGCAGTGGCTGAAGCCCACCTGGGCAAGCTGAATGTGAAGCTGGCCAAGCTGACTGAGAAGCAGGCCCAGTACCTGGACATGCCCATTAACGGCCCCTTCAAGCCTGATCACTATCTATACTGAGTGCTGGGACTGTACTTCACCTTCCAGCTGCCATCCTTGTTCCCAAGAGCAAATGTTGCTTGGCCAGTGTTACCTCCAAATCCCCCCCTCACCCCCACTGGGGCTGGTCACTCTGTCTTTGACCTCTGCTGTATCCCTCATACTGTTCCAGGTGTGGCGGGGGAATGGAGAGGTACCTGGGAGGCATCCACAGGGGACTAGAGCTCAGAAGTCTTGGAAGTCCTGAGGCTGGATGTTGCTAATGGTGGTCACAAGACCATGTACCTTATCATCCAGACCTTCACTTGGTCTTTAGATCTGTGTGCTTGGTTTACAGATCTGCTGGTTTCTCAGCCCAGGACCAAAGGGTAGGAATCCCTGGAGTTTGAAGGTTCCTGAGAGCTTGGCCTTTTTACTGTTGGGCCATCTCTTAAACCTCATAATACTGAGTTGGTACTTTTTTTGGTCCCTATTTCATAAGGGTTAGGATAGATTAACCAAGAAAGGACAAGTGACAGAGACTGAAAGGGGCTGGAAAAACAAATAGGAAAAGGCCTGTCACTACTGTGTAATTGATAGTTCCTATCACAAGCCCGGGTCACAAACAGATTAATTTGTTTTATAATGTTTATATATTATTTAGAATGTTAACAAAGGAAGGTGGATACAATACAGTTTCTAGTGCCTGAAGACTTTATTAAAATGTCAGTGAGTGGCAAAAAAGAAAAGAAAAGAAAAGAAAGAAATGTGTGATTTCATAAGGATTGCCTTAACAATCCTTAGCTCAATTCTACTAACAAAGTCAACTTTACTGTGCGAAATAATCTGTTCACAGGTTCTGGGGATTGAGATGCACCTGGCTGTAGGCTGTAGTAAATTCTCTCCTTTGTTTTTCTTTAAAGAAGTTGCTGTTATATACGCTTGCATGTTTACTTCTTCATGTATTGTCTTGGTTCCTCACTGAATGCACTTTGTGTCAGAAGCCCAGTATAAGAAGTGCTCAGCAGACATCGTTGTTGTGACGAAAATGAGTTTTTTGATGGAAGAACAATGACCTGGTTAACCATTTCGATCCCGACATTCAGCATAGCCCCTTGTGTGTAGTAAATGCTCAATAAATATCCAAAATGGTTAACAAACTCCTTCAACATTCATAACAATGAGTCTAAAGTATCTCAGATTTGCCTCTTAATTCCTCAAGATCAATTGTGACATCATAAGTGATCTATATAAGCACCCAAAGACATAAACCCCAAAGTCATATTCCTGAATTCTATAATTCAAGTGTTGAAACCTTTAGTGATAAAAGTGATAAAATCTATAATCCTCCAAAATCATAATCCTAAAAGATTAGAATCTCACATGGTAAAATCCTAAAAGTCTATGGGAAGAGTAGTGCTTAAAAGGGATAGAAGGCCAAATTTTAAGAGTTTGACCGTGAAATATAGCAACGACAAAACCTTCACTTTTAAAATAGGTTAGTGGTCTTCACTTGCATTTCCAAAGAAGCCAGCAATGTCACTGACTAGTTCAAAACAGTAGAATAGGAAGGTTTGGGCAACAATTCATTTTAAAACTGTTCTGTGCAGAGTAGACAGCGTAGAAGAGCCCCTGGAAGACAAGATGCTTGGCTTGATTGAGGGGCAGCAAGGACAGAAGCATGAACAATTGATCAACGTACCAGTTTGCTTTCTATTTCTGTATTAAACACCATGGCTGTATCTGTGACTTTTCTATTGTTGTGAGAAAACACCAAGGTCAGGGCAGGTTATAGGATTTCTTTGGGGCTGACAGGTCTAGCAAGTTAGAGTCCATCTTGGCAGATCAGAGGTAGAAGGCTGCAGGCAGCTGGAAAAGCAGCTGAGAGCTCACATCTGAAAGTAGCAAAGAGACCTAACTTAAAATGAGTCAGAGTTTTGAAATCTTAAAGCCTGGCCATAGGGACATACTTTGTTCTACAAGGTCACACCTCCTAATCTTCAGCAGATAGTCACTAACCAGGAGCAACATATCTAAATGGCCAAGACTTACCAGGAATATCTCATTCAAACCAATACAATGTCCAAACCACTTAAGGAGGAAAGGGTTTATCTCTACTCACAGTTTAGAATCCGTCATTCGGGGAAGTAAGGATGGAAAATCTAGGCAGGAACCTAAAGGCAAGAATTGAAGCCATGGAGGGATGCTGCTCACTGGCTTGCTCTCCAGGTTCATATTCAGCTACTTTCTTTATACAACCCAGGACCACCTGCACAGGGATGGCACTACTCACACTGCACTGGAACTTTTCACATCAATCAAGAAGATGCCCAGACTTGTCCACTGGCCAATCTGATGGGAGCAATTCTTCAACTGAGGTTCCCACTTTCCAGATGATTCCAGCTTGTGTCCAGTTGAAACACACAGAGACATCCACACAGACACACACACCCACACAGACACACACACACAAATATACACACAAATGCACCACCACAGATAGTGAAGCCTGAGTAGGTAGACATATACACACACATGTACCACCACAGATAGTGAAGCCTGAGTAGGTAGGCTGGAATGATATCACATGGAGTTCTGTAAGTCCTACTTTAATGAACACTCTTTAAAATCATTATCCAATGAATTATATCAATATTGATTTAATAGAAAAAGTACTCTATGCTTTGTCATCAAAATCTCAAACTCTGAAACAAACAGATTTGGGGAGAACAAGGGAATGGCATAGACTTGAATTTTCATCGGCAGGAGTTCAGAGCCATAGCGGTTGGTCTCCACCAGAAGAGCTCCTTGTTGCCTTCCCCATTGTAGTGTCTCTGTTGGCAATGGAGTCATCTGTCTCCATCTGACACTTTGGGAAGTGGTCCAGACCTAAGCAGGCTGTTCCGGTGGCTGGTGGCCCTGAAGTTACCTCACCTCTCCTATATGCTTGGGCGCTTTGTTTTCAGGACACATTTAGAAGCTTCCTGAAAACACTATTCTTAAGGTTTATTTCTTATTTTTATTTTGTGTGTGTGTGCAGGTGTAATTGGAGTCTAGAAGAGGGTGTTAGGTCTCCGGAGTAGGAGCTACTGGTGATTGTGAACCACTGGGTATGATTACTGGGAACCAAACTCAAATCCTCTTCAAGAGCAGTGTGTGTTCTTACACTCTAAGCCATTGCTCCAGCCCTTGAGAACATTCTGTTAACATTCGAGAGCCTTCTGTGGTCTTCTAGTCAGATTTCTAAGACTTCCACAGCCAAATCCTTCTGTATATAAACAACCGTGTGACTGGTGGACTAGCACTCTTTCTGTTCAGTGTTCTGGAAAGAAATACCCAATGTATACCACAGCAAGAAAGCCATGCTCAGAATGCTTTAAGGCTTTTGAAATGAGATTATTTAATGCATTAGTACATTATCTATCTGAATCCAGCTTGGGTTGTAATCCCAAAAGAGAAAACACCAAATGTTAGCATCCCAGTGAACAAAATCCTTAAAGTCTAAAAGAAAATAGCAAAACCCCGGAAGTGTAATTCCCAAAGAATTTTATACGTATTTGTTATGTTAAACATAATATATAAAACATATAAGCATATAAAATTGTGTGTTAAAAGGGGTTTATTTTATAAACAAAAACATGACAGAATTTCAAAGGCTACTTATATAATAAAATAAATAATAATGATCTATGCTTATTGCAAGCATAAATACTGTTATACTAAACACAGTTAGCTGAATGGACATAATTATGATGATCTGGAAAATGGTATTTATGGGGGAAAAGGTCAAAAAGTAAAATGTACAGTGCGGATTATTATAGTAGGCATTATAGTTCTGTTCCAAAGTGGTGGCTGACTAAAGTATTTTTTTAATTTTATTTATTTACATTTCAAGGGTAATCCTCTTTCTGGGTTTTCCCTCTGCAAACCCCCTATTCCATCCCTTCTTACCCTGCATCTATGAGGGTGCTCCCCCACTCACCTACCCACTCCTGTCTCATCACCCTAACATTCCTCTATACTGGGGCATCAAGACTTCATAGGACCAAGGCCCCCCCTTCCCATTGATACCATATAAGGCCCCTTCAGCTCATTCAGTCCTTCCCCTAACTCTTCCATTGGGGTCCCTGTGCTCAGGCTGATGGTTGGCTATGAGCCTCCGCATCTGTATTGGTTAGGATCTGGCAAAGCCTCTCAGGAGACAGCTATACCAGGCTCCTGTCAGCAAGCACTTGTTGGCATCCACAATAGTGTCTGGATTTGGTGTCTGCACGTGGGATGGATCCCCAGGCGGGGCAGTCTCTGGATGACCTTTCCTTCAGTCTCTGCTCCATTCTTTGCCCCTGTATTTTCTTTAGACAGGAGCAATTCTGGGTTAAAATTTTGGAGATGGGTGGCCCCATCCTTCAACCAGGGGGCTATGCCTAACCTCTGGATATAGTCATGACAGCTTATTGAGAGAAAAGGGAACTTCAGCAGGTAGAGACTGGTTAAAGCAAACAGGTCAATGGTGTGTGCACTGCCCCTGACCCGTTCCTTGTCCAATAGTAATAATAATAATAATAATGATAATAATAATAATAGTAATAATAATAATACTATAAGTCATTACTATATGCACAGCCACCCCAATGACTGAAACCTCAAGAAGTTTTTCACATGCATAGATTGCAAAACAGAGAACTCTACATTTATTGACAAGGTTTCAATGTTTGTAGGTAGAAGCAAAGTAATTACATACCAACTCAAAGTTGTGATAACCATTTTTGTATAATAAAATTTGCAAAAATATGTGTAAAAAATAATAGAAAGCTCTAAGAATCCTCATATGATGCATACCTATGGTGTTGGTAATGGTGCAAAGAATAAATGTAGAGCATAGAAAATTATAGAAACAATACTGACAATTGAAAACAGTATGAGAAAAAGTCTTTTTAAAAGGGGAAAACCTTGAAATAGGAATTCAACATCTGTAAGAGCCACTGCAATGACAGACGATGGGCATCAGCACATAGGTATCTTTTAGGTTGCCTGGCACTCAGTACTGGTTTGCTTTGATGTGAAATTGACTATCTGGATAATTAGCTGCTTTTTCTTCCTCCTCTTCTTTTATCGTCTTCCTCTTCCTCCTTCTTCTTTTTTCTTCTGCCATAGATGTCCTTAGACAACACACTCACAATCATCTTCTATATAGTGTTGCTTGCTTTAAAATTCTTCTGTGGCTCAGCAGACACAGGAGCCTATGCACCAAACAATGCATGCACTATACACTGGGTTGGTACAGCTTTGCCTGGACTGTGAGTTGACTTCCTGTCATTTTTTTCAAAGGGACAAATATGTCTGGTTAATTAAATGTTAATGCCCTACTGAATGATGATGTCTCCATTTTGCTTTCTGCTTTGCAGAATTTAAATGGAAGTTTTGTGAGGACTTCATAGATGAACAATGCATCTGTATTCCTCTCCCCCCCTACAGTTCCCTCTGTGTCCCCCTTTCCCTCGCAGATTTATGAGTTCTTTTGTAATTCTTATTGTTGTATGTGTACTTCAATTATGTGTGCATGCTTATCACTTGGGATTGAACAACCTAAGTGGGAGTTCATCCCCAGAGGAAACTAAGTCTCCCCCTGTCACCTGCACTGACCACCTGTGACACTTCATTAAGGGATGGAACCATGTAAACTTTCCCTGTCCAACTTGGCATTTTAACTGGCGTTGTCATTATGTGGGCATTTAGATGACTCTATTGTTGAGATTTCATGGGTACAGCTTCCCATGATACAGGAGACACTATCTAGCAGCAGGTGTCTCTGACTCTTAATGTCTCTACCCCCTTTCATTTTCCTGAGCATTAGTTATAGGGGTTGAATTACAAATGTAACAGTTGGGCACCCACCCCAACAGGCCTATTCTCTGCATTTCACTAGTTGTGTATCGGCTAATGGTTTCTATTGGTTGCAAAAAGAAACTTCTTGGACAAGAGGCGAGAGCTACAGCTATCTGTGAACATAAGGATAAGTTATTTAGAAAACACAAATTGCACTGCTTTGGGAACCTGGCAGTAGCAGGTTCTCTCTTCTAAACTATGAGCTCTCCAGACACAGGTAATTAGCTGAGTTTATAGCAACAGGCATGAATTTTCTCCTCCTAAGCAGACGAAAGTACAATTAGGCATCTGTTGGTTAATCCCCAAGGTAAAAGTACCACTACTGTACCCTTAGAGATGCCTTGCTGGCACAGGCATTGTTGTGGTTCGTGGGCTTTATAGCCAGGTAGGACTACCAATTGCTTCTCTCTCCTGGCAACTTGCATAGCACTTCTGACCTATTAGAGCTAATACTCAAGGAAGAGACTTCAAGGTCACTTTCAGCTCAATTTCTTCAAATCTTGTGTCTTAAGTGTGTGGTGTCTTCGGCAATCCATTCTGGCTGGCAGCTAAGGGCATTGGCCTTCAACCGAATTTTAAAATTTTTATTGTTCATTCCTCTGTATTCTTCTATTAGATCTCTACCTTAATTCTCAATGACCTGGTTTTCTTACTTATAAATCTATCTCTTGTGCTTAAAACAATGCTTTTGGGGTGGAGGAAATGGCTTAGTGGGTACAAGTATTTGCTGCATACAAACCCCTAATGACCTGAGTTCAGATCTCCCAGAACAAATGTGAGATCAGGTACAGTAACATGAGTCTGTAATCCTAGTATTTTGAGGGTGAGATGTGAGCTGAAGCAGGAGAATTGTCCTGAAGCTTCTGGGCCAGCTAGGCTTGAATCCACAGTGCAATAGCAGAATAAAGTGTGGAAAGTCTCAACGGGGTGGAAAGTGTGAACTGACTGTTAAAGTTGTGCTCTGTTCTACACCACACACACACACACACACACACACACACACTACACACAACTACGTACAAATAGTAATGATAATATTTAAAGTAACAAATGTTCAAAATTGATTTGAATTGATGAGTAAATTAAGTTTAAAATTGAAATTCTACTTTAATTTCTGATCTTACTCAATATGCAGTGCCTCATGGGTAGGAGTAACAGAAATATTTACGGTAGAAATCAGCATTTATTTCTACACATCCACGTGCATTTGGAGTGAGGTCAGTTTGGGTCGTGTCCACCTCTCCCTTACTCCTGATGCTCTATGGGACCATTGTCAAGGCATCACAGGGAACGCTTCCTTCCCATGCTGAGTTGAGATGATGTCAGAATGTTCCTGCTACTGTGGCTCCTGCTGCCTACAAGGTAGAGGGCCATCTGTCCCTACAACAATCACAGAAAAAAAGGAAAAAGAAAAAATTCTAGAATCCCATCAAGTTAGAATATCACACTTTGAATATGCCAGGTTCCCACTCCCCCCTCAGCTTGGAACTTTTGAAAATGAATTGCTCAGCAATCATAGGACACATCTCACACAATGTGATATCCAGCATCTCAGTGGGCAGTAGCACAGAGCAACAGAGAGAAGGAGGATGGATCCTCTTTCTCTTCCATCAAGTGTTTTTAAAAAATGTATAGACTACAAGTAAAATTTCCAAACATGTTTCCTCTGAGCAGAGAGTTTGAAGCATCTGACAGCAATGAGCAGTGATGTGGTACTATAGAATCTTAAATTAGGTATAACAGGCACACAAGTAAAGCAGGCAAGAATGTTACAATCCCACCCATCACAAGTCTCCCTTCGTTTGCTTCACTAAATGAAACAGAGAAAAAAATCAGTGTCCCTTTTCACTGTTGAAAATAGCTACTTGCTTCGCAGGTATTACCCATAGGCAGAGGAGTCTGCGGTGAACGAGGTGCCTTTCAATCTTACTGTATTGTGTTTTACCAACTGATACAACTGATAGTGCATAAGTTATGAGATTGTATTTCTCACATAAAAGATAATATTTCTCAAGTGGTCCTAAGTCAGAGTGCTGCTGCGTTACCTCATCCTATGTGATGTCATTGAGAAAGAAATGGCTTTGCTAGCCCTAAAGAGCAGCTGAGACTCTGTGGGTGGCTCCAAGATAGTTCCTGGTATGCTGGAGTCAAATGTTCTTCACAAGAGTGTCCAAGGAGAGGAATGAAGAGGGAAAGGCAGCTTTTCCTTCTTCATCTCTCTTTCTCTTTGAGAAGAACATATCTTTCAAAATCCCACCAGTCACATTTCCTCTCAAGAACCTCAAATTAGCATCAGGCAGTAGAACTGTGCTCTGGGAGAAGGGGAAACATATCCTCAGCTTTTCAGCTTTCAGAGAGCTGCCAATATACAAAATGAATTTAGGGTTATCTTAGGTTGTTTTCTCATAAAGACAATGACCAAGAGCAGTTTGAGAGCAAAAGGTTGTATTTGTCTTATATTTCCTGATTGCAGTTGGTCATTGAGTAAAGCCAAGACAGGAACTCAGAGCAAAAACCTGGAAAGCAGGAACCAAAGCAGAGAACATGGAGAAAGAACACTTACCAGCTGGATCAACTTGCTTTTCTTATACCTCCTAGGACCACCTACCAAGAAGTGGGATGACCCACATCAATCAACAATCAAAAAAATGCCCCATAGACATGTCCACAGGCCAAACTAATGGAAGTGACTCCTCAATAGAGAGTCTGTCTTCCCAGATACATCCAAGTTGATTTTAAAAACCAACAGCACAGAGATAGGTGACAACTGGTGAGGCAACCAACATCTGGGTGGTCCGTTCTTCCAGGATGTACGGATTTTCTACCAGTGTATAACAACCTCCAAGCATTCTGACTTAAAACAATGACAATTTATTATTTCTTGTATTCTGGGAGTTGGCTGGATCCAGCTATGTGGCTCTGCTCCATGGATTGTTAATTGAATACACTAGTATTTGGCTGGCTGCAAAACATCCATGATGAACTCACAGGCCTGGCATTTCCAGTGGAGTTGCTGAATTTTGTGAAGACAGACCTTTGTCACTCTCCATGTGGCTTTGCATCACTCAAGAGTTCATCCTGAGCTTGTAAAAATGAGTCACAAAGTAGAATGTAAAGCTGTTTTTCTAATTCTACATCTGCTGTGGAACTTTTGTTTTTTAAGTGGCAATTAAAGGCACAAAAATAGTGGTACCTCTCAGAGTCCCACCCTTAGACAATGAACTAGAGGCAACTGCTAAGAAAGGGACAATTAGCCTCTCCTCAGGATGAACCTCCTGATTGGTCATCATCTAATACAAAATGGTCATCCTTGAATCATATACACACAAAAAACAATATGGGCTGAACTAATAATAATATTTATATATTTTACATAATATGTATAGATATGTAACAATAATAATCACCAGCTTATTGATTGAGCACATGTCTGGCATGCCCAAAGCCCTAGTTCAACTGTTGGCATTGGTTTTTCCCTTTACCAGAAATCCCTGGGAAGTCTTATTATATTACATTTTGCTCCCCAAAATCTAACAACTTTAGCCTTTAACAGGAGAAAGGGTGACAGTTGGGATATGATTTGATTTCAAATTTTTTCAGTGGCTTAAAACAATTTTCACCTCAATAGTATAAGAGAGCAGGAAACTAGAAAGAAGTAATCCCTGACACTATTACTGATAATCTGTATGCTTGCCAGACAGGGTCCTAGCATAACTGTCCTCTGAGAGGCTCCACATAGCAGCTAACCAAAACAGATACAGAGACCCACAGTCAAACATTAGATAGAGCTCAAGAACTCTTGTGGAAGAGTTGGAGGAAGAATTGAGGGACCTGGAGGGGATGGGAACTCCACAAGAAAGCCAACAATGTCAACTAACCTGGACCCTTGGGGGCTCCCAGAGACTGAACCACCAATCAAAGAGCATACACGGGCTGGACTAGGTCCTCTACACATATATAAAAAATGTGAATGTTGGCCTTCATGCAGGTCTCCCAACAACTAGAGCAGGGTGGGATGCTCTATTGCCTGCCTGTAGATCCTGTTCACCTGACTGGGATGCCTTGTCTGATCTCAGAGGGAGAGGATGTGCCTAGTCCTGCAGTGACCTGAGGTGCCAGGGTGGGTTGGTACCCAGAGGGCACCTCCTTCTTCTCAGAGGAGAAGGGGAAAGAGAAGAGGGCTGTTTGAGGGAAGACTGGGAGGAGGTAGATGGCTGCAACTGGATGTAAAGTGAATGAATGAATGAATGAGTGAGTGAGTGAATAAATAAATAAGTAGATAGATAGATAGATAGATAGATAGATAGATAGATAGATAGATAGATAGGAAAGCAAAACCAAAACCAAAGAACCCTCTGTGCCTCTTACACAAAGCAAATTCTAGGACAACCAATACTACATAATGAAGCTATGTCTCTAAAACCCAAACAAACATAAAACAAAACCAAAAACTATGAATCCAGGTGTTCAGAACAGCCAAACTTTTCTAAATGAGTATCAAGACAAAGAGGAGGAAGAGGAAGAAGAGAAGGAAGAGGAGGAGGAAGCAGAGGCAGCAGGAGAGACAGCAGCAGCAGCCCACTGACTTGTGTTTAGAGCAATCAAGACAGCTATGTAACCTAGTGAAGAGAAGCCAGGTTTCAAGCTTAAAAGATGAAAACAGACTAAAGACCCCAAATAACCCAGAAACAGAGACAGAAGTTTGAAAAGTGATAACATTTAAATTCATTAGAACCAAAAGCATTTTTAAAAGTTGCAAAATTGTGTGTTAGATGAGTGTTTGTGAAAATATGTAAATGTGACATTTCTGCAAAGGCTTCATTAGGAGAATCCATGCTGTCCCACAAACAAAAATGTTCACATGACGTCTGATAATAGTTGATATTTGATACTTTATATAAAATCTGGCATATTTTAAAATCTGGATTTGTAAGTCACCCTCCATTAAATATAGCTACATTTTAAAGCTGATTCATATTAATAAAACTCACAACTTTTATATAATCCAGGTAATTACTATGTAGCTACTATTTGCCAGTCTGATCAAGAATCAAACTTGGTACTAACTAAAACACATGGCTACTTGTAACATTTTCAATATAGTTTGAATTAACTTTTCTACAGTTAAAGTATTTTTAGCATCAATCTGAAGCCACCTTTACTGCGTATTCTAGCTTCATGGGGATACTATAATAGTGTATCACAAACCAAGGGTCTTACACAATTGCAGCATATAGCATTGTTCTGATGACAGGTCTGAAATAAGGTGCTGGTAGGGTTGTTTCCTTCCTAGGGATTCTAAGGTAACATCTTCCGCTGCTAACAGTGGTCCAAGGTCCCCATAGTCCCCTAAATCACAAACGCACCTCTCAAATCCCTCTCTGTATAGTCACCTGCTGTTATCTCTCTGTGCTGTGTGTTTGTATATCCTGTCCTTTCACAAGGACATTAGTGATTGCTTGTGGGGCCCACCTCAGTCAGAGTGACTTCATCTCAAGTTTTATCTTACATCCTAATTATCTGTGAGAAGATGGTATTTCCTCATACTAATATAGACAGATAGGTAAGTAGAAGGATGGATAGAAATATATAGGTAGATAGACAAATAAAATGTAAAGATAAATGTGTTGAGGTTTCACTATTTAGTAATACTAAATACTGGCTCCCAAAGCCTGGTTGCCCCCAAGGATGAGAAAATCTGCAAGTAATACCAAGTGACAATATATGACCTTGCTCTCCAAGTTATCCCTGTTTGGTGAATAAAGATGCCTATAGCCTTTAGCTGGACAGAATTGAGATAAGCGTGTCTTGGGGTTTCTCCAGGCTTGGGGTCTGAGGAGAACCATGAGGAGGGGGAGGAAGAAAGACATGAGGTAGGTGAGTCATGAAAACATGGCTGACCAATTGAAGTTAAGAGCAGCCCAGATGGAACATGGCAAATTATAACATGGGATTATCTGGGAAAATAGATCTAAAAGCATAGAGGGTGGATATCTGCCCAGCTCTGGTGCTGATTAAGGCTTACTGTAAATATACATATTGTATGTCTTTATCGCAGAACTGAATGATCAAAGGTGGAGGAGAAGTCCCCAATTGAGATTAAATATTTTCCACAACAGAAATGTACTATTAGTCAATTAGGAAGTAAAGATCTCTTTGTTTAATACTTTAGAGTTAAAGCACATTAAAATAGATGTCCTCTAAGCAAATATTCCCATGTTAACATTAAAAATGTGAATAGAAGCAATCTTATTTTATTAAAAAATTATTTTAGTGAAGAAATGTTATAAATGTCACTATTAAGAATTTATTATGAATTATATGCATTTATTTTATTGTTATTTATCAACATATATTTAGTGACATGGAATACAGACTATTTTGTTATTTTTAACAAGTAATGCTGTCTCCATTCTGTTTTGACCTCTCTGTTATCTTCTCTTTTATCTGTTGAGTGTGAACATCCTTAGTCATGTACTCAAAGCCTGCAGTAGATTATAGTCTTATAATTCCCTTCCATGAACAGACAAGCCCTAGGATCATTAAGGATGCAAAAGAAAAGGAATTAACAGTTCCCTTAAGCACTAGGAAACTGATCCACTGACGTCACTGTAACCTTAACTGACATCACTGAGAGCGAACAAACACAACAGAAACAGCAGTCATGTGCTGTATTTATAAACTGAACATCTTAAAGTAGAAACTATAGCTTAGTATAATGTTCCACAGCCCTAAATACAGAACAAGAGGGATGTCCTAAAGAAAAATAGGAGAGAAAAGGATAGCATGAATTCAAGAGAATTCTTATTACGTGGAAAAAAAAAAAAAAGGCTGATTTGAAGACAGTATATGGTACTTTAATGTTGAGTAGGGTTTACCCAAGTTCCTAGTTATATTCAACTAAATGAAGTAATAACAAATGAATCAATCAGTCTGTAAATAAGAAAGAAAATAAAAGAGGACTGCTTATTCAGGACTTCTGATTCTCAACAGGGAGAGGGAATTTGGTATCAGACAGAATCAGAAGAAATGAGTTGCAATTACTATCTTTTTTGGAATTGATGATCATGAGGGTGAGACTCATTTGTGGTATACACCATTCTCAACAGATTGACTTACAGCACTATAGTTCAGGCAACAGGCTTCTGTATCAGATGTATATTCTGGTCTCTTGGACAATTAATATTTGCTAAGGCTACCCTAGGTCTCTGAGCAGCAGAATAGCAGCAGCAAGTGAAAAATCAGAAGTCTCTATCTTGAGAAGCCCATAGTCTATACAAGGAGATAGATAATTTAGAATAACCACAACAAACAAAGAGATAATACTAGATAGAGAAAATTATGGCAAACAGGAAGGATAATATTGAGTGCTTTGGGTACTGTTGAAGGTATTGGGTACACCAGATGAACGTCAAAAAAGGTTTGCCTGAGGAAGTAAGAACCTAAAGGAAAGTTTTGAACACAAATATCAGACATGGGAGTTTCCTGCCATGTCCCATATAATGTAGTATATGGGAAATGTGTCCCATGTAATATAAGACACAAGACAGCTTTGATGAAGTCAGGTACAAATGAACAAAAAGTGTTGGGCACTGACCTGTTGTGAGAGGCCATCTTCCTGATGAGCTGTCCTTTCTCATGAAGTCTACAGCAGGGTTAGCGGTAGCAATAACACCGATTTCTCCTGTATACCAGATAAACATTCTTACTTTCTTTTCTCAATGTCAGTTTAATTCAATGTATCCCTCAGGATTATTCCAAACCTGGGGATCTATAGAAACGGTTCCTGTCACTACCTTTTTAAATGTTTTTTTTTGGGGGGGGGGGAGGGGTGGGCGGGGTGGAGGGGAAGATTCCCTAAGTGTGTAGGTGGCCAAATACACTCTTAATGTAGCTAAAGATTTAGCCATTCACACAGCATTCTGCATTTCAAGGTATTTTTAAATTAGCAGTTTGTTCAGACTTCCCCAGAGACTGTGGCCTTGTCAATGCCACTAGCTTGGCTACATTGTTAATTCCATCAGAGCCATTAAACCAATTGTTAGTGTGTGTGGAGAGAGTGCATGAGTCAATTGCCAGCACAGAATTTTCCTGACATAGGAAGGCATATGATCTCAACTTCTGAGTGCATACGGTGCAGATTTCTAGCTGAATGGTTCCTGATAATGGTGTCCACTGAAATACAATGCCTGGCCGGGAGCCAATGATTATGCCACCAAACAAATCACTGCTCATCCGACTCCAGAGTGCCTCTTAGAATGATAACATGAATCCTCAGTCCTGGGGTTCCACAAGATGTCACATTGGCTCTTTTAGTTTTTTATGGATACTTGAACTGAAATTTTTATTTAGGTCTTTTTTTTTTTTTCCATAAAATAAGAGGCTATGGATGCTTTTGTTGAAGAGGTTTTTAGTGTAATTTCATAAAGAACTTAGTTATTTTCCACTTTCCATTAGGGCAAAACAGCTCTGCTTTTGAAACCTAGTTTTATTAATTGTTTAATAGATATTTTCACTTCAAATTTCTCATATAATTATAGAACTAAAACAGCTTGCCTCATACTGTTAGCTAATGATCCATATATCATTTTAGTAATTGCAGAATTTAGGCATCTTGCAGAAGACGTATCAATTTTGTAAGAATTTATATAGATGTTCAAATGGTGAAATCCTGATATTTTTAAGCAATAAATTATACTACTTAAAATTTGACTGCAATATCACTTTACTATAACATATTATAAACCTAAAAATCTGTAGGCTACAGAATATGTGGTGTTCCATTAAGAGATGCAAGAAATTGTCTCTTTAATAGTTAAAAATAGATAAAGGAATCATATAGCATTGAAATTGGTATAAATAAAATTTATGTTTTATGGAGAAATTCTATTCTATAGGAATCATACATACACTAGTTAAAATATTTAACCAAACTTCATCTCCAACTATGAAATAATCTTCCAGCTTCTTCTAGAAATAAGTTTTCCAGGTGTTTTAACATTACAAAGCTGTAAGTATTGTCTATGGTGGAAACATCAATTACTCACGAAGAAAAAGAAAACAGAACTCAAGCACCACACAGCCAAATCAAATCATATGAAATATTTTCTTGATAAGGCCAAAGCTATTAGCACTTCTCTCTCTCTCTCTCTCTCTCTCTCTCTCTCTCTCTCTCTCTCTCTGTCTTTGTCTCTATCTCTCTGTCTCTGTCTCTCTCTCTTTCTTTTTCTTTTTTGACTATTCTTCACCAAAAAAAATAGTGTTTTATTAGCTTCACATAAGAATTAAGCAAATATAAAGACTGCAAAATAATCTTTAAAATATGCTTAACAATTCATAAAATAAATGAAGGAGATAATTTAAAAGATTTCTTATGGCTTGAAAATGCCTTCCAAATATTCATTAAACATTTAAGTGAGTAAATGTGTAGAATATGTTTCTGACATTGGCGCTGGATTGGTGGTATTTCTCTGATCAGATGGAGGTGCTATGCGTTATGCAGAGTGCATGCAGTTCATTCATGCATAAACAATATCATTTTCATAAATTAAAACCTCCCCTGCAGAAGGAACATCTGTGCCTGCCTTTGAATAAAAGATGGTGGCATGTGAGTTACTCCCTGACTGACTGAAAGAATCCCTCTGCTTTCGTGTAAAATTTTAAACACACACAAAATGAAAAACAAAAAGAGTGAAACAGAGCCTTCATCCTTCATTTCTACCTTTAATGAAACCCACAGTCTAGATTCCTTTGCTTTCCGTTTTACATGTTGTGCTTCTAGAAACACCATCCTTGGTTCTTGTGTTCACTATAGCAACAGTTTTTGGTTTGCATGGCGATGTCTATTTTTAATTACAGGTGAAACTGAGCTACTTAATAGATCAGATAAGATCAGATCTGAATGTTCACTTTATGGTTTCCTGTGCTGGGAGGCTGGATGTATTCTGCTATCAGTATTATGTCTCCTAAAGTCAATGGTGAGAAAAATCCAGGATAGGAAGCAACAGCTTGATTCTAAAATAGCTGCCCTGATTCATTTGGAAAGAGATTGCTGCATTTGGGGTAAAGTTGGGACCAGCTTTAATGTATTTCTGTGTGTGATAAAGGCTGATAGAAAACATGATTTTAAATTACACTCATTTTTCTGAACATTGAAATATCCCTTCCTGCTACTGTCACAGCTTGATGTGGCCTCCTTGGCAATGTTATTACTATGGCTAATTGTTCCTGTCTATTAGATTACTCACATTTTTCTGGAGCAGCTTACTAAATGAGGTCAGCTTTCTGGAACCCTTAAGCCACCAACGAGAAGGAGATTAAAGGAACATGCTTGCAAGGGAGTTAGGAATCCAATGTGGCATCCAAATCAGAGAAGAAACAATGGAGTTACTAATGGCAGCAATCAGAGAGCCACAGCAGAGCCAGAATACAACTACCAAAATGCTATTCCATAAAAATCAAGACTGTCAGTCATTTCTCATGGGAAAGGAAAAGCCAAACTATTTTCTTAAGTGGATTTACCAACGGACAGAAGTTAAGTTGGAGTGTGTGCATGCGCGCACATGTGTGTGTGTGTGTGTGTGTGTGTGTGTGTTAGGTGCATATGTATTGTGTTTATGAAATCAAAATATAAAACAGCAGGATTGTACAGGAAACTGGGGAGCAATACATCTTCCTAAAATAGTATACAAATAGTATATACTTATGTACTAAAAACTCACTAGCACCTTTGTGGGACTATTAGTGAAGACATCCCAAGAACTTAATAGAAAAATTATAAAATGCCACATCTTCTGGGAATCTTTCAATTAAGTAAATAATTTTCCTACAATATTAGATATATGGCTTGGAGGACCGCGCTATTTTAAAAGAAAGCTGTTTAGTTCAGGAAATGTACAGGTAACAGAACAGTAAGAAAATATTCAATTTTTGTTTATGTCTTTAATATGTATAAAAATTAAACTAAGGTATTTGCTTAAGACTTGCTAGTTAAACTTAAGTAAATCTGCCTTAAAAATAAAAGAAACTTCTAACAATCACTTCAACAAATAGAGACAAACATACAAGCAAAAAAGAAGACTAAAGGTGAAGAAGTTTCACCTTTAGAAAACCTGAGTTGATTGTGCAGCTTACTCTACACCCAATATTCCAAATAATAAGACAGTAGTGTGGTTTGTTTGTTATCTATCAAGCCGGTGACTCCCTAAGCAAGACGACAAATTAAGCATAGGACAAGCTCCACTCTATATTTTATTACTAATGCTTAACATTAACTCAGCAAATACAGAAGTCAATCCCCCTTAGTACAATTTTATCCTTTAAAAACCACTTTTGGGAGAAATGAAACAATTGTTTTGATTTTCAGTACTATTTTTATTGCAACTGCATGAGAGTTTTCTAAATTGTGCATTACACCATAATACACAAGATTACAAACAAGATTACAGTACATGTCAATTCCAGTAGTACCAGCTTCACATCTCAAACAGCACTTATTCTGGACTGCATTTTTACATGCGATAGCTATTGTTCTAGTTATGAATTCGATGGTTTGAATTTTATTTAAACTACCGTACTAACTGACTACACAGGTATAAATCCCAACATTAACAACCTGAATAAATTTAGGCTCAGATTTATTACATGAATAGATGACAAACCACCATTTGTTTGACTATGTATAAAATCATGCATTTATATTTTCTGGAAACATCAATAGCTTCAGACACTCCATAAAATCATGAAATTCAAAGAAAAGATGAAAAAGAAAGAGTGCAAATTGTATGTGATAGTCAAGCAGCTTTTGATTTAAGGGAGTGTGTGTTGGCATTTATTTATAATATGTATTTACATGCTTGTGCAAGTAATGAATTGGTATGTTTTAGTAAGGAATGCATTTCTTTATTCATCCTCTAGAGTGTTATGGATCTGGTTTCTATTTTAGGGAGAGGGAAAGACTTTAAAGTGAGATGGACTGCTCAAATTGTGCAATTTGTTGTTTTTTCTTTTCTTTTTTTTTTTTACAATTAAAGAAGAAAGAAGTGCTAAGGCAACGCAATAACTTTCTAAGCACTTTTCTGCTGGTTTAAATTAGTTAAATTATTTTGTATAAATTAGATATAATTCTACTTTTCTGATATGTATAAAAATTGATGAAGCTGCATGGTTTTAAAATAGGAAATCCACGTTATAAAAAGTCATTAAAAATTCTGTACAAAATCACAACAAAATAATTCAGCATGGGAAAGGTCACAAGTAGGAAAATGCTGGTTGAAAAATATATATTTATATATATTTTAATTGGCCCATTACTGGTTTAAAAATTGCATAGATCCTAATTATTGCTTGTGATTTTTTTATCCCGATCAGATAATTAATATGATCTGAATACAGCTACACGAAATTCGTGGTACGCATTTTCTTTTTTACTTTACTGTATTATTACTTTTAAAATAGAAGAGCTATAGAAAACAATACATAAGGTGAACAGGAACTTTGATCCCCTGTTTCTTCCAAAGGCAGTAACAACAATAAATACATATATCACTTGAAGCTTCGAGTATTTGCACTTTGCAGCAATCTTAGCAAAAGGGCTGCCTTCTGTAAACAGGACAGTCACTGTAAGCACAGTGGATTCGTTTCCCGGGAATGGTGAAACTGACGTGCCTCTAATCGTGAAAGATGGCATTAAGCTGGGCACTCATGACTCGCTCATGATGCGAATGGCTATCGAAAGACATAATATTGTCTATGGGGATCTCGCAGCGAGGGGCAGCGGCACCCGAGGAGAAGATTGATCCGTGGCTTTGGGGCCCTGCCAGGGTCGCTGCAGGGTAGTGCATGGTAAAGGCATAATTTTTTTCAAACTCGGTGGATGGTTCGTGTTTGAAAGAGAAGTTGCCATTGATGCTCAGCGGCGGGCTGAGGGGTCCGTCAAAGGATGGGCTGGTGCAGTCAGTTAGGGGGCTTTCAAAGAAGGGTTCCAGGGCTGCGCTGTAGGCGTGTGGCGGCGGCTTGACGTGGAAGACATGGGAGCTGTCCATGGTGCCGTAGGGCGGGCTGGGCAGTCCAGGGGACTGGTAGGAGTAGGGATGCACCGGGAAGGAAGCGCTGGCGGTTGGCAGGTGCGAGGGCATATCCGGGTTCTGCTCGGGCAAGAAAGTCCGGGGATTGAGCTGCAGGCAGCCGGCGACCAAATTGGTAGTGGGCTGGGACAAACCTTTGCAGAGAGTCTGTACGAAGGAGACTAGATCAGGGCTTTTGCCTGAGCGCAGGATCTCTGACAGAGCCCAGATGTAGTTCTTGGCCAAGCGCAGTGTCTCTATCTTAGACAGCTTCTGGGTCTTGGAGTAGCAGGGTACCACCTTGCGCAGGTTGTCCAGCGCCGCATTCAGCCCGTGCATGCGGTTCCGCTCGCGGGCGTTGGCTTTCATGCGCCTTAATTTAAAACGCTCTAGGCGCGCCTTGGTCATCTTTTTCTTTTTGGGGCCTCGTCTCTTAGGCTTTTGATCATCCTCCTCCTCTTCCTCCTCCTCTTCCTCTTCTAGATCTTCATCTTCATCCTCCTCCTCTCCCCCGTTTCTCAGAGAGTCCTCCTCTGCATTCATGGCTTCAAGTTCGTCCTCCTTCTTGTCTGCCTCGTGTTCCTCGTCCTGAGAACTGAGACACTCGTCTGTCCAGTTTGGGGGACCTTGGGGCTGAGGCTCGCCCATCAGCCCGCTCTCGCTGTATGATTTGGTCATGTTTCCACTTCCTGTATTCAACAGGGAGAGAGGCAAGCAGAAAGAAGAAAGGGGAAAAAATTCACCCTCTATATTTAAAAGCTGGATAAGCCTTCAGCTCCCTCTTCCTCATCCTACAGAAGAAATGTACACACATAGAAATACACAGGAGTCCATTGCAAAATGGATGCCTCTAGGAAAAGTTAAACGCAGTGCTTCATGCTGGCGTGTCTGTGCCTCGCCGCTGCGTAGTAGATATCACTGGGTCTGTCATGAGTGGCTATGGGTACCTTTCCTAGTGATCAGACTAACTGTGTGCAGGGCAATTTATTGTCTGGCCAGGTGCCCTGTGTGGAAATAAGTGCAGAGTGCATGTTTTTCTAAACGTGTCCCAAGTCACTCCCAACTCACAAATATGATGAGTTTGGAAATGGAACATTCTAAACTCATCTCTGTTCTGGCTTCCCACTACTTAGAGGTTTAAATAAATTGAAAAGCCATTACATAATTTACTAACACTGACCCCGAATTTTTAAGAAGATTATATGGAAGGGAGAGCCAATGCACAGAAGAGGAAAAGTAGTTTCCACCAAATTATTTTCCTGTCAACGACACATTTGGCCACAGAAGTGGGCACAAGTCTTCCATCATCTCTTGCCTTTCTTTCTTGCCTCACACCCGCGCCGCCCCTGCCCTCGCTAAATTCCCACCTTGTACAAAAGCTCTGGCTCCCAGGCGAGGCTCTCCCACGCGCTGGGGATCAGGTGCAAAAGGCTCCTCTCTAATAAACAGCCCATTGAAAGGGCCGCCCGTTCTTTATTGGGGCTTTTCAAAGTTCGCCTCAAACCTCCCTTTAAAAGATGGAGTAATTACAATGGTCAGCGACTGGCAATGGCGAAGGTGCCGCTTCTAATAAGGACTGTAAAAAGCCT
The DNA here is from genome assembly GCA_019843965.1 of Rhynchomys soricoides. Classification (NCBI taxonomy): domain Eukaryota; kingdom Metazoa; phylum Chordata; class Mammalia; order Rodentia; family Muridae; genus Rhynchomys; species Rhynchomys soricoides. The sequence continues at coordinate 3,506,413 of JADRCH010000252.1, read as the reverse complement.
TTAGTAAAACAACTGAATGTCTGGCCCCAGCAGAAACTGCTGGGGACTTGGCCGCCTCTGGGGCAGTAACAGGTAGCAGGAAAATCTCCTTCCTTTTCTCGCCTTCTCCCTACATTTTAGCTAAGCTATCTCAGAGTCCAATCAGTTTTCCAGGACGGGTGTACTCTGTTCTCCTGAAATAGACAGTTTCACATGCACTGTGCTTCTAAATATCTGTACACCAAATAAAACTCTGGGCAGCAGGTGCTTTTTTTCCCTCTTTTCCTCGCCAGAATAAGTGAGAACTTGAAGTGATTGTTTGCTTTGGGGGCTTTCAAATAACCGCTTACAAATAATTACAGTTACTCCCCTCCCCAAACAATCTAAAAGCTTCTATACTATTAAAAATTAAATGTAATTAGAAAGCCTGCAGGGGGTACTTGAGTGCTGGGACTCATTACGTGCGAGTACTTGTGGGCAATTACGAGGAGGGACACTGGTCTCAACTATAGGGACAACCGACTCTACGACTACGTATGTGCACATGCAAAGTACCAAGGTACAGCTTTTCAATTATTGCCTTCATTCTCAGGAGAGTAAAAAATAGGAATCGTAATTACCTGTTGTTAAAAGGTTCTGAATAGTGACGATCTCATAACCCTGGAGCCTCGGGACACCTTGCCTTCTGCGTGGGCGAATTCCTCGTGTCCCGGTGGCGCGGGCGCTAGGGTTATATAGCCAAGTTGCTGAGGCTGAGCGCGGGCGGGGCCGTGAGCTGAGCAAGAGCAGGTCCCTGCGCCCCGCAATCGCGCACGCGTCCAGGCTGAGCGACTCCCGCCCCCACTCACCCCTCCCCAGAACTCCCCTCCCGCCCCCTTCCACCACCACTCCCCTCACCCCCACAGTACCTCCGCCCCTGCTCCTTCCTCCCCGGCATGCGCCATATGGTCTTCCCGGTCCAGCCAAGAGCAGGGAACCACGTGACCTGCCCATTTGTATGCGGCGGAGCGCTCCATTCCGGCCCCTTTGTGGCCAGAAGAAAGTGGCCCATCTGTCGCCAGTTAGAGACTCCGCGGACCTGTTTTTACCCGCAGGAGAGATTAACCCTTTGTTGCAGCAGAAGATAGAGGACATAGGGGAGGGGTTTGCGGGAAGCGAGCAGGAAAGGTAAAGAAAGATCATTGAGTCTGTGTCCTAGCCTGAAGCCTAAAGCAGGAAAGGAGACAGAGGTAAACCAGTGACAATCCAGATACTGAGGTGTACTGAAGAGTCCTTCCCTTGACAATGGTCTCTGGTGAAGCTTGACTCTGTCCTCTCTGAGAGGCCCACCTCTCCCTTCTACCCCTTGGCAGAGGCTTCTAATCTCCATCACCTCCCTAGGCAATCATATATTTCATGTAAAAATGACCTCATCTGGAAACACAGCCTTGACTAGTTCTCAACCTTCCCGACTAAAGCATCCTCTCCCATCCATTCCAAGCCAGAAATTTTATAGCCTATACCTGCACTCTTCAAATGTATACCTGACCTTCACTTGCGCCTACCTGGAGACTTCACTAAGAGTCTTCAAATCTAGCCCCTAGAATTTGTGCTAAAGCTAGCTTTTGCCAGAAGACCTTGGCTCCATTGATCTTCAGATGCTTCTGTAGTAATGAATGACCTCACCTAGCCTATCTAGGAAATGTTAAGATTAAACGCCCCTGTGCCAAAGGTTGGAATTTCATCTCTGACACAGACCATAATCTCAATCAGCCTTCCTTGAACCCCTGGTGCTCAATCTCTGGCCTTGGAATCCTGGGTTAGAAGAGGTTCAAAGAGAAGCTGCAATAACACTTTATTCAACGAGTCATTTTCCTTTCTGGGGACTCTCTGTTTTGAGTCAAGCGAAGTTTATTGTGGAAGAGCCTTATCTATTCTTAAATAAGGAGTCTTTATTTTCTCCATCTGAAAGAGGCATGTTTCAGGAGGAAGCTCCTCCATCCCTCTAGCCCAAGAAAAGTGCCAGAGGAGGAATGGTTGGCCTCCTTTCTCTCTCCAATTCCTCTCCTAATTCTTCATTAAGTTCCTACCATCTTATGTAAAGGCAATTGCCCTTGAGTTTGCAAACAGTGTCAGGGCTGAGTGGCTGGAGTGGGGTGCATCTGGAAAAGGGGAGGGGGAGAGGGTTCTAAGGAGATCCTGAGGCTGTGTAAGGTATTGAAAGTAACCTTCCAGATCCAGAACAGATCTAAAGAGAAAAGCAAAGCAAGGCACTGAGGAAGTTTTTGGTGGCCTAAAACATGGCACCAATCGTTCTAGGATTCTAGAGATGAACTGCTTGCAGTTCTGCTTTTTCTTTGTTCTGTCAACTGGCAAAGAACAGAGCAAGCAAGGAGCACTGTCTTTGCATTTACTCTGGGTGCTGAGTTTAAATCCCTGGAACCTCAGAAGAACCTTGAAGTTTAAGCACAGTCGAGGCAGATTTTATTAGGACCTGCCTTTCTAGGAAGAGCTGGTGCATCCTGGTTCAATGAAGTGTAACTCAGATCCTGGCTCTCACCTCTTCATTTTAGGGGACGCTACAGAAGAGTTATTGGGGCGCAGTGGAAGTTATGGCTCAGTGGATCTGATGGACCAGGGAGTTGTGATAGAAGAAAGCTACACCTGGATATTCCTGGGACTTGAAGTAAACTCTTTCCTTTCTTGAGCGGCCATGCTTGCTACATTCTAATGTAGCCCTGATTCCATGTCTGAGTCACAAACACCAAGGCTCCCAGCAAGTGTCCTCTGAGCTCTGGGAGAAGCAGCGGTTGCCTAGTAAGGATGGGGGTTAAGTATTTTTGGTTTGTGAAAGTATGTTTGTGTTGGGGGAAAGCGCAAGACTACTGAGGTCACCTGAACTGCACCCAGCTGAAACACAGAACGCTCGGTAGAGTCCTGAGCTGGGGCCTATGACCCTGGCCGGCTGCCTTGTCCTTATGCTCTGGTGGGTCTGCTGGGACAGTGGCTATTTCCCAGTTCTCTTTGCTTGCCGGCCGGTGACCACACTCCCCCAACTTTAGCCCCACCAGGCTCCCTAGGCAGCCGGGCGGCACGCGAGCTGCACGCGCAGGCAACAAAAGCGGCTTTTCATGACTCAGTGCCCTCGAGCAATGCCCTAAATCTGCCACCCCGCCGGGCCCTAGTCCCCAGCGCGGCACTGGACCTGCGTCGGGACCGTTACAGCCCCAGTCCTGAAGCCAGGGAAGCAGAGGCCTAGGGAGGGATGGGGGAGGAGAGGGGACAGAGGAGTATGGCCTGACGGTGGTGCAGTAGCGCATTCACAGAGCTAAGATAAAGAGCTGGGTCGCGGCCTGCAGCATCCCGGGTGGTGACCTGTTTTTCTCAGAAACAGATGCTTTCTTTCTATGAAAGGACCCAGTGTGTCCGTGGCTGCCCCACCGACTCGGATCGTCTCCCAAGTCTCTTCTTACAGAGCCTGGAGTCAGGTGGCCTGGCCTGGGTATGATCAATCCCCCAGGAGCCCAATGGTACCCAGCACAGAGAGTTCTTGGAGACCTTGGGGTGCAGTGGGTCGCTAGGGCCAGCAGCTAAGAACTAAAGCTCCCACTTAGGCGCGGGTAACTGTAAGGCCCTTAGAAGGCAAGAGGATACCAGTTTCGATAAGACTAGCGGGGTGGCTCAGGCTTTGCTTTTCTGCCTCGCCTCTCGGGAGGCGGTTGAACTCCCGGGTCCTGGCCAGAAGCTGGAATTGCCCTGACTAGACAGGCAGGCGACAGGAGAGAGCCAGGAGCAAAAGTGACGCTATTAAAATGCCTCGCTATCGCCCGGAGCGCAAAACCCGTTCTCCCCAAATCTCCTGGGCTTGCGGCATAATCTTAATTAAGATAATTGATTCATATTGCACCTGCGAGAACGAAAAAAAAAAATTGATTCCAACCCCCAACTCCACAAATTGCTTAAAGCTATTGGATGGAGGACGACGAGGCTGTGATTTGGGGAGTGATTTAGTGCAGGGCTTCCCCAGCTTGGCCTGCCCGGGCCCTTTTATTTATTATTTACGTTCTCTAGATCCCGCTGGGGCCTTAGTGGCTCCCCTCCTGGCGCCCACAGACCTCGAGAGAATATACCTCCGCCTCCCTGTCAGAATTAAGGGGCTTCCTTTAAATCCGTTCAGCATTCAGAATCAACAACATAAAAATAAACGCTGCCAGAGCACCTTGGCAGACGCTGCTCTCAGGCACGTTTGTTGTCAGAAAGCCTGCGTGTGCAAATGTGTTAAAGTGCGATTGTGGTTGAGTGTTCAAGAGTGTGAACCTGAGTGTGAACGTACGATCACGTGTGGGACTGTATGATCGTGGATCTATGATGATGTGTGTGGTTGTTGATGTGTATTCAACATCGGAGAGCATAAAAGTGTATATTAGTACTGTGTATATTGGAAGTAGTGGCTATATGCCCAAGGGTTTCACTTCTTGTGAAGTGAGGAACAGCTTGTGGTTTTTACGGGGTCGCAGCAAGCACCCCGTGTTTGCCAGATTTTGCTATAATGGGAAGAGAGAGAGAGAGAGAAAGAGAGAGAGATCCATTGTAGCTAGGTGTAGCTTCAAGAGTGAAGGGCCAGCCAGGCACACAGGATACCCTAACAATAGCTGACACCGTAGGATGGGGAAATAGCCAAACAAGGTTCTAAAGACAGATTAGAAGAAGACTAGCCAGCCAGGTTTAGAGCCCAGGCAGCAGTAGGGAAATAACTTCCTGAGAGAATCAGCACCGTGGACAACGCCTACCCAGTGGCTCCTGAATCTACTTTCAGCTTTAACTCCTGTGGTTCTATTCTTTCGCTGTTTTTGTTTGCTTGTTTGTTTGTTGTGTTTGTTTGTTTTTTGTTTTCCTCTCTAATGTCTTTCTTTTGCTAGATTACTAGTAACCTTTAGTCTGAGAGCTTTGCACTGCTGCTTCTAGTTAACGACCTTAACAGAGTAAGTTTCCTGGAAACCTAGATATCCTGATGTGGACCTAGAAAAGATTAAACAAATTTCATCCAATATGTCTGAAACAATGACTGAACAATTTAAAAACAAAAACAAAATCCACTCTTCTAGCATTTTCACCTATTTGTCACTGGGCTTCTATACCGATTATAAAATGCCTCTAGAAATGTTTTTGATTCTATTTTACCAAGGATTTAAACACTCTCTATCATAGCTATACAGTCAACTCTCCCGTTGTTTTATACCAAAAGTGGCTTCTATTATGGGTGAATAAGCCTACAGAAGCAAAACTGTATTATTTCCTCAGATTTGATGCACCACAAAGATTTAATACTGCATTGGTACGCATGACTACTCTAGAATATGCTGGAAAACAGTCTATTAGAGATGTGATTCTGGGAAGAGCAAGCACCTTCAACCAAAACATGATTGTTTTAGAAATGTGCAACATACTCGCTGTTAGATTGAGATTGATCAAAGAAAAGTGGAAATAAAAGAAGAGAAGCCCAATCTCTTCCGAAGCAGATTTCGCTCTAGTCAGAACGTATACATACTGTTTTTATTTGCAAATATGATTAGCAAACAAACTCTTCATCAGATGTTATTCAGACATCATTGTCATTGAAAGGCATAATTATTTTTGATTTAACAATTCATCCATAGAGTTTCACTTTCTTTAAATAAATTCTTTCTTTCTTTAAAAGATGCATATCCACTTGAATTAAATATTGATAATTTGACCTTTTGTGTCTTTAACTCATCAAAGTGGGAAAATTCCAAATGTAGATCTTGGAGTTAGGCCCTGGTGGGTCTTTCCACTTGAATAGACACTGAGATTAAAGGAGTCCAACTTCCTCTTTCACTGCTCTCTCCTTGCGCTAATTGCTTATGCAAAAATGCAGATTTGTATTAATTAGTAACTCCACTGATTAGTTCTGTGGTATTTTCACATAATAAATCATACTGCAGACATGAATTTTGGCACATCACCCAATTGTGGCTCCGGCTGTAATACAGATTTCCTATTAAAATTAAATCTCTGACTGAATCTACCTTTCTGATGCAGGTACCATGAGCAGCCACCTGCTGGGAGCACCTGCCATAGGAAGTTATTTTTACCCAGTGACAAGCCACTTGGAGGTCCCAACAGAAAAATCTGATTACAAGGTTAAGCTCTAATAATAAACAAATAGTTATAGGCAGGCAGACATAACACAAATATGGCTTCACTTCAGTCATTTGGCCCACAACAAAGTCATAACAGAGAATCTAATTGTATTAGATTGCTTTTTAAAAATAATGTTCCAAGTTATTGATAAACACTTCTGTTTTGATCCTGTGAGAATATTGGTCCTTTGTGGGATGGGCTGAGGTTCTAGACTTCTCCAGTGACACAACTCACAGCCCTTGGTTTATCTTCTTCTCGAGTAGGCAAGCTAGTACTAAAAAATTAAAACATAACAGCGCTGGAAAGAATATGAATGCCAAAATCTATCCCAGAGAGAACTGGCCACAATTACCATCTTAGCATGGAATGGGGAGCTGTGAGGGTAGACACCCACACTTGCCTCCTCTGCATTGGTTGCTCTGAGCTTCTACGTGCTCCCTTTCCTTCCCGTTGAAAGGTGTTCCATTTGAAGAGGCAGCTCAGAACAGTGTTGCCAAGATAGTGAATGAGACCCATGTGTCTCCCGTGCTCCACTCCCTTCCCATGCCCGTGCTTTCTTGCCACTGGCAACACTTTCTTCAAGACCTTTCAGGTGTTCTCTCTCATGTTCTCCCTGTGCTTACTGCTCCCTGACCTACAGGTACTGTCTGTCAAAAGGAAGTCACAAATCCATGAATCTTAAGTGGTTGAAAGAGGGAGGGGAGGAGTAATGTTTAATCTGATGCTCCTATCTTGAATTATGAAGTATAAAAGATGAATAAATATTTAATATTGACCTTCAGACATTAATAAGGACATTAGGGAGCTACCCTCCAGATGGAGGTGGAGTTCTCCGTTCCAGTAGCACTGTGCAGCTACAGCATCCCTGTCTACTTTTAAGACGTGTCTTTAGGCTGCTGGCAATGTGGTTGGGGTGAAAGTGAGTAGCCTGTAACTAGGTTCTCTCTCAGCTATCTTTTCCTGACTCTTTTGGATGCTATAGGGGGTAACAGAGAAAACTCATGCATCTGTGGCCTATAAGTTATTTACCTTAGAGTTGGAGGCTCTAAAAGGGGCTTGTTATTGAACGTTGAGAGATGAGAAAATAGTTTTAAGTCAGCTAATTCCAATATACCTTTTCCATCTTGTTTGAATTCACACCTAGATTCATAGGGCTTTCCATGAGCAAAACTGATAATGTCTGGTGAGAAAAATCATCTTAGATTTTCATGTTCTCTCAATGTTGGAGAATATTAACTACATAGAGAGCTGGAGCTGGTGGCTTTGGTTAGAGCATTTGGTTTTGATTTTCTGGTTGTGTGTGTGTGTGTGTTCTCCATCACCTTTCTGAAGCTGCTTCTTTTCTAATTGTCTTAACCACTATCCTATTGCTACAAGAAGACACAATGACCAAGGCAACTTATAAAATAAAGTGTTTACTGGGGATCTTGCTTATAGTCCTAGAGGATGAGTTAATACCATCAATGCAGGAAGCATGGCAGCAGGCAGGCATGCCACTGTAGCAATAGTCAAGAGTTTACATCCTGATCCATACTCATGAGTCAGGAGCAGGGATTCCAGATGAGAGAGGAGACAGAGCTTGATGTGGGCTTTTGAGGTCTCAAAGCCTACTTCTAGAGACATACCTCCTCCAACAGGGCCACACCTCCTAACCCTTCCTAAATAGTCCACCAACTGGAGACCAAGCATTCAAAAATATGAAACTAGGGGGGCCCATTCTCGTTCAAACCAATACACTAGGTAATAAGCACTTTTGCAAATCTGTATGAGTGCCAGGCTGTGTTGTGAGGTGTGTGTGTGTAGAGAGATGACAGAAGACTACAGAAGCAGGCAATAGACTTTTTTAAAAAAGTGTTCTATGCAGTTCATTGAATTGGGTTCATCACAAGTGAGTCTTTGCTGACCAGCTAGAAGGGTGTACAGGAAAGAAAAACGAACTGCACCAAGGTATTAAGAGTAGAAGAGAAAGACACCTGGCCTAGATTAGTGTAGGAAGGGGAGCTTCATGAAAGTGAGATGGATCTGCCTGGGGATTGTTCTTGGGTGAGGGTGGGGCCTTCTAGTTAGTCAAAAGGAACCACGGAAAGGTCCCAAGTTATGACATCATCCTTAGTAGCAAGAGGAAGCTGAATAACAATGGAAAGGCATGAGGCACAGTGAGGAGACAAGGCTCAGAGCCTGCTTCCCCAAAAGACTTTTGATTGGGGAATCGGGTGTGGTGGAGCCGTGGGAAAGATTCCTGTCTGTAGAAGGACTGTTCGGACTGAAGTGCTGCATGTGGGTTACAGCATTGGTTGGTTAGTTACCACAGCTTTCCTAGCAATGAATTGTGGACTTTGTCCTACACTGCTATATAGGAGGCCAACCAAGGCAGAAGACATAGCTCAGAACATTCAGGAGGGTTACCCTAAACCTACAGCCAGCTTTGTACAAAGTATCCAGATGGATTTAAGATGAATAAAATACCACAATTATTTTATCTTGGATGAATGTTATTTGTCTCCTCAGAAATAACATGTTAAATCAATAACTCAGTCATGAGTTATCACTACTTTGCAAGGTAGGAAATGTAACAACAGCCACCCACATCGGTTCAGTATTTAAAATAGGTGACAGCTCTGGAGATTTGTAGCTGACAGTTGAAAAAAACCCCAGCTGAGACCAGTTCCATAGTAACATGTTCTGTGCCTCCTAAATACTTAGTGCAGGTGTGAGAGCCAAGACCAGATCAGCTAGACCCCAAAGCAGGTGTCCTCTAGCTGCTACAGGGGACTGAATCTAATTATGTTTGTGAAACATGTTTCAGGCTTATGTCTAGAAGCTACCTTTAAGCTTAATGGTTTTGGTCATTCTGAAAATGACAAAGACCTAGGAAGTCAGTTGCTGTGTCTTTCTATAGATAAGTGAGGTGTTGGTAAACAACACTTTAGGCCATTGTGTCTTCCCAGGTTTTATTATCAATTAATTTAATTGATTATAATAATCAGTTTGAAGAGATAACCCAGATAAATCATTCTATATCTTTGCATTAACCTTTCTCATAGAAAGCTCACTGTTTAGGAATTTACTAAAATTTGTTCTTCTATACAAATTAACATTGTTTTGGCCCCAATTGTATCTAGCTTAGAACATTTTCCATAGGATAGATGGCCAACAAAAACAAACTCAAAAATTTTGGAGATGTTTTGTCTCATAATGCCTTGTTTGAACATTTTTTAAACCTTACTTGTCTGTTGCTATATATTATAGATTATGAGTTTGTGTTTTTATGGGCTGCGGTGAGGGGGTGTTTGTATGCATATGTTCTCATGCCTTTTCTTTCTATTTTTCCCTGTTTGCTTTGTTTTATTCTGTTTTCTTTCTTTTTATTGGCTTGTTTGTTTGGAGGAAGGGAGAGAGAGAGAGAGAGACAGAGAGAGAGACAGAGAGAGAGAGACTATACATGGAGTTGGGTAGATGGGGAGAACCTGAGAGGAGACAAGGAAGGCAAAGCTGTGATCAGTAATGTATAAAATTATATGCAATAAGATGACAAAATTTAAAAGTAGAAGATGTTAGTTTTTTGTTTGTTTTTTAGAAAAATTTATCTTGCTTACTTATAATCTAGCACTTGTTTCTGGGCATTTTCATCCCCCAAATACTGACAAAGGAAGGAGTTTTCAACTGAACCAGGGAGAAGATGGAGGGAAGTGAAGTGTTTGGCACCTCTTTATCAGATATCATTAATTCACTGCTGATCTTAGATTCTAAAAATGAAAGGTTTCCAGTCGTCAAGGAAACATGTTTTTCAATGTGAGTGCCTAAAAATGACACATATCAGACTCATATGTAAATGCAAACAAAAGAAAGCTTATGTTTCCTTCCCTAGAGATACTCATGTTCACTTTTATGGAAACTATCATGCAACTGTCAAGTTGTCTATCAAGTTGAGTGATGACTTGATAGGTAAAGTGCCCACCACTGAAGCATGAGCATCTGAGCTCCACTCTTTTCCATGTGTGTAGCTTTGAACAAGTTGTTTCCTCATCTGTGTAATGAAAATAATAGTTTAGATCCACAGTATCTGTATTAAAAGTCAGATGTAGTAGCATGCACTTGTAATCCCAGTGCTGTGGAGGAAGAGACAGACAAATCCCTGGAACTCACTGGCCAGCCTAGCTTAGCCTAGTAAATGAGTCCCACGCCAAGAGAGTCTCCATCTCAAAATAAAAACCACCACCACCACCACCACCACCACCACCACCACCACCATAACACAAGAGATGCCTCATTTGGGAAACAACAGTCAAGGTTGTCCTCTGCCTCCAAATACTCTTGTTCATACATGCACACTTGTGCACGTACAACAAAGTTGTCTATCTCCAAAAGCCCATTGATTGCGGCCTTTTGGTCACAATGTTAAGTGTCAGTATTTCTTGCTACACACATATATTTATCTTAGTGTACACATTATCACAGTCCTTGCATTAGATATTAGAGTTATTATTATCCTGATATAAATGAAGAAATAACCTATCTGTCTAGAAAAGGGTAGAGCTTATTTTTTTAAAAAAAAAAAAAGTGTGTGTGTGTGTGTGTGTGTGGTGTGCATTAGTGTGTATATGGCACTTACAAACCATACACTCATCTGGAGGTTAAAGGGCAATCTCATATGTACTGGTCCTCACCCTCCTTCTTATTTGAAGCAGAATCTCTTCTATTGTTCCTCTCTGCTTCTACCAGGTTAGCTAGTCTGTGAGCTTCTGAGTATCTTCCTGTCCTGTCTCTGTCACTACAGGAGAGCTGGAATTATAGATCATGTGCTTTGACATCTGGCTTTAGCTGTGACTTGGCCATCCAAACTTAGTTTCTTATACTTGTGTGGCAATTTCTATACCCAATGACCCATTAACCCCAGCCCAGGAAAAGCCTTTCCCTTCTATTAAATTGAATACCAATCTTACAAGAATGAACAATAAGCCAAGAATGCCAACATATACATGAAACTGAAGCACCTTGGGTGGGGGCAGGAGAATCACAAGTTCAAGTACAGCCTGAGACACTTAATGATATGCTGTCTCAAAAATAACAACACATATTTTGAGGAACTTTGTGACCTACCATTTTGGGGATCTATACTTCTTGTTTCGTTACTCAGTCCTACATAGTCAGCTTGTTGTACACAATCATACAAAATACAGGCTGGACTTTCTGCCTGTCATTGATGCTTCAGATCACTTACTCACATCACAATCTCATGCTGTCCTTGCTTGTTTTTCTATAATAAAGACTGGAAAGTTAAACAAAGCAATAGATGTGAAGCAATGCCTGGGATCTATAGAGGTGGCAAACATTTTACAATCACAAACACTAAACTTTAACTTATAACCGAGTTGCACAGAGAGTCAGAGAACAGATTTATTTGGCTGATGCAAGCTGAGTATAAAGTCCTTAATGAAGTGCTAGCTTTCAGTTTTGTTAGCTGCCTGACTCTGGAAAGGCAGCTACTCTTTTAACAGCCTGGTTTACGATATGGTTTTGGGTATCATACTTGAAATCTAGAGCCAGACTCTGCTTATACTTTTATTGACATTTCTATGAAGTGTCTATCCCCCACCCCCATGAAATCTATTTGTAGTGATTCTGCATGGTGCTAATTATAGCATCCCTATATATAATAATATATATCCCTATAATATAGTATATTATGTACTTCATAATCCCCTCCTGCCTTTAAAAGGGAACAGAAGTATGATGACAACAAAATAGTCAGAACACAAGCCTATGTGATCAACTGACTGATGAAACAGGATGCAGATCAGAGGTATTAAAGGGGGAGATGACAATAACCTGTGACCTCCAACAATGGATTAATTGATCAACTTACCATCTATGGTCATCTGGAATGTAGTGCCACACCAAATAGCTGCTTCAATAGACTATTATAGAAATACAAGGAAAATAAACTAAAGAGTGTTGGGTCTGGTCCTTTATCTACTTTGAGTAACTTCAAGTGAAAATATGAATAGTTCAAAGCGTGGAGTTGGGGAGACACATAGGAAAGACTTCCCTAAGGGAAGCTCAAATCATCTGCAGAGCTGATACAGTCTGCTCCCAGACACAGATTGTTGGGTTGCAATGCAGTTTGCTGGTGCTCAAACCAGTCTCTGGATCAGCAGTATCAGTCACAATTGGGATCTTATTGAAAATAAAATTCTTGAGCTTCATTCCAGAGTTCTGGAAATAGAGACACTGGGGTAAGACTCCGTAACGCATCTTTTCGGAAGCCCTCCATGTGACTGTGCTGCTCTCTGTGTTAATTACTTTTCTGTTTCTGTGATAAAACACCAGGACAAAAGGTAACCTAAGAAGAAGAGAGGTGACTTTGGCTTTAGGTTCCAGAGGAATAATAATCCATCACTACAGAGAGGGATAGCAGCTAGTGGCAGGCATAGAGGTCGGAGCAGGAAGCTACGAGCTCACAACTTCAATCAGGAACATGAAGCTGAGACAGAAAACTGGAAATAAAGACAGACTGTGATGGTGTGAAAGAAAATGGCCTCCCTAGGGCCATAGGGAGTGGCACTGTTAGGAAGTGTGGCCTTGTTGGAGGAAATGGTCAGGGGGAAGGGCTTTGCAGTCAAAGATACTCAACCCACACCCAGTGTAGCATTCACTTCGACTGTCTGTGGATCAAGATATAGAACACTCAGCTCCTTCGCCAGCACCATGTCTGCCTGCAGGCTGCCATACTTCCCACCAAGATGATAAAGGACTAAAAATCAGAAACAATAAGCTAGTCCTAATTAAATATTTTCCTTTATAAGAGTTGCTATGGTCATGGTATCTCTTCACAGCAATAGAACCCCTATCTTAAGACAGACCACCTGTAGTAGCATAATTCCTCCAGGGAGGTCACATCTCTTAAGCACTCCTAAATGGTACCAATAATTAGGGATCAAGTGTTCAAACACATGGACTATGGGGAACATTTCTCATTCAAACCACTATACTCAGTAAAGTTTGAGGGAAAATGTGTAGTGTCCAATGTCTCTCTGTACTTACCTGCTGGTGGGTCATGTAAGGGAACACAACCTGAGAAGTACAATGAAAACATTTAAGGGTAATTAGATGGCTCCCACTTCTCAAAGCATTAAAATGCTACTGCAAAACCTCCTTCCCCAGCATAAGCACTTTCTTTGGCTCTTTCTTGTAAGTTTTAATCTGAGTATGTATAAAAGTTCCTTCCCCTAACGCATATAATTTGAAAGAGAATGTAAATTCTCTTCACAACTGCTCTTCATCTTCTTACTGCCTCCAACCTATGACTATCATCAGTTTCCAGAAGAAATAAGTTGGAATAATTGTGAATGCAAGGAAAGGCTAGCCCATAAGTTCCAGGGTCCATTTGACTTTTTTAGCCTCAATATGAGAGCAATTGTGGGGGAATAGCTTTTAAAGAGGCTATCTTAGGGAGGATCAGACTGAATTTATAAAAACAGTTAAAATTATTAGTAATTTTAGATTTGTCATGTTTCTGAAATCTCTGGGTACATTTGTTTGCTCATAGAGTTGACTAAAACATACAATTAATGTGATCCACACTGGACATAGTACTCTAGCTGTCTAGAAATGATGTAGGAAAAGAGTGATACAAAGTTTTAAGCATAAAAAAATAAAAGATAACTAGTTACTCGATAATTTCTTACGTGTTCTTCTCCATCCTCTGCTGAACACACATACATTATCTTGGCATTTTTACTGTGATACAGCAGGAAGCATCTCTTGAGAATTGGAAGCAAGGTGAGATATTTTTTACTATAACACACAGGAGAATATGCTGGTTATTGGAGACACCTTAACATGAAGAACCCCCTAACAGTGTGTTAACCTTTGCTTAGATTTCCGCAGTTTAGATGCAGTAATATAACATGAATTGTGGAACCTGTCACAAGCCATCATGGTCACCTGATGGTTGTTCTGCAACTCGTGCTCCCACATGAGTCCAAGGCTTGATGTCAATTTCTAGGAAGCTGCATGAGAGGGTCACAAGTGCAGCCCATAAATCTTTCTCTTACCCACCTCCAAAAGTACCTTTGATCATTCTTAAGGCCACCATGTAGTCAGAAGAAGGAAATAATCTTTGGAAGCATCACCCATCAACTGTGAACTCATTAACAGAATAGAGGGTGGGGACACGTGAAGACTTTTAGATTGGGAGTGCTAATCCTATAGGTCTACAAATCCATACTGTAATTGGGTTCCATATTTCCTGTGTGTAGAGACAACTAATATGTATGACTTTTCTCTGACCCCTAGTGAGGGATATGAAAGTTGTATTAAACCAGGGACTAAATATCAAGCCTTTTGTCCTTATCAAAAAGTAAGACTACCCTCTGGAGGAATGCAAAGATTAGTTAGACTCAAAGTATGAAATATGTGAGGATATACTGCTATATCTATTGGTCGTTCCTTGATAGCTCTGCCACCCATCACAGAAATACAATATCCAAATTTTATCTATAAAAACAGCCATTCAAAACACAGATTACATTATCTTGCCACATCACAGCTGTGCCTGGCCATATAACATAGTTTTCAGTCAATGATATAGATGAAATCAATGAAAGCAATTTGTGGATCTTGCCAATAAAATGAATTGATGTGGCCATCCTATTGCCGTTTCCATTTGTAGTGTAGAAAAGACACCAATTATTATGTGGACACCTTGGCAACAAAAAAGGAGTTAGGCCACTGAAGACAAGACCAAGCATCATTCTTGTCTACTTACATAAGGCTTTCAGTTGATGAGAGACTCATTTCTCTTATAATCTTGTTTATGCTCTATCTTTTTGGACTGAGCTCAAGCAGCTGAATCTATCTGCTAACAGACATGGGTAGCCATCTCTTTAAAATCCCATAAGAAACCTGTGTTCCTTTTTCCACTTTGTATAGAAATGAAGGTTGTCTGTCAGAGAATGTCAGTGAATTTCTGTAAGCTCAATCAAGTGGCGGATTTTTAAATGGATTGCTAGTCCACATGATCTCTTTGGTTGAGTGAATCAGCAACACATCCCTGAACTCAGTTTTCAGTGATGGTTCTAACATTTTTTTCTTTATCTCAATAAGGAAGAACATCAGATAAGCTTTCTGTGGACTATTCCAGGTGCACCAAGTTTTCCACTGTCTGGGGTAGTTTAACTTTGGCACTTGAGTCCCACCACCACTCCATAGAACAGCAAGCTTGTTCACTAAATCAGTGAGCTTGTAGTAACAGACTCGAAATTTAAGTAGCAGCACCTTAGCTGTATCAAAAATGTCCATGGTTGCCAGTGGGTGAGAAGTAAATCCAAATACAATTTAGATTCCTGACATCTCTGTGAAGGACTAATCTGGTAAGTTTGGTAAACAGATGTTTCTTCCAAAACAAAAGGCCATTTGGTTCACTTTGTACTTCCTGAAGATCAGAGTTACTGAGCAAGCAGTCTTCACTCGAAACCTACTGCAATGTGGTCTTTTAATGTAAGGTGAGAACAAGGTAGTTAAGCTAATTGTTCTTATGAACATTTGCCTAACCCAATCTTGGAATTTTGTTGCTATTTGCTCATTTATTTAGTTGGGATTTGTTTTGTTTGATTTTATGGTGGTAAGCGTTTGGAAAATGATCTGCAATATTAAAGACCTGACACTCATTGTAATTTTAATGAATATGTTCTATAAAGTATGGGGTAAAGGGACTGTAAACGATTTACATGAAGATGAAGACATTGCTTGGATAGTAGGAGTCAAGGTTAACAATCATAGAATAAGAAATGCAAAGACAAAAAGAAAAAATGACATATTAGAACGAGAAATGACAGAAGTAGGAGAAAATGAGGGGAAACAGTCATATACAAGTTTTTGAAGAATAGATATGAGTGAATCTTCATACACTGCTGGTGGAACATAAACCTGTTTAGAAGTTTTGAAAATGTTAGAATTACCACAGTGACATAAGTCAAATATAGTTACATCTCTAATAACATTCAAAAATATATGTTCACACAAAGTTTTCTGTGTAACAATCCACATCGCCATTATTTATCACTTCCCCCAAAGTAGAAAGAAAAAGCCAAATGTCTATCACATAACAAATGTACATATACATACTACATTATAAAAGTAATATTATTTAGTCTTTAAAAAGAAAAGCATTTGATACATGCTCTCACATGAATGGACCATAAAGACCTGTGGAGAAAAATAAATCTGGCATAGTTAAAATCACAAAGACACTTGTCTGCCATTTGGTGTCACAGGCAAGGAAAAGATGCCCCCACCTCTCCCCACCTAGGCAAGATGGGAGAGCTGACCCCCAGGTCATGAAAGATGGATAGCTGGCCCTGCTCCTCACTAGCTCTAATACTCGAGAGAGCAGCTCTGCACCTCAATGGAACAGCAATGTAGAGCTGGCCCTGGGTGCAGGGGTTGCCAGTGTGCAGGCTTTAAGGGTGTGAGAGTGTGAGAGCTTCATGCAGGCAAGGCTCAGAGTCTCTCCTGTGTCTAATTTCCAGTCTAAAAGCATATAGCATTTGTCTCCAACACTTAGTGTTTTTGCAGCTACAGAACAGACAAGTCAAAGTGACATGAGCTCGTCTTAGCTGAAGTATAGTTGTGTCTGAGAACTAGCTGTGCTAGAATTGAAGTCATCTTTATTCCTATTTGGGATAGAAGACTAGAATGTAATGATTTTACTACTGTCAGATACTGAAGTGAGCTTACATGCTGAAATAAAACAGTAAAAGAGACTGAAGACAGGAGATTTCAGTACCAAACAAGGCCAAGTTCAGTGTTTCAGAAGTTGATATGATTCTCAGAATTGAAATTGAACATTAGCGAGATTACAGAAGAAACATCTGACCAAAAGAATATCAATGCTCACTATCCATAAAAACAGGGAGCAGATACAGGAGCTTCATAAAGGCAACAGTGCAAATGAGCAAAATGGTGTAACAAAAGAATGATGGTATCCACAGTTCTCCAAATTAAAGGAGACCACAGATCTGTTCCACAACCTTGACAGCGAATGCAAGAAAGTTCTTGAAGCTGTCCATCCACTAGGACAGAGAGAACACTCTTGACCTTGGTACTAAGTTGAATAATGAGGAAGAAAAGAGCAAAATATATTCAACCTAATTTTGATATATTTATTTTTTTGAAAACAAGTAAAGCACTTTAATTCTTAACATTTACTACATTTTAAATTTTAGCATGCCCTTATTTGCCCTTGCCACAGCAAAATAAACTCTGGAACTCTAACTTTTGAGATTGGGGACATTATAAAACAACTCAGTCCTCCTGGACAAATCCTTTAAGTGACACTAGCTTAGGGTGCTGTCCCTTGCCCATCAATTACTATGGCTATGAGTCTATGATCTATTGATCCTACAATCACACAGGCAGATGTCCAAGACTGCACTGTCTTGGCAAGGGTTCTGGGGATCCAAACGCAGGATCTTGTGTTTGTACAGCAAATGATTAACCTACTGAGCCCATTCCCTACTTCAATTTCTCTACAAGTATGACTGCTTTAGGAACCACATATAACTAGAATCAAACCCTATCTGCTCTTTCTGTAATTGTTTTATTTCTCTTTGAATAATGTGCTTAAGATATATCCATGTTGGAGCATCTGTCTGATTTCCTTGTCTTTTATAGAAGAACAACATTCTACTGCAGGTATGTATTGTATTTTGTTTATGTGTTCATCTGATCTGTCACAGGTATTCTCCAAATTATATCAACCATGCATAATGATGCTGCTACAAACATGGGTGTTATATAAATATCTCTTCAATGTCCTGTTTTCAATGGTGAGTATGTGTGTGTGTGTGTGTTTGTGCGCGCGCATACACACACGCAAGCAATGCTTTGAGAAGTTGCTTTACTATTTTCTGCAATGACTGCATCATTTTCCCTTTTGTACAGCAGAATAGTAAATGAGTTTAAATTTCTCTATGCTCTCACCAATGCATGCTAGTTCCTGATTTCTGTTTTATTTAATTTTGTAATGTATATACCCTAATGGTTGGATCATGCTAAACTTTTATTTTAACTTCTGCATTAGTTATTTTTCTGTTGCTGTGATAAAATGCCATTACCAAGGCAACATACAAAAAGAATACTTTTATTTGGATTTATGGTTCTAGAGAGATAAGACTCCAGGGAAGTGGGTGACAGGGTGATTTGTATGGCAGTTGGAGCAACAACCTGAGAGCTCACATCTTGAACCACAAGCATGAAGCAGTGAAAATATACTAGTCAGAGCCAAGGCTGTTTACTCTCAAAACCAGATTCCAGTAACAAAAGTCCTTCAGCAAGGAAGGAAGAATCCCTACAGTATCAACAACTAGAACTCAGATAGTCAAATAACTGAGATTATTGGGAACATTTATTACTGAAATCACCACATTTTCTAAATGTGTGTGTGTGTGTGTGTGTGTTCTTGTCTGTGCAGGTGTACTTATGTGATTGGTTATGAATTCATGTGTGCTCGTATGTAAGTGGAAGCTTGAGCCATCTTCCTGACATAGAGACAATGCCTTTCACTAGGAAGTAGGAAAAATATGGTCTACTCAAGAGATCAAATATACACTGGAACTAGCTGAGTGATAACAAAGAAAAACTTGTATTTGAAGAAATAAAGGTAGAGTATTTTCATATCCCTAAGCAGCTGTCAGAGAGACTAATGCAGTGAGTGTACATACGTGTGCAGTTAGTATGGCATGTGTTACAAGAGCAGAGTAGACAACGTGGAACAGTTTACAGATAAGTCAGGAGGAATAGGCCAGGCTGAAAGTCAAGAACATCTCTATGTAAATTCCCCCACGTGGCTTACCCCAGCGTGTCCTCAGAGCATGGTGTCTTCACCTCTAACTACATTCCACAGTTCTGGGCGCCTTTCTCACACATCTCCTCTTGTCTAATCCACACGTGGCTCTTTAACACTAAAATATATCAATATGATGGAGATGCTGAATTTTACATCTTCCCTAGTAGTGGAGAAGTCAAACTTGCAAGTGACATCTGAATCTGTATTGTAGAGTTTTTAAGCATGCCCAAGATATGTTCAGTGCTTTTTCAACTATAAGTTAATGAGGTGTAATGGAAATAAAAATCCAGCACATACTGGGCACAGCTATGAGTGGAAATTATAGTCTGCATAACCTTTGAGGGGATATCAGTTCTGATAATAATATTTTCACAGGTGAATTTAAAAATTATTGAAATTAATTATACTTGTAGTAAAGATGTTCAAAAATACCAATTACATAAATGACTCACCTTGTATTCTGTTGGATAGCATTGACCCAGACTATATGCTCAGTAAGGGTAGGACTGAGGTCCAACTTACTCACTTTTGAAAAAAAATTAACATTTAGTAGATTTCATCCATTGACCTATACATTAATTTAGGATTTCATCTACATCGGTTATTTTTCCTCCCTTCTCCCCCTCCTTTGTAGATTAAACTGGCCCATAATCCATTAGTTAGCCCAGGATGTCTTCAAACTCCTGAAAACGGTCCTGTATTACCCTCTTGAAGTTTGGATTACAAACATGACCTTCCAAACCTGGAACAAGCACTTACTTTTTTACTCCTTAAATCGATACTTAGATTAAGTATTATCATTTTCTACTGTGTGTATCTATTTCCACAAAGAAATTAATTTAACATCTTGAAATCACAGAGATGACCTTGGGGAGTGGGTTGTAGAAGGGAATACAGAGCTTTTTTTTCCTAAAGGATTATTCGTTTTTCCCCCCTCTTGTCACTGAGTCATAAAGAAGTAATCCAACAATAACTACTTTATGCCTCTTTCCTTGGTATCTCCTATAACTTGGCTTCTCTGGCTTGTTCTGACAAGGGGTCCCCAGAGAGCAATCTGCTGGGAGGTTCTTCAGGGAAAGGAGTGGATTCTGACACAAGCCTCCAATGCTGCTTCCTTCTGCTTCTGTGTCCCTTGACTCTGGAACTGGTGTAATTCTGTTTCAGTCTCCTCAGAGAATAGCTGAACTGTGAGAACATGGATAGAAATATTTTGGTGACTGAATGAAAAGGTTGACCATTTATTCTGAACCTACTTGTTATGTGAGGAACGAAAGCAATAACATTTGAGCAAATTGAGTTTTCCATTACATGTTACAATGCATGCTTTTCTGACCGTGGTTTAAATGAGAGGAATTAAGAGTGCTTTCTGCTTGCTTACTTAAGCAGTAGGATAAAGGATGAAGAGGATCCTGAGATGGAGCAGGCTAAGAAGAAAATTTGTTAAGCTAAAAGATGTTGATGTCAGGTTTAGCGGGTGTCAGTATATCCAGAAAATAAGACTAACCAATATTTTCTGTTCAAATTTTGAAAGAAAGCTCTGGCTTAGAGACACAGATTTGAGGTCACTAGCAAATTAATACAATATTTCTGGAGAGATAAAGGCTTAATAAGAGGAGAAAATATTGCATCTAAACCATGCAACTACAAACTTGTTTCAACTACAAATAAGACAACATTGCTCTTGCTTCCCTGGAAGATACTTTAGAGTTGGTAAATTATCAGAGTGCCTGGCTTGAATATCTGGTATGACATCATTCAAATGTAGGCCAAAATCACATAATAAGAAAAGCCAGTGTCTGTATTTCAGCTTTTTTTCATAAGAGGACATAAAGCAAAAATGCAAGTGGTCAAATGGGAGGTTATCTGAGGGAACATACATAGGGATGGAGAAACATCATAAGAAAATAAAGTTGATCAAGGCTATGCTGTTACCGGCTACTGAAGATAACTCCCAAAATTCAACTGATGGTTTCTAATAGAAAGGAAGTAGAAATGTCACAACCTCATACTCAAGGAGAGCAGAAGGAAGAAGCATCAGCCTCCTTAAGGCCACTCTCCATAGATGATTTTTCAGCAGCATGGAGTTTTGTACTCCTGGAGAGATCATTCATTACAGAACACTTCTCAGTTGCTAATGAGGAGGAAGATGGGAAACGGATACTCCAACTAATATCAGTTACTCGGAGGGCTGCTTCTTCATGTGGGCAGAGCAGGCTCTGCAGTGAGGTGCACATGCAGGCAGTGGAAATGCTTTCCAACATACCTTAAATTGACAAGGTTAAAGGAGTTATGGGTGGTAGACACGTCCATAGTATGCATGGTGTGGCATCAACAACAAGGCTGAGAAGGCCAGAGGATGAAAGTTGGGACACTCATAAACAGAGTCAAGGCAAAGAGGACACAGAATCCAAGGAAAGGCAGTGTAAGCAAGACATTTCATGATGGCTTCGAGCATCCCAGAAGCCTTGGTCCCTAGAAGGATGCAGTAGTTAAATGTGTTGACCCACACTGAACATGAGACACAAAAAGCTGGTATACTTTGTGACTTCTTGTCATTTGAAGAGCAACTTCTGCTTTTCCTGTCAACTCTGAATCTGAGCAAACTAAATCTGCATTTCCCTCTCTTAAGAAATAATAGTCCTTGAGCCCAGAAATGAAAATGAGACAAAGTACCTGCATCTCCGTTCTCTGCTGACATGCTTGAACCCATCTGTTCTATTGGAAGAAAGGCTTTCAGTCAACTTCCTCCTGAGAGCTTGGAGTTTTGTAAATAGTACTTCTGTTTTCTAAACCTTTCTCAATGGATAGCTTACCTTAGGTCCAATCCCAATAGTGCCTGGTTGCACTCCTGAGGACTAACATTGTGGAGTGAAATACAGGAAGACAAAGGCAAGGGACACCTGGACTGAGGGGTGGAAATGTCTGCTATGTTCTCTTTGTTCTCAGTTTGTTAATGAAGTTCACTTCTGATAACCATGCATCTATATCTGCTCCTTACTGTGTCGGACTTTCTCTATGTAGGAATCAGAGACAGAATTATGTTATTGGAAGGCTCATATACCCTAATGTGCTTAAATCCATCACATTCCTAAGAGTCAAATATTAGTTATTTCTGCTGACTTCGCAGAGGTTTCCTATAGATAAAAATGACCCTACACATGACAGAAATGTTGGGTGAGCCACAAATACTCCATTCTTAGGAGAACCACTTAGGTTAAATCAGTCGGTAAAACATGAAGAACGTTAATTATATGCCATGAAATAATTTCTCTAATTCCTGTTACAACCTAACTGGTGGGGAACATGTCTGAGGTGCCACTCACTTTGGATTAGGCAAGGGCACTCTTTGCTATGTCTAAATTTTAGTGTATGCAGGAAGGATGAGAACTTCATTCCTAAGGAAAACCCAGGCTCTTAGAGAACAATGCCCTGGGTTGAACACATGACCTCCATTTTTAAGAGTAAAAACAACAGAATATAAGTGCATTCTCTCTGAATAACTTTTCCCAAATGGTGATGAGAACATAGCAAAATCATGTACAAGTTAAGTAACTGTGATAAACAGCTTCTAAAAAGTTGTGAGTCAAGTAAGAACACTAGAATATGCATTGTTTTGGCAGAAATAGTTGTAATTGAAAACAGGGTTGGACTGTATCTACCACAAATCTCCAAGTGTTCAACTTAAAGTCAAAAAATCAATAAAATAAGACAATTGTGAATTTTTTTTTTTGTTTTTTTTTCCTGAGCAACTGTGAATTTAAAAACACCACCAGTGGGCCCTCAGTGAGATGGATCACCAGGTAGACAGAACTGTTGCAAAAGGTTGGTGACTGGACTTTGATCTGGAAACCCACATAAAGGTGGAAAGAGAGAAGCAACTCTGTAAAGTCGTCCTCTGACTGCCACACGTGCACATGGCAGAAGCACCACCATCCTTCCACATTCCACCCTTATTCAACAACAAAATAATAACTTAAAAAGAACACCACCAATGAGACA
This sequence comes from Rhynchomys soricoides, assembly GCA_019843965.1. Taxonomy (NCBI): domain Eukaryota; kingdom Metazoa; phylum Chordata; class Mammalia; order Rodentia; family Muridae; genus Rhynchomys; species Rhynchomys soricoides. Next base: position 3,483,444 of record JADRCH010000252.1, on the reverse strand, counting down.
AGGAAAAGCAGCCCTGAAGATCACAGCCTGCTGGCTCTGTGTTAGCCCCTTCAAAGGTGTCCTCAAGGAACCAAGAGTTTGTTTTGAAGGTATTTGCAAGATAGCCCATCAGTTTATCTTTTGTTTCCCAGGATCACAAAATCAAGAGACTCCATTGAAGTAAAACCATACAGGGGCTGGGGCTGTAAGTCTTTGGCTGGGTGATTGCCTAGAATGCGTGTTTCCCAGTAGTACGGAAAACTAGACTTAGAGGTGCACTCCATAATCTCTGCACCCAGGAGTAGAAGCAAGTGGATCAGATGTTCAAAGTCGTTCTTGGCTACATAATGAGATCAAAACCAACAGGAGCTTCTGAATCCCTGTCTCAAAAGCAAGCAAAGCAATCAATCAAACAAGGGCAAAACCAAAAAAAAACCAAAACAAAACAAAACAAAAAAACCAAATATTCAAATCTTTACTTACTCCCTTGATGAGAATAAAATTTACAATGAGTTTAAAGAAGAAGAGAACATTAATAAATATAAATGAAACAAACATTTTACATTTCATTAACCACACAACTCTTGGTCCAAAGTATTCGAAGGGAGACAGGAAATAGAGAGCTCATCTCCACAGTGCTTCTCCTCTGCCTCTTATACCCAGATAGTTTAGTTTGACGATATTCCCTAACCTACAGCCCACCCACTACACTCTATCAGAGCACTGGTGGGAGCATAGCAGTCCACAGCAAGGTATCTGGGAGAAGGCTGTTGTTTTCTAAATCCTGCACACATTTCACTCGAGTTTCCCAAGGCATTTGCTGTAAACCTCTAGTTCTTTTAATTGTTATATAGAAAAATGAATTTGCTTGATCAAACAAATATGGAAAATAGTTTGTACAGTACTGTCCCTTGGATGGTCATGATGATTTTAACAGAGAACCCCCCCCCAAAAAAACCCCCCCAAAATCAAAAACCCCAGGAAATTGTGTAGTAATGGTCAGAGCCAGGGATTTTTCCATTTCTAAATTATCAGGATAGCCTACTGACATTTCATAAATGCTGGCAGAAGACATGAGACTCTTGGGTCAGAGAGGAAGAGCTTTCTTACAGTACAACAGCTACCTACATATACATCATGTCTCCCTTGGCTCCCAAGATCCACAAGGATATGCAGAGGACAACAAAGGAGTACTGTACCAGAAGCTAAGAAATTCACCTTTGAATTTTGGGCTGCATCTGTTTTCTAGCAATCTTGCTCCTGTCCCAGAGGGTCATGACTCACAATGACCTACTGCAAAATTGCTCATAGAAAATAAACCAGAAGGGAAAGTTAAAGAGTCGTGAGTGTTGTGAAGTCAGCATACCATCCAGAAACACATAAGGATGACTCACAGATGTCCTCGAGTAGAAAAAAATCCCACTAATTTCCTTTAATCTATAAATTCCTAATATACTTGAAGAGATGATAACATTCAGTGGAGCATATTTTGAGAACAGTTGACTGCTATTTGGTGACACTGTTGGATTCCACACAGTGTAGATGGTTTAGTTTTTCACTGTACGTTCCATGGTGGGATTAAGAAAGAAGAGTAGGAACACAAAGGGGAATATTTCCACATGAAAACACACAGACTGGTGTCTTCCCCAGGATTTACCACTTTCTTCCAGTCAGTTTGTCCATGGATCAAGTCTGGGGTTCATTAACACCTCACCGCCATCAAGATAAGGAAACCACTTTTAAGACCAAATAAGAATGGTTGTAGACTTCCCAGACATCAATTACAACAAGTCCCAGGATTTGGGCTCCTGCTGAGGGACATTTCCACTTTTAAGGAAGGAACACTTACCTTCCAACAGCTCCATTCCATTCTATTTGCTCTCCATTCTTTCTAGAAATATGAAAAATATTTGAAAATACAATTTACTTGATTTGGTCATAAGATCGGTTCTGTGAAGTAAGGAAGGTAATTATATAACTTTGTATTTTATGCATTTATTGGCCATTTTTCATTTTACTTATAAACTTTCTCTCTTTATTCTGATCACTATCAATCATGGGGCATTCTTTTTATGATTAGAGATGCACGTGTATGTGTGTGAAGTCAGAAGACAACCTTGGGTGACATTCTTCCATTTGTGCGTCTTGTTTTTATTTATTTATTTAGTTTTTCTAAACAGAATCTCTTACTGGTTTGAAATGTTTCAAAAACACTAGCAAGGATGACCATTGTCCCTGTCTTCCTAGTCTGGGGTTGCAAGTGGACACAGCTACTTATAGCTTTTTAACATAAGTCCAGGATCATACTCTGGTCATTGTGCTTACAAAGTAAGCACATTTATCAAATAAGATATTGTTCTAACCCTTCTGGAGATTCTTTTGGAAAATTTTTTTTCATTTTCCACATTGATTTCATGTCTCCTTTCCTGCAGGTTTGCTGTCATTTCAGTGTGGCCAATAGCTGACTATATTCCCTTTACTCGCCAGCTGAACTCCTTTCCAGATGTTTATGTCTGATGATTCCCACTGTCTTTCTTAGTTCCTCAATCTTTACCTGAATGTTTGCAGCCGTGATGTCACCTACTTCCTGACCTCTGCTACAGTAGCATCATTAGCAACTGCTTTAGCCTCCTTTTCTCCACTGAATCCACATGGCTTCTTTTTCATTGGTAAATTGTGCCATTGTACAAGGATGAAATTCCATGAGCTGGCCTTTGCAATCTTGTGCTTATGCTTCCAACTAAATATTACCACTTCTGCCTTCCTTGTAGACTTTTTATAAAGTGGAACACTTATTATATGATACAATAGAGATGCTTTCCCTGATGCCTATAATATACAATAAATATAGGTATCAAAACACCATGTGACATTCAGTAGTGCCTTCAAATTTTATCTTCTTGTGTACTAGTTAAAAAGAAAACAATTTAAATATAAAACATTTCACTTTCACTTCACCTGATATATGGTAATTCTTAATTTTTCCTTGCAAAATATTTTACACATCCATATTGTTATTATGTTTAATTATATTAGAAGTAGAATACTCCTTTGAAAATAAGGATTTTGGTGTCTTCTTCCTTATCTTACACCTCTGAAAATGAAAGTTGAGCCAAATTTTTATGATCAATCATTAGTCATGAGTGAACATTACATTTTGTGGGTCTGAGTCTTGTTTTCCCTGGTATTGACAATGTAGGCTTTCAGGTTCATAGCCTCTTATTCCCATCTAATTAACCCATTCTTCTTTATCATCCCCACATTCGGAGACAAGGCTCTGTGTGCCTGCACACCTGGTTTTGCTTGGGAGGGCTCACATTTCCACCCAGATGATAGAGCTAGATGCACTGAGAGGCAACCATACTAGTTTTAACTAAAAGACCATAGCTCTGGGATCTGGCCAAGGGATGATGTTTTTAAATAGGACTCATTGCTGTGGCCTCAAAGCAATTAATCTCTTAGTTTTCAGGAAATTCTATTTTTGGAAGCAAAAGAAATTCATAGAGGCTCAGGAATTTATGCTTTGGTATTTTCATGGGAGAATTATTTTTAGTTCTGATTTCTCCAAGACTTCCTGCTCTCCCACTCCCAAAGACAGATGAGTTCTAGAAATAGGAAATTAGTTAAGAAGAGAGAACACTTTCCAGGAGTATGTGAATTCTCTGCAGCTATTAGTCCGAATGATTTAGTGCTATTCCCACAAAAATATAAAATAAACAATAGAAGTAGCTGATGATGTCAGTAGGCTGGGAGAAGAGTAAGAGTTCCACAGAAATACTTTGTGCTACTGGAGAGACAGCAGTATAACAATGAAGAGGGATATTGCTGTTTTTGATGAGCATGCATTCTAGTAGAAGAGATCAATGATAGTCAACAAAATAATATTACATAATCCTAAGAACTAAGGAGGAAAATATAAGCAGGAAGCATGATAGGAATTGACAGGGAGATCTAGATGAGATGGTCAGAAAAAAAGTCTACTGAGATGATAATCAACTAGAGAATTTGAAGCAGGTGAGGTTAGGATCACTCAGATGGCTGGAAGAGTCGCTTTCTGAGCAGACTTAGCAAGACAAAGGTCTTTGGGGAGAACTTTGTAAGTTCTGGGAGAAGCTAGAGGAAACAATTAGAGAAATTAGCAATGAAGTTACAGTAGGAGATGTGGGAAATGTGCAGGAAGAATGTCAGGTGATACATTAAGGTGACACAGGACCTTAAGGTGGTACAGGTCCTTGTAAAGATATTGCAGACAGACATGTTGGTCCTCACCTGTAAGCTCAGCTTTTTGGGAGTCAAAGGCAGTTTCAGACCAATCTAGTCAGTGCCAGGCTAGCCTGAGCTAAGATTAAGTCCCTGTCTTGAAAAGCAAAAACAAACAAACACAACAAAAAATAATATTGTGGACCAGTGAGAAGCCTTGGTGGGTAAAGGCATTCGCTCATGAGCCAAATAACTTAAGTTTGATCTCTAGAACCTACAGGGTAGAAGGAGAAAACAGATTCCTTTAAAATATCTCTGACTTGTACATGTCCTCTGACTAGTACACAAGCATAAGCATAAACATAAACAATGTGTAGATGTGCTGGCTAATCTGTCAACTTGACACAGGCTGAGTTGTTGGAAAAGAGGGAACCTTCAATGAGAAAATGCCTCCATAAGAGCCAGCTGTAAGGCCTTTTTAAAATTAGTGATTAATGGGGGAGAGTCCAGACCATGGTGAGTGAGGCTATCCCTAGGCTGGTGGTCCTGGGTTCTATAAGAAATCAGGCTGAACATGCCATGGGGAGCAAGCCAGTAAGCAGCCTCTGCATCAGCTCCTGCCTCCAGGTTCCTGCCCTGTTTGAGTTCCTGTAATGGCTTCCTTCAGTGATAGACTACAATAGGGAAGTATAAGTCTAATAAACCCTTTCCTCCCCAACTTGCTTTTGGTCATGGTGTTTCATTTTAGTGATAGAAACCCTAACTAAGACAGTAAATAAATAAAATTGTAAAAAGAAAAAAAAGTGTACAAGGACATTTTCTATAGCTGTAGAATTCATAGTATCAGAAGAAAAATAACACATAATCATTGGAATAATTATTTTAAAAGGAAAGTACAGCGTCCTTTGAAATCACAGATCAGGGTTATAATACAAGGGGTCTTACAGGGAGGAACCATGTTCATGTTGAGATGGCATCATATCATGAGTTGGGTAAATAGAGATTAGGTACTGTCTTCATAGGACAGCAGTGAGCTGCAGCTATTGGTAAAGCAGAGCTGGTTCCATTAAGAATACACAGCCTTGCTCTGAACACACCAGGGCTTGAAAAACAGGCTCATGATTAAGGCAGAGAACAAGATGAATGATGTGGCAATTTGAAGCTTTGGAAATGGAGGGCAGCTTTATTGCAAAGGTGTTGTAGGCTATATAAGAGTTTGGATCTACCTGAGAGCACTACAAAGCCAGGAATCACCCACAGGGAGATTAATGATCAGGTCTATATTTTTGAAAGGCGCTCTTGATGGAGAGTGGGGAGCCCTTGTAGAGAAGCATGCTGCTTAAGTGGAGCACTCACCATCATCTGGTAGTGGGGCAGGGGGCAGGCAGCAATGCTAGTAGCTATGGTAATGGAGAGGTGTGGACACACTTGAGATTTAGGTTGACTGGATGTGGCATCACGGTGGGAGAGGTTAAAAGACCAAGGATTTCACTCATGTTTCTGGCTCACTCCACTTGACCCATGGTCATGTCGTTGACACTGAACACAGCAGGAATAACAAGGTCAGAGATAACTTGGGACTCTTGGAGCCAGCCTGGCATTGATTTAACTCAAAGAAGTATTTTCTGCAATTTCTTTTTCTGTACTGTCCACCAAATGGAAAAAAAAAAAATAGAAAAAATCCAATCATATGTCATTCCTTGGGTGAATTGGTTTAATCTTCACACTTTAACAGAGGAATGTTATTTCTAGGCGACAGTCCCTGCAGATCTGTTTCCCTGTTTGGAGCTTAGTGGTTTCACACACAAGCCTGAAAGATTCGGTTGGGCTTTCCTAAAGCTGAGCACGTGGCGCCATCTTCAGGACAGTTTGGCACTGAAAGACCAGAAACTCTGAGTCCATCTTATTCAGTAATTAAGCTGAAAACAGTGTTTCTCCCACGTCCAGTTGTGCAGAGCCTTTGACTCCACAAGAACTGAATCTTAACACAGGAAACAGGAAGAAATGGAAGCAGATTTCCCTTCAAAATCATTCTAGTTTGGTGTCTGTAATCTGAAAACCAGGTTTCGGTGTGGAAAAGACTGCAAGAGGAAATTAAGGCAGCGTGGCTGTAGGTTTTCTGCATCCTTGCTCAGCTTCTATGCAGCTTCTGGCTTCATTTGCAGGAGTTTTGCTCTGCTTTAAATAGTAGCCAGCTGGAATATAGACATTAGAAAAGAGTCATTTGTCTGATTTTACACTTGAAATTTTTGTTTAGAAGATGTAATCTCATAAACGGACCCAAACTTCGCCTTAAGAATGAAAGGCTGTAAATAAGAAATCATTATTACACCAAGAGCTAACCACACAAAGAAACTAAACATATTGGGAACTTAATCATTTGGCTGTGGTCTCACATGCTGCCAATGAAGCCAGAGAGGTAAGTTCTAACCCCCAAATTCTCTCTTTAGAATTTATTGTCTTGATGAAATTCTCCCCCTGCTTCTTAAATGGAAAGCATCCCTTGTGGCACAATCCTGAAATTAAGCCTCAATCAAACAACTAGAGGAGTTACTCTTGGCTCATCACAATCTGTTCTGGATCAAGCCAAGAGATGAAAAGCCATGGTCCATTTAGATGAAGCAAACAACACATGCTTAGAGCACTAAGGGACAGAAGCTAGCAACATATTTCACACTGTTCAAGCGGCCATTTTTTTATGCTTCCAGTTTATTCTTGATGAGAGTCAGCTCATGTTCAATAGTGATCAGAGAATGTGATCATATGGAGGTTACACTGGCTCATGTGGGACCTTCCCCAGCACAATGGTGGGCTGTACCAGAGTACACCAGCACACTCGGTATTTGGAGAAAATTGTACCTGCACCTACTCATCCTGCCTCCCTCTTGACAGTATGTCATTTCCTGTAGACTCACAGGACTCTGATCTTGTGTCCATAACTCAGCAGCTACTGATCTTTTGGCCCTTTATTATAGCTAGTCTTGTCTTAGGAGCAAAGACCTTTTTATAAAGTTTTTCTTTGTTGGATTTTTTTTAGACTGTTCATATTTTATGAAGATCATTACACTAGTCTTAACATTTTACATGCTTTAGTGAAAATTGTATATTTTAAGTGATTGGATGTCATCACTACTTTGCTTATAAACCCACTTGGTAGTTTGGTAAAATTCAGTGAGGTATTTCTTTTTCTAGGAGAGTGTTTGCTCCTTGAAGGCAAAGCAACCATACATCAATTTCTCAAGTGAGTTCGCATATAGCAACTGCATCCACAAGCAATATAGAAATATCCCCTGCATATGAAAGTGAATATCAGATCTGAGCAGTACCCAAGCCAGGTATACTGGATCTTGTTTACAATGCTGATTTTGCCAAGCTAAGCAGATAATAGCTTCTCAACAATTACTTGCCATACAAAAGTCCTGGGAGTCAAGATATAATAGTGACGCTGGTAATTTGACTCATCCAAGTGAACGACAGTGGACATCTATGAGTGGATACGGAGGGTGTAATGATATTTAGATTTCACAGTTCTTGTGTGACTTTACCCAAGTTGCCAAATTTTCTAATTCTCAATTTCTCATTTGCACAGTGGAGATTCTAACAATAGCCATGGCCTAGGTTTGAAAATTTGATAAGGTCGAAAATTTGTCTGTGTAAAGTACACGGCTCTTTGTGTTTAATTAAATAATAAATGGTGCTTTTAATGCTGCAAGGAATTTATTTTTAATCACTCGTAAATTATACATCACTTTAAAGAGGCTTAGCGACTACTTACACCCAGAGACCCTGATTCAGCATCAGGCCTTGTGTTTGGAAACAGCAGTAAGGAAGGGATGGAGGAGCAAGTTTCTACTGTGTGGCTGAAGAAGCTCATTGAGTGGAAACCTCTGTGGCTCTTAAGGAAAGGTAGTCCTGGTTTGGTGGCCTCAATAAGATAAAGTTGGGAGGAAAAAGAAGTCACCCCTGTAAGGAAGGGCTAAAGAATCAAATGAAAGGTAAGCTTTCCTTTGTTGGACAAGAACTGTGGCTGGTGGGAGGGAAACTATTGAAATGAGTGGTTCTGGATACCACAGATTTCCATTGAAATTGTGTCCATTTTAATGATGCTAGATGTTATCATATGCGAATGCTAAGACACAAGTGACATCGCAGGAAGTATTTCCCAGGTCAGGTCGCAGAGCAGAGCACTGGTTAAGCTTCTCTTTCCTCTCTGGTTTTTACTTCTGGATCTTCCCCGTGCAGATCCCATGGACCACCTTGAAAACATGTCTACTCCAGACAACCAGAAAAGGTGATGACCTGTGATGTTGGAGGTAACAGTTTTCTACAAGTCCCAGACCTTCAAGTGCTTACTATCTGTCAGAGATTTTACCAGTCAGAAACTAATCTTACAGCTTTACCCACATCTATCTGTATGCCCAAGAGAAAAGATACAGGCTTTGAAACACAACGCAGCCTGTGCCTCAGGCACTGTTATACAAAACAACTATACTGTTTTTTTCTTAATGTAAGCCAATACAAATTCATAATCCATCTAGGAACGAGAGAAAATGGAATCACATCTGGAAATCTGGGGATAATTGAACTGCCTCTCTCTCATAACTACAGAATAAAGATGTGCATATTAACTTTTAAGCAAATAAAAATCCATCTTCTTCAGCAAACCCTCCCATGATAGATTTGCTGTAATAATAACTAGCACTGAGCTCTTAATTTGCACAAAGAGGCATGCTGCAAGATTGATACATACTGCCTACTTTATTTAGGATATTAAAAAACTGAATGTATGCAGAATTGATATAAGCCCAGTGCTGGGAGGCTGAAGGAAGAGGATCATAATGGGTTCAAGACAGCATGGGCTACAGAGTGAGACCTTGTCTCAAATAATCAAACTCCTAAACTTCAAGAAAGACCTGAGTTGCCCAAGGTCATAGGAACAGGAAGTAACAGAGCAAAGATTCAGACATGGGTTTGACTCCCGAAGGCATCAGAATCTCCAGGCTTCAATGGTTTCTTTTTACACTTGAGATTCTCTATGTGCTCATTTGAAAGAGTATTTGAGTGTATTGCTTAAAAAATAAATAAATAAATAAATAAATAAATAAATAATTGGTGTGTATGCTAATTCATAAGACAGTCTTTTGTGTAACAAATCCCAGAATACAAAACTTAAGATAAGAACAACTGGTCGTTCCTCAAGAGTCTATAGGTTGCCTGGATGGCATTCTGTTCTGACCACTATTAGCTCATGCCTCGGATAAAGTGGCTGAAAAGGTCAAGAAGGCTTTACTCGGATCCCTACAGACCCCACAGACCCTCTCTGATTTTCTTTCTTCTAGGACATCTCCTTGTAGCCCTTTTAAAGGAACGGGGTGCTGTTCTGTGATAAAGCAGTGCCATCTTGTAGTGTAGCAAAATAAATGTGGGACTAGAATGGGCTCAGCATCCTGTTTGATACATTCTATCGCCCCAGTGTGCCCCAGTGTTTCTCAGCCTGTGAGTCATGATCCCTTTGGGGATATTGAATGACCTTTTCACAGGGGTCATGTAAAACCATTGGAAAACACAGATATTTGCATTATAATTCATAACAGTAGCAAAATTGCAGCTAGAAGTAGCAACAAAAGTAATTTTATAGTTGAGGGTCATCACAACATGAGGAACTGTATTAAAAGGTATTAACATTAAAATGTACCTTATCTTTATCAATACTGGTTTTGAAGCATAAGTAGTTATATACCTCACCATAGGCATAAATTGTGGATTATACAGGATGATAACAGCCCTAAATTAGTCTCTACTTTATAAAGGACTTTTAGATATGCACACACAGACATGTATGTGATGTGTGTGTGTGTATATATGTGTGTATGTGTGTGTGTGAATATTAAGATACACAGCAAAAGAACGCAACCATATAAGTATAAAACAATAAAGCTGCATAAAAATCAGTAATTCATGGTCTAAGATGGGATGACTCTCTGGGAAGTCAAACAGCCTTTTTAAGCTTACCTGCCTCCTTTTCAATCAATACTTGAACTGTGCACACCTATGCTCTGCTGTACTGCAAGTAAGACCTCTCTCTTCCTTTAAGGTCCCTTTCTTTACCAACATCCCTACAAAGAGATAATGACAAAAATTTATGAGGGTAAGATACAGAAGCAAATGCCTGGGGCATATTGTTGGGAAGATAAAGACTGTTCATCTGGGAGCTATCTGCTCTTTTATTACCTGTGAAAAAAGATGGAGTGGTAATTGACATGTGGTTCTTGACAGATGTTGACAAGGGAAAAACATGTAACGAAAGCCCTTGGAGTTTTTGCAAAGAATGATTATGATGCCTGTCTCCATGTTCCCTAACCTCCAGGGTATAATCAGACAGCCCCCTTACCCTAAGTGCCAAGCAGGCATCCGTGCAGATGCTATTGGACTGTATCAGCACCTGGCTGAAGAATAGAATGCTCTCATCTCACATAAAAGGCGTACATAATAGGGACCACTGAGCGTGGAGTTGCTTTCGTGCATTCTATTGCTAATCTCCCCTGAAATAAATATAGTGTTACGGGGAAAGAAATCAGCATGTGAATTGTTTGGTTATTTTTTTAAAAAACAACTTTCAGAGCTTGTATCTGGGCTTGCATTATGTAATTAAGCAATGTATTGTTTTGTTCCAAAACAGTATCTATAGTTTACTTGATAAAATTGCATGACACTAGAAACATTAACAAACACGGTATTAGGACAGCACCACACAAGAATGAAAATTAGATTTAGAAAGGAAAATTTTCTCAGTGTTTGCCAAACATACAGATGAAAAGTTGAAAGACTGTCAGTTGCACAGATGTTCTGGATATCCAGATGCTATGTAGAAAGAGAAAAAAAAGAAAGTTTATTCATCCCTCTTTTTAACTCCATATTCATTTTGTAAACATAAAAATAATGAAAACTATAAGTACATTTTAAAATAAAATCCAAGCAAAGCATAGAAATACTAGTTTTACAATTCTCTTCAGTGTATCTTTAGTAGAGCCTTAATACAAAATATTCCTGATAAGTGAAATGCCCCACTAATGTGATTTCCCTTCACATTCCTGTCTTCTGACCCACCAGATTCTGTACCTCACTGAGACTCCTCCTACGTGACACTTCCATTCATTTCCCCTAATATTTTCAAGTTTCCTTCCTTGTCCAACATTCATTCTAGAAGTAGCTTTGTGGGTCATTCATTACCTGAGAGCAGGTGCATGACAGAGCGAAAGCAGAAAATTTTATTCTGGTTTTCAACGCGAAAACTCTGGTAACTATATGCGAAATAAAAGCTGGTACTTTTTCTTATACCAGCAGATCGTGAACTAAAACCCATACTTCCACTGAGCAGTGCAAAGGCAGATTATGAAGTCATGATTGTATCTGTTAGGTTAAGTGGGCTCAAGTATGTTTAAAGAATCATGAAGCGCCACATCTCTCCCCTCTTACGCACCTGTCACGGGCCCTCCCCAGTGGATAGCCAAACTGATGGAGCCGGCCTTCTTTAAAACACTGGCTTCTGAATGACAAAAAGAGGGCAGAGGTAATGGCGAATTGTACAATATCTTTTAACATTTCTACTCAGAGCCACCCATGTCATTTGCACTCAAAAGTAACCAGACAAAGCACTTACACAGCCAAGCCTGTTGTCTCTGTGTTCAAGCACAAAACTGTCAAGTGCAAGGAGCCCTCTAAGGAGAGGCCTGGCAGGGAGGGGCAACAAGTACTTTCACCTTAATAATTGTTTGTCACAACTATCATTTTAAGTTTGTTTATATGTTTAATTGTTCTGGTTACTGGTTTGGATATGTCAAAAATAATTACTCACTTAGGACAGTTTCCATTTGCAAGATTTCTAAAATGAGAGAAACACTAATTCAGACCTAGGGACCAAAAACAGAGTTGTGTGGAGACTTGAATGTTCCCATTTAGCTGTGGAGATGAGAATGGGATCAGATTCAGATCAAGGAACAAAAAGTAAAGGAGCCTGATCTCTCTCAGGTGAAATTGAGCGAGACTTGTGAAGGAATGGTTTACATGAATTGTTTGAATGGGAATTGTAAGCAATAAATATTGACAAGTAGTACTTAAGTGCCCCCTAACAGTTTATAGTTGGTATTTTATTAAATACTCAACATATCCACCACTGGGAGATATCACTTCCATTTTGAGGTAATGACATTGATGCTTGGCGTAAATGACTTGTCCATGTTTTCTGGAAGTGTGAGAACCAGGATTTGAGCAATCTTTTCTCCTTACATCTATTGTTGTTTTAGATGCTGGAAGAAAGACAAGCCAGAAAGAAGCCTGCAGACGGAAGCTCCTGTGTGGGAGGAGAGGCTGGAAGGACAGCCTGGATGCAATGTAGACTCTTCGTGGAGTTCTTCTACATGAGAAAAAATGAACTGAAAAGAAGCTGTCTGGAAGGTACTTTGTAATGTTTTTAAAAATGTATTCTCTGAAACCATAGTACATATATACATATATATATATATACATATTCTGGGGAGACAAGTATGTCTAACCTCACAGAGCTCATAGCTGTGGAGAGCACAAACTCTCTTACTGCTTCATTGAGTGAAAAGGGCATGTAGAACCAACCTTGCTTTCACTCCTAACATACAGATTTGTTTTTCTTTCTTTCTTTCTTTCTTTCTTTCTTCCTTCCTTTCTTTCTTTCTTTCTTTCTTTCTTCCTTTCTTCCTTTCTTTCTTTCTTTCTTAACCAGATCTACTGAGAAGCACAGAACCACATACAAATTACTGATCTAATGCATACTGTTTGCATATGCTTGGCCCAGGCACTATTAGGAGGTGTGGCCTTGTTGGAGTAGGTGTGTTACTGTAGACATGGGCTTTAATACCCTCTTCCTAGCTGCTTAGAAGCCAGTCTTCTTCTAGCTGTCTTCAGAACAAGAGGTGGATCCCATGGTCATGAGTCTAGCCTAGTGGTATATGACAAGATCCTTGGTTGCCGTTGCCATGGATCCAGTTCTATACATCTCCCACTAAAAAGTGCTAGCCCTAATTGGGTGCAATATTTTTTTAGGATATACTATATCTATTAGTAGTCCCTTAATAGCAGAGTTGAGACTGAAGTAGGAATAAGAAAAAACTATATGTGAAATAGGTATTATCTCAGGGATGATGAACCATTGGCCTTTCTGCAATAAAAGTAGCCCATGATATCCAATCTGCCAGGGCAGTTTGATTTCACTGAGAAACAGAGCAATGCCAGGATCTCAGTGTTATAACTTGGAGGCAAACATAGTTGTATTTGCCATATAAACAGGTCTCCACGCTGATGGGGCCATATACAGCCTCATCCATTGTCATTATATACATGTTTTATAATGCTAATTCTTTGGTGGTCACTGACAAAAAATAGCTAACATCAACCAGACAGGTTATGTTGTGGACATGATTGTTTAATACCACTATAAAGAAAAATGATTTCTAATAGTCATTCATATGCAGTGTGAAAAATTCCATATTTTATTACTCTGTAAAAGAGTCACTTGCCTATTCTTAAACCTTTTTCTCTTACTATTCTAGTACATTAGTTCTCAAGAACCTAACAATTGGTCACTGTACTGGGAATCCCTGTATATTCTTATCTTAAGCTACTTCTTGTACATCCAAAAGACAATCAGAGTCATTACTCTTAGCTCTGCCTGGTCTTTCACTGCCTCTCAACTCCATACTTTGATGTGTCTCTAATGTGGTCACTTTCTGTGGTAATTTTATTGTTGGAGGACACATTTGCTTTAGCTCTGTCTTTGAAAGTGTGGGCCATGGTTCAGTGTTTCTGGGATTGTGGTGAGGCAGAACATCATAGCAATGAGAGGGTGTAGGAGAGAGGTGTGTTTACCTCATGCAGAGAGCAGAGACTCTCACACCATGAAGGAAAAACAGTAGAGAATATCAGTCATGAGAGGGACCAGGGCAAGATATAGCCCTTGTCTTAGTTAGGGTTTCCATTGCTGAGAAGAGACACCATGACCATGGCAACTCTTATATAGGACAACATTTAATCAGGACTGGCTTATAGTTTCAGAGTTTCATTCCATTATGGCAGGAAGCATGGCAGCATACAGACAGACATGATGCTGGAGAAGCCAAGAGTTCTACATCTTGATCCAATGACAGTCAGGAGAAGACTGGCATCCTCAGGCAGCTAGAAAGAAACTCTCTCTGCCCACCCTACTTCCTCCAACAAGGCCACACCTACTTCAACAAGGCCACACCTCCTAATTATGCCACTCCCTGGGCCACAGGTATTGAAACCACTACAGCCCTCAAGGACATGTCTCCCTAGTTCCTACATCTAGGTTCCATTTTGCACATCCCATTACCTCCTCCAATCAACTTAACACACGAATGGATTAAGCCATTCATTATGTCAGAATCATCATGATTTATTTCCATGTCCCCGGAAATAAATTCACAAACTTATCGAAGGATATGTTTCAGTAATTTCCTTGGCTCACAATCAAGTTAATGTGAAAACCAAAAGTAACTATAACACTGTCCATTTTAATTAAACAATGTCTTGTTCTAGTTCTGAGCTACAAGGCTCTAGCAATTCAAGGTCTAGTTATATTTTAATTCTTAATTACGAGAATCTTTGTAAAACCATTTCAAAATGGAATTTCTTATACTATATCTTATAAATTATAGATTTCCATTTTTATATCTTTCTTTTATGTTTATTGCATGCCTCAACTGCTAGAATTCCATAATCTAATTAAAGGGCAGGCAAAGCAAGCTCCCTTTCCAAGATAGAAAGCTTGACAGGCCCCAGGAATATATTATTTCAATGCACATTGCTTTAATTCTGATTTTAAAATGTGCACAAGCCCAATTCTTGCTCTCTCTATATCTTTTTCATTGGGTAGTTCCCCATTGTACTGCCACTCAGAAAACCATATTGCACATACGGGGACATCCTGGTCCTGCTTTTTATTGTACAACATAATACAATTGGATGACCAACAATTTCTTTGATACAGGAAGAGAAAGAATTAAAGATGCCAAAGAAGGGAAAATATAGTTATCTTCATTTTTCTGAAGGCCTGCCATCTGTAATGGCTTATAGGTACAAAACTGGAAGTAGAAATTACAAGGAACCAAATTCAGATTTAATTTTAACACCAGTTTATAACAAAGCTATACAAATGCAAAGCTATGTAAAGATATCATTGACTAGAGGGCAAAACCTTGGCTGGCAGCAAAATGGCCCTTGATGAAGGTTCCAGATGTTTCAGCATTCACAAACTAGGGAAGGAGAAGGCAAACTTGCCATAAAACCGCCTTAAAAAATTACAGAGCCAGGCAATGGTGGCACACCTTTAATCCCAGCACTCGGGAAGCAAAGGCAAGCAGCCTCTGCGTTTGAGGGCAGTCTGGTCTACAGAGCAAATTCTAGGACAGACAGGACTATATAGAGAAACCCTATCTCAAATGCTCTGTTAGGGAAGGAGAGAGAGGAGAGAGAGAGAGAAAGGAGACAAAGAGATAAAGAGAGAGGGGGAAGATAGGAAGGAGGAAGGAAGGAAGGAAGGAAGGAAGGCAGGCAGGCAGGCAGGCAGAAAGAAACAACAAAACAAAGAGAAAGGACAAGACAGAAAGCACGGTATGGTGAAAAGATCACATGTTCTAAACAACTGAAAACCCACGACTATTTTGTGAAATTACATAATTTTTCTCCTGGATAATTGGGAGTAACAGTAATGCCTCTTACAAGACTGTATAAAGACTCAATATATAGTTAAAATATGTGTCTAATAGAATGGCCAGTGCATAGCTGTGGTTAATGAAATTTCTTATTATATCTGATTTTACATAGTTAAGCTTTATGAAGCTGCCAACATTTGACCTTTTCAAGCAATAAAAATGGCAATTTCACATGACTTAATCTGGTATTATTAATGAAATTGGGTGTAATTGAGTTTGAATATCTAGCATGTCTAATATTCAGATTTAGGCATAGGCATTTACAAATCCTTTGCTTTCGAAGAATAACCAGTTATTTTAAGTTTAGCATGATAAAGCAGAAGTGAGAATTCTCATTTTGGGTGTTTGAAACTCCAAATGATTAGGGCTGACTTCTGAACTATGGTCTATATATTGGATGTGGTTTGTTGGCTTAGGTAGAATTCTAAAACTCATGTGGCAAAGGTGCCTATCTCACAAACTAGAAAAAGCAAGCAAGCAGGCCTGTGTGGATACAGAAGTGATTATACAACTGTCTCTCAGTTCCCAGTCGTTTGCTCTGACAATTAAAGCAACTTAACCCCAAAGAATAGAGCCAGTCATATAGATAGATGTTGTGTTTATATACTTGCTCTTTGGAGAAAATGGGAGCCAAATAAGGATAATGGGTATTTTTTGTATACCAGAAAATCTTTCTAGATTGCAACATAGAACCGAATTAGGACTAGAGCCTTGGGATTTATAATGTACCGTGGACTAGAACTGCAAGTTTCCATATCTTCAGCTACTACTGAAGTCATTGGGTTTATTAGAGGCATACACATAGGTGTATTTTAAGGCAATCTATTGCCTAACAGGAGAAAGTGTTGGAACTTTAATTATAACTTGTTGGGGAAAACCATCTATTTACCTGTCTGTTGATCAAAATTTTCTAAATTATGGCAGAAGAAAAATATAGTTACCAACTGTACTTAAAAAGAAATAACAATAATTTACTTATGCAAGAAAATTATATAGTATACATAGTAAGTTAAAGTGGGTAGTATCTTGGTAAACCATGCACGTAATAGTTATGTGATTACTCTAGAACATATATTTCTGACCTTTCACAGTAAAACAAGCAAAACAACCCTAGTACTTTGATTCCTAGAAAACACTAAATAAGTTGATATTAGCAAAACATTTCTTTACCTATAAAAAGTGATTAATAGTGACTAATTATTTATGGCTTTAAGGACCATTTAAACTGTAATCTGAGCTGGGCAGTGGTGGTGCATGCCTTTAATCCCAGCACTCAGGAGGCAGAGGCAGGCGGATTTCTGAGTTCGAGGCCAGCCTGGTCTACAGAGTGAGTTCCAGGACAGCCAGGGCTACACAGAGAAATCCTGTCTCGAAAAACTACCAAAAAAAAAAAAAAAAAGTAAGCTGTAATCTGTAACAGACGATACAGCTGAAATGAAAAACGAATAATGGATATATTTTCACACAACGAATTCTTAAACCAAAGCCTAACAACCACAAAGCGTTTCTATGTCATCTGAGAAAATTAAGCCAGGAACTTTAGTCTTTTTGTCTTTGATTTCCACATAGGTCAGTGCAAGTTGGCAGTAGAAACTATGTATCAACATGAAGGTCACAGCAGAGGCTCAGAAGAAAGAAAACTGCAGTACAGCTGTTGGTATAGGGCCAGGCAGATGACTGAAGCCAGAAGTTGCACATCAACTGTGAGAGTCAACCGCCAAGTCACCAGGCAGAAACTGTGAGAGACACACACTCATTACCCACATCAGGAATTGCAGCCAAGTAGAGGTGTATTGTCCCAGTACCCACAGGGAAGCTGCAGGAACATAGAGCCTTTGTTTCCTGCCCTTTAACATAAAAGCATATAGGAGACCAGGCTTTTCCAATGTGACCTGACTAGGAGTCAATGCACACTGACTGGGATGATAAAATCCAATTCCCTAGAAGTCATGTCATGAAGGGTGAGGGAAAAGAGTCAGTGGACATAGCCCAGGTGATCTTTTCTGTGTGTTTTCCTTATTTCAGGACAGGAGAGAACCAGTAACTCAAATTGCTGTATCTGGTAACCATCAACGGTAGTCTTTGTGTTGGAAGTCGTATCTCTTGAATTACTTCTAGTTAGTGGCTTACAAGACTGAGATTCTGTTCTCTGTTTAATAATCTAGACTGTAGTTCTGTTCCACTGCTGACACCGTCCAATGGAGAGATGCATCAAATGAAAGGGGAAGAGAAGTTTAATTGAACCATTTATAATTTTGAAATATTCCAAACTCACCCTCACATTCCACAGGAACACATTTGCTTTTCTTGGCCCTGACTTGATAGATTTCCATTCCTCCTGTTACACAGGCAGAGTGTAGATCACTACTCTGGGAGGCTGACGGCACCATCAAACCAATTACTCTCCCTAGCTCGTGAGTACATGTTTCCAGCTCCAGTCTGGGGTTTCCACTTATCACCAAATAGAGCTCCCAACATTTCCTGGTGTCGATTGTATTAATCTGCCAGTTTTCTCCAACAGGAAGTGTTTTATCAGATATTATCTAAACGTTCCTCTACCTAACTCCATCCCACTGTTCACTCCCATGGTTATCTCTTTGAATACTTCGGGACAGTATCAGCTCCTTTGTCTACCTCCTATTTTTAGACCGGATTTGTTAAGACCATAAAGTCAGTGGCTTAAATTTAGCTCTGCTTGAGTTTCTCCCATTAGTCACTCAGTGTGTCACTCCCTTAGTCATTTTTGTTGTTTGGTTGGTTTTCAGTTTCGTGATGCTTGGCCTTAAGAATGAAAACAGTATTTCAGGGACAGCTCATAAGGGTGGGGTCCATTACTGTAGTCTACAGATGAAATGGCCCTACCTACTGCTTAGATGTACACTTAGAAAGTACTCTTAAGTTTTCATTCTTTCTCAAGCTATGTTCTTTCCATCTTACAAGAATAGTTTCAAGCTCCTAGTAATGTAAGATCCCACGATGCCTCGCCACTAGCAGACTTCGGCACTATGCCTGGCACAGTTGGAATGCCTGATACACTAGACAAACAAATGAAAAGGTTAATGGTTTAAACATTGCTGGCGAGGTTACTTGCAAATTATTTGTATAGAATTCTAAAATGCTTTAATTTCCCACTACTTAAAAAATCTCTTAGTATAAATTATAGGCAGATAATAAAGTGATGTTGGATAGAAAGGTAGATAAATAGATTGATTGACTGATTTATTAACTGATTTAGATTTGCCAGCATATAATCTTGCCCCATAGGATTTCTGACCGAGGAATTAGTGTGAGAAACCGGATACCTGTTCGTACTTTACTTTTTGTGCAAAGATGCTGTCATATAATACTGCGGGTACCACCCAGGTACTCCCCCACTTATCTCTGTTCTAACTGTTTGGGAACTTTCTGGGAACCCACCAGATTAGTTCTGAGGAGTCAGTTACATGTAAGTGCTATAATCCAAGAGAGTGGGATGTTACCCTCTTGTACTTATGAGACTCGTTATAGGTCAGCAACCAGCATCTCGTTATAGGTCAATAACTATCGTCCATCAGAGGTTCTTGCTGTGGTCCCGCATTACTTTCATTTCTGTATTTACTATTTTATGTATTGGGGTTTTACAGGGAATTGTAAAGTTGGTCACTTGGTGGCGCTGTAGTTAATAGCTTGATTTTCTTTTGTATTTTCCCACCGCATTCTTAGCTTTTGTTTTTAAATGGCAGTTGCATGAAAAATGCTCACGTCTTAAAACTCTGCTGCAGGAGAAATGATTTAATGACTCTTGACTTCTGGATTAATTTTGAGCATTAGAAACATTGTAAAACAGATTCTTGCTAATAATGATCATTATCGTGATGGCTCGGGGCATAATCATTTACCAACATTAGCCAAGTGATTAAAATCCGTCATGAGTTTAATTTGAAAAGATTTAGTTCCTTTGCAAGAAATGGTTAATGATATTAGCTTCATCTTCGTGAGGCCCAAATTTATCATTCTAGGACTCTGAGCTTTCGTACTAGATTTCTGTCCACTCTTGCTAGCATATGCCATTCATGCCTAATGTTTACCAAGCATGTGGCATTTCCTACATTAGTGGCGAATGGGGCCATATGGTGTACAACATACAAGCAGTCATCACTTCTTTATAAGCTGCTATTTCATAATTTATTATTTCATAAAGCAAGTGACCTTAATGGATGTTAAAATTAATAACCATGGTCAGTCAAACCTGAAGGGAAAGGGAAGCATTTCTGCTTTATGACTCTTTTCTTTCCTTTCTTATTATCTTATCAAGTCTAGATATATTTAGAATGCTCAGATTTCAGTTCATTTAGCATTATCATTAAGTCTTTAATAATGCCCTCTAAATGCATCTGATCTTAGAAATGATTCTAAAATCTTCTCATCTAATAAAAAAAATCACTTTAATTTTTTATCCATAGAGAAGCCGCCTTTCATGTTTAAATTTGCCTCCTTCCTAATGTTTTGTCCGATGAATCATGAAAACTGTTGAGGTAAACAGTGCTCTACCAAGAAGATAATTCATCAATCCACTGATCTTTCTTCTAAATCTCCTTAAGGAAGTTAAAAAGGGAAGACCAGCTCAGAAAACTTTGAAACCATAGAAGAAAGAGAAGCAAATGTATCATTAATATAGACACTACTTCATTTCCAGAAATTTCTCTCAAAATAAACAAGAAAGTAAATACTTCACACTGAGTAGAGGTTAGCCCACCTCGGGTTCACTGGTGTGATCTGAAGGATTCATGGTTACATAAGCTGTTTGCTCCTCAAAGCAAGCCAGTGTTAACATCACCATTTTGCTAAGAGCTAAGAGACCCCTGGCTAGGAGAGAAGAGGCTTTTGGTAGTTCAGAGTCCAGGGAAAGGCCTGTCAATCAGGTGACACAGGTCTGTATGAAAAATAAATTCATGTTTTCTAGTCAACTTCTCCCAACTGCTTAAAAAGGTCAGTTTTCTAAAATACTAGGGTGAAATAGGACAGCCTGTTTGGATAGGCAAAGGATAAAGAGAAATTCTAAGAAAGTCAGATAATTTAAAATCACGTGCAAAATTTGCAATAATTAATTTAAGTGAAAATCACAAACTTTTAGTCAATTTCTAAACATCAGTAATTCCACTGAGTTGAAGCTACCCTGTTCTTCCTCCCTTTCTCCCTCCCTTACTGATTTAAAACTATGCATAGTAGGCACTGCACACAGGAGACAAGGATTTAGGTGAGCAAGAGAGAATCTTCTGATGGGTCATACGGTGGCTGTCCCTACACCAACATCTACCAATACAACTCTAATCAGAGTTGGCTTTTAGTTGACAGGAAAGTCTACTCAAGGATTTGACATAGAATATTGACTAGAAACAACTGTAAGAGTAAGGAAACAGATTCAGGAAAATAAAATTCCTTATTATAACCTCACAGCCAGGCAGTACAAACAGAAAGTGGATCCAACTTGTTGCGAGTTCACACTATTTCATGATTTTGCTCCTCAAAGACCTTTGAGAATCTCTGATTATATCCAGAGTAAAGCTTTCAATTCCCCAAGCTTGTATGTAGTAAGTACACACTAAAGTGAAGACACAACAGGTGATAATAGTGATGTACACTAATATCAATATCCACTGAAGTGTGAATGACCCAACTACACCATTATACAACTTAAAGGCAGGAACGTTATACACCCTGGATGCTACACAGTTTCAATAATACTTTCCTGAATTAATTATTGGAAAATATTTCTCTTTTCAAGCAAAGACAGGAAAGAAGATATATCTTTCTATGGTGACTACGAATTTATCCTGTGGCTACAGGTTTGTAGTTAATACATACAGTTTATGCTTTTGGTTATTACTGCTATCATTTGAATGCTCCTGGCTGCAGTTATTTAGTAGCATCTAATCAGTGAAAATTTACAAGTTTCTATTCCAAGCTTTGTAAAATGTGTTCTGCTTATTATTAAAATGATATAACAATTATTTTAGTATTTTAAATATTTGAAGATATGAAAATAATATATGATAATTACATTAAATAATTCCAGCACTTGGGAGATTGAGGCTGGCGGAAGGAGACCTTGAGGTCAGCCTGGGCCCCATAGTGAAATGCTATCTTTAATTAGAAGATATTACTGTGAAATCCCAAACCTATAGAGAATAAACTGAATCAGAACATGGAAGACGGTACTGAGTGCCTGGTCCACGAAAGCTTGAGTGTAATGAATGGTCTAACTGCTTATCTGCTTAATTTCCTGCTAAGCCAGACATGATCACATCAATTTCCTTTATGAACAAATGTACACAATTACAACATAGAGGGGGAGAAAAGTAATTTTGAACTCTAAACAACAGGACCATGAATTAATTGAGTCAATACAACTGGAAGGGACAACTTCTACCCTAGTTGGAAAGTTCAGTTATAAAGAATGAGTGTAGCATTTGCCACACTGGGGAAGAGGCCTTGCCAATTAAAAAGGAAAGAAAATTAAATTACTTTTTAAATTAACCACATTTTGAAACTGGTCATTGTTGTGTGTATGTATTTGTTCTGAGAAGGAATTCTACTACCCAAGAAGAGAATGTGAGTTTTGATTTTTCAAGTGTTCACAAACAAAACGATTGGCTCTCAGAAACAAATAAATGAAAAAGTTGTCCTTAAAACACAAAAACTCCCATAGCCAGGGGAAACAATGGCATGGCCTGCTGAGTTCCTTCATGCATTTTCTTTCAACAGCCCATTGCCTTTCCTAATTGCTTCTTTGCATCTCTAGAGAAATTACAGTTCAAATTTCCCTGGATCTGAACTGCACATAAGTGGCTCCACGTGCAGTCCTCTGTTCTATCCCTTGGCATCTCTAGGTTCCTCTGCATGGACTTGTGCCCTGTGAATCATCTCTGCACCAAGATGTGTATCTGGTGAGATTACGCATCTACTGCATGATTGATGTACATCTGTGTCATACTCAGCACGTTGGTGGTGTGGGCAAAGCTCCTCTCACCTTGTACATGTCTTCAGCTGCACGTTTGTTGCAGTTTCTTCAGAATCTCTAAGAATGAAATTGCTGACCCAGAGGGTATTTGTTCCATAACCACTTTACAATACCCAGCCGCAAGCAGCGGATGAGAATGTGGCTGCTCAACCTTGCCAACACTTCAAATTTCCCAACTTCTAAAAGTCTTGCCAAAACTGAAGAACAAAAATGGTATTTAATTGTAGCTTAAATTGCAAGTTTTTGATCTCCAGTAAGGCTTAGCTCCCCACCTCCACACAAACGTGTTTTTGCTCACTTGTCTTTTCTCTTGATTTAAAGATTTTTCATTAGCTATACTAGATTCTAATCATCTGTTCCCTAGTTGTGAGTATCTTTTGCCAGGATGCTACTGTATCTCCCCCTTTTGTGGCATATGTTATGAATGAGTACATTTTAGCTTTGCTTTTCATTTTCCCTTGTGGTACTAGGGATCCAACCCAGGCTGTCATGAAAGCCAGTCAGGGCTTCATTACTGAGCTTCTTTCTCAGCTCTCATGAAACACTTACCATTTTGTTGTATCCACCACTCCATGATGTGTGCTATTTCTTTCTTAAGAGACTTGTCTTTATCTGAAAGACTAAAGATTATCTTTATTTTAAGATTAAATTTTCACCTTTAAGGCCTTAATCCATTTGGAGTTGATTTCTAGGTATGATGCAAGAAAGAAATTTTTTTTAAGTTTATCAGGATAATAATCTGTTTTCTATTCTGAGGACAACTATAGGGAGATATATTAGAATAAATGATTGAGTGATAGGCAGACTGAAGGGAAGGGGACTCCTATCAAGGAAACAACGTCTTTGTTGACTAATTCACCCTCTCCCTATTATTTTGCAATGGCAGCTGGACCACATGTGGAGGCAGTCTTATTCATATTGCTTCTGAATATTGTACACTGTGGCATTATTTACTTCTTAACATTGAGTATGGGCTGTATGCCAGGTAGCATCTCCTACCCTAGAAGAGAGCAGTGAACAAGAAGGCTCTTAGTGTGTGTGTGCAGTTTACACTGTAGACAGACACATGCTCTAAAGGATTGTTAAGTCACTATGAAGAAAGTAAGATAGAGGGAACATGTACAGTGATGGGAGCTGAGAGAGCAGGCATTGCTGCCTTAAGGGATGGCTCCTCACTGGTACATACTATCTCACAGGAGACACAAAGGAACCGAACTCTTAGAGTATAGGCCATTTTCTTCAGGCCATTAGCCTGGTGTTCATCCCTGTGCGAACATTATGGTCTGAATTTCTATGATGTTATGTACTAAACCCAACATATAGACTGAGTCTTTTACAAGTGTCCTCTTGAACTGATCATTACATGTCCATTTGCTTTCTCTCTTAAACTTCAGAATCTACTTATCGAGTACCAAATCAAATCCAAACAAACAACAACAGAAGCTTGAGCTATGGTTTTGCAGTGTATTCATGGTTGAGTTTGAGGATGACTGACAGCTTTATATCACTAAGGCTTTCTGATCCAATGATGAATATACAGCACATTTTTCCATTTATTTAACCCATCTTTAATGACCCTCAATCCTGCCTTCAGCTCCAGCCTTATTTGTCTTGCCACTCCCTGGTGCCAGCATACTCCTGCTATCCTTAATGACTTTCATGTCTCCAAGTCACCATGCTTTTTGGGCTCCTCCACCTTTGTACAGACTGTTCTGCTCTTCTGGGAACACCACCTGCCCTCTCTCTCCTTCCTGTGACTAACTCAGACTTACTGTTTCCCACTGGGTTAATTTAAGCTTGTTCTTCAGAGAAACTTTACTAAGACAGTGTCCATTTTCTTTGTCCTGATGACCCCCAGCCTAATCATTGCCCTAGCCAGGTGGAATAGCTTATGTCTGTATATGTCAGCAAGAAGCTAGAAACATCAGGAGAAAGACTATATTCTGTATCAGGGTACTGTGACATCCAGTTGATGCTCATTAGATGAGTGTTGACATCTGTGAGTTTTTATGCAGCTTGGAGATCACTGTGATGACAGTTACTGCCAGAGTCCAGAAGAATCCAGACCCCTGAGATACTGGTGTTTGTGAATGCTTCCTCCCCTATAGGTGTGTTCATATACAGCTCCAACACTTTACCACTCTTTAGAACATTTTGTATTTGCTTCCAACGTCTATTCAAATTACTAAAGACCATTCCAGCTTATGCTTAGAAATTGAAAGATTGAAATAAGTGCTTACATTTAAAGATGAAGGTACTTCTGGAACTATTTTGTCTATTTCAGGCAGGATGCTTTAGACGTAGACTGCTCCTGCATTCAGGAAACCTTCCCAGGCTGCTTCCACTATTGGAGAGTTTGGTGCTGATGAAGAGACAATGTCCTGAGTTTAAAATGGGTGCATAATGAAATAAATATGAAATAATAGTCTTCTTCTATGGGATTGCAAGCTAAGATCTGAAGCTTCATTCACTGGCATTTCTGACTAATGAAAGAGCAAAGCCCTTTCTTTAAAAGGTACATGAGCAACATCAGCCACTTGTCTTCACCATGTGTTAGTGGAGTTTGTGGCATCTCTGTCACTTAATGACCAGAGGCTGAGGTCTCAGTGCGTCCTTGGTCTCATCATGGTGGATATGCTTTTTTCCACTAAGAGGTTGCAACTTGAACCTTTCTTCTCTGCATACTGAGAAGTCAGTGTTGTCAGTAGCCATGTCTTCACCATATTCACTTTGGTGGTTAGCATCTCAGATAATCAAAGGGAGCCCTGTAAGAATTGACAGAGTCAACATCCCCTCGATCTCTAGAGTTTGTAGTGTAGGTGGATTGGACATTCCCAAAGACCAGACTTTGTAAGCCATAAAGGTTAAATCCAGTGCTGAGAAACACTCTACTTGAGAAGGAATTGAACACAAAAACAAAGATAAAGGAATGCATTCTATTTAATCATGTGTTACAGCAGATAAAATGATCTGAGAACCAATTGTTCTTAAGAACCAGGAAGGAAACCAAACTGGTAAGATCTAGTTCTTCTAGTGCTTAAACGTGTGTTCTATTTCTCCTTAAGGGAGCACTAGCACTCAGTCTGCAGACTTAAAACCTAACAAACAAACAACACAAATGGCTCACACAACAGAACCCCAGGGCACCCAGATAGGAGGCAGGTAAAGAGAGTAGGAGAACAACCTCTGAGACAATGGAAGGTAATGTGGGGCCCGAAGAGGGAAAAGGATCAGAGCAAAGCAATGAGCAATCCTTGAACTGAACTAAAAGCACAGATGAGGTGCTAGTTCCTATTCCCACCATTCTAAAACCACTGCCTGTCTCATCATTATAGGATGAAGCCAGGGTGCTCACTGGTATGTTGCGTGTGTTGAAAGGGGCTTGGCAGACCTCATTGTTTTTATTGAGGATGCCTGGTATAAGCTTCCTTGCCCCACGTATTTGCAAATAAGTGTTCAAATTCAGAATTATGCTCTAATACGGTGGCTCTCAACCATTAATGCAGTTCCTCATCTTGTGGTGACCCCCAACAACAAAATAATTTGATTGCTCCTTCACAACTGTAATTTTGATACTGTTGTAAGTTGTAATGTAAATATGTTATGTAGTATATCTGATATGCGACTTAGGGTTCTAGACCCTCAGGTTGAGAGCCACTGGTCTAATGAGACTTTAAGAACGTTCACAAACATTATAGCTATTCTTCAAAACAACTATCTTTCCTTGTCTCTCTTCTTGTACTCAGATATATTGGTCACATATACACACAGTATAGGCTTGCTTACATAGTGATTCAAGCACTAACTTTGCCTGAAGTCTCTGAAGCCTTAGCCTGTCTCTGGAGTGGATTTACGCAGTTGTTTAATGCCTCCACAAAAGGAACTATGTGGCAGCAGAAATAGGGAGTAGGGGTAGAGAGTCCATTATCTTAGCAGATACTGGACTAGTCTATTGACCCTGACATAGATTATGTTTTATTTGAAGGGGTGACTTTTTGGAGAGTGAGGGATTCTTTCTCCTAGGCACATACTATAAATGTTTTTTTTCATCTTTATTATGTTTTGTAACTTTCTTGGAGTCTCTATACAAAAACAAAACAAAACAAAACAAAAACCATTATGTATGTGCTGAAGAAAGAAAGCACATTTAACTGTCCCACTGTAAAGAGCATAAGAAATACCTGTTTTGATGAGAATTTTGTTTTCTTCAAATAAACATTGTCATGACTTTATCTTAGCTCTTTAGATAAAAGCCACTAAATAAATCCACAAAAGCCTGCAGTTCTTTACCATGTCTGTTTTATTCTTTGGGCCTTCACTGTTTGATGGTTGGTTTGTTCTGTGTACCTACAAATCTGTCCTCAACCCCAACTTCCCAGCATCTCCAAGCCACAGCAGATTCATTTTGAAGGAAGGAAGTGCAAATTTAATGAGATATTTGTAACTTTAAAAATGCAAGTCAACTGTGAGACTGTCAAAAAGAATTATAACTGATACATTTCTAAAGTAGAAATAAAAATCTCATTTAAAATAGCAACCAAATTTATGAGTCTAGTCCTAATTATGTATTTCTATTCACAGGAACTATTTGTCTGGGTTAAGTGGGAGTAGGGAAGGAAATAGAAGTGAAGTTATGCCCCATTTAACTTCATGAATGCATACCTGCATGTTTACCTTTAAGCCTATGTGTAAGAAGCACTGATTTAAAATCTATGGTTCAAAAAGTCAAAGAGACTGTGTGACCCTCAATCCTCTTCTGGCATGGAATATTTGAATGTATGTGCACATAAGATAGAGAACAACTGACTGCTCTTCCAGGGGTCCTGAGTTCAATTCCCAGCAACCACATGGTGGCTCACAACCATCTGTAATGAGATCTGATGCCCTCTTCTGGTGTGTCTGAAGACAGCTACAGTATACTCATATAAATAAAATAAATCTTTAAAAAAAGCCGGGCAGTGGTGGTGCACACCTTTAATCCCAGCACTTGGGAGGCAGAGGCAGTTGGATTTCTGAGTTCGAGGCCAGCCTATGTCTACAGAGTGAGTTCCAGGACAGCCAGGGCTACACAAAGAAACCCTGTCTCAAAAAAAAAAAAAAAAAGATAGAGAACAAACCATAGATCACACACGACAATGCAGTTACATGTGGCTATGTCAGTTGTCTCTTCTAATTCCTGGCAGACTAGGTGTCTAGGGAGGATTTGTTTCACTGAGATGCTGGGTCATTTGAAATCCTCCCTGTCCTACAGAATCAGGGTTTTCCTTGAGAGAATGTAACTAAGTAGCACATCAGTCTTGACTTTCCCAGGGATAAGGTGAACCATGTGCCATTCCAATACAGTGGGGCATGTTGACTCACTTCTACAGAGAGCTTAGATCACACACTTAGTGTTTCTTCTCTATCCTTCTGCTAGTCCAACTAGCAACAGTTTCCTTACCTAAAACTTTAAGCTCTCTGTGTGTAAATGTCCACACAGACATATTAAATGAAAAGAAAAGGCTGCCTGTATTCTTAGAGCTGATAGAAGAAAGGTAATTTGTAACTTGACCCTGGGGACAGCATGGAAGTTGGTCATAGAAAGATAATTTAATATGATCCACTGGTTACAGCATATCGAAGCCCTTCTTAATGGTTTTCATTTCCAGGCAGTAAAGCCCTGCAGGGGAACTTCTGGTTGCATAACTTTACAATGCTATGCCTCCTTTGGTTTTATTAGCACTGCCCACTTTAAAAACCAAGGGGACTCATTAATGTTGGAGTCCTGGGCTAGAATGAACAAGTCTGTTTTGGTTGTATTGTTGTTCTTTGCTATGTCAGGGAGGTTCATTAGTTTGCTTTTAAGTTCATAGTTTTGTTTTAGCAAGTCCCCTGCTACACAAGTTGGCACCTATACAGGTCATCTCTGTATCTGCATCAAGTCCAAGGTCAGAGTGACCTGCTGAAGCAGTGCAGCACACATCACACAACACCCATGGGTCTGAGCATAATAATAATAATAATAATAATAATAATAATAATAATAATAATAAAAATAAAAATCACTGCCTAGATGGAGGTGCTGACAGTCCAGTTAGGAAGGAAATGGGAAATCAAAGCACAGAAGAAGGAGGAGTTATGAGTAGAGCTTTATCTCGTGGAAGGAGCTAGCTAGCAGGAGGGTGTGTGTAGCTTGGAACAACAGAGACAGTGATGTGTTTATAAATAGATAAAGAGAGGGGGAATATGTTCTATAGATGTGTGGTGAGGTGTGGGGGAAGGGGGTGCCTCTGCAGGCCCATGCTAAGGCATCCCTTCCCCCTGAGGGACCAGCCACATGACCAAGACGGACTGGTATAGGATAGAATAGAGTGTATCCAGGACCTGGGGAGAGGAGTTAAGAGGGTAGTAGAGGCAGGAAAAAGCAGAGACAGAGAGAGAGAGAGACAGAGAGAGAGACAGAGAGAGAGACAGAGAGAGAGAGACAGAGAGACAGAGAGACAGAGAGACAGAGACCAGAGACGAGACGAAGAGTAGAGAAGTAGAGGAGTAGAGACCAGTCATGAGCATGGGGAGAGAGAGGGGGCAGGAAGTCAAAAGCAAGACAGGAGCAAGAGAGCAGGAGGAAGAGGAGGGGGCAAGCAGCCCCTTCTATAGTGAGTCAGGCATGCCTGGCTGTTGCCAGGTAACTGTGGGGCGGAGCTTAGACAAATGCCAATAGGACTTCTGGATGGCAGCAATCACAGGAGCTGCCCATCATGACAGTGCCTTGGTGTGTGTGTGTGCTCCCTTATTCTCAGTTTTAGAAGACGGGCTCACGAGGGGATTCCACTGCAAGGTGTATTCCAAGGCTAAGAGTCATCTCCTGAATTTGTATCACAATGCTTAAAGTCCAGTAAGCCCTGTGAGCCTGGGGTTGGTACTTTTATCTTCACAGAAGAAGAGAAAATTATTTAATCTACAGAGTGAATTTCTGAGTGACTTTTACACTGCCACAGACCTGCAAGCCACAGAACAGGACAAGGTATCAAGAAATCGCATGACACTCACTTCCGGCTAAAAAGTGTCGTGAACTAAAACTTTGCGTTTTAAAATGTCAACTCAGTAAGGAGAATATATCTAATTAGTTTCTGTCTAATTCCTATCATTGTAATAAGCATGGACTTAAAGTCAACAAACATTTGACAATTTTGTGATCAAATCTGCCATCGGTTAATTATTTGAAAAAGGTTCGGACACTTTTTAAGAGGTCAGGGATCCTGTCTCTGTTGACAACTAACACCTTAATATTAAATCAAACCCGTTTTCAGACCCAAGAAAAAATTTACATAGGGTTGTTTTTAAGAATATTTATATTCATATTTACGCTATGCTTCTTGAGCAGAATGCAAGCTCTCCACTGTATCATAGCTAGCAAGGACCTTTGCATGCAAAGGGTAACTAACTGAGTTCTGCATATACAAGGGCAGTTCACCGACTCATCACTCTGCCCCTTTCTAACTTTTTAAATTCTTTCAATGCCATTCTTTCTTATAGGTCTGCTGCTTCTTCACTCTGCCTCACAGAGTCTGACTGAGCAGAATACTCCCATGAGTACAGGAGAGACTCAAGGCTGAATCATTCCAAAGGGTAGAGAGAACAATGGAACGGACCACAAATTATACAAGCAAAGAGTTTGAACCTGAGTTATCAATGTCTGCGGTGTTCTCACATTGGAGCCTGTGCACAGCATGTATACACTATAAAATCTTCCAAGCACTTGCTGTCCACAATGCTAATGTGCTTACTCTTTGCAAAGGAAATTTTAAAATGTTCAAATAAGTCGCTTTTAGTGAACGAGCTACAGTGGTACAGCATTATATTAATGTTGAATTTTGGAATCTAAACTGTACCAGAGTAGCCCTATTGCCAGATAAAACTAATAGTAACACAAATAGTAAATGGTCAGCATTGATAAAACCTTAGTGTAAAAATAGGAATTTGCGTTTTGATCTTGTTATTGTTTTTTGTTCGTTTGTCTCTTCCATGTTGAAAATGTTCACTAATTCACTCGGTATCTTACTATCTTGCCTGCTTTATTTTTGTTTGTTTTCATCAACCACCATTTCCATGACATTATCCTAAGTGCTCTTCGAAGACCACCTGACTTTAGCTCTTATTCTGGTCCCATAAGCTAGGAAACATTTCTCTCTGTACTTTATAGGCAAAAGAAGCCTGCATTTCTAACCACTATGACTTTTCTACTGCAGGACTCTGGTTTAGCCACTTTATGAAATCTCTCTGGCTAACAGAGCGGTGGTGTCAAACCATGATCTGAGTATTCCTGTGTCATGCAGTCAAAGATGGGCCACACAGCAGGAAGACTTGCAGGTGATGCACTAAGTATAATGTCACACTGTCATGGACATGACCACCTCACAAAAATCAAGATCATATTGGTTAAGAATTATTAACAGAATCCAAGGGGGATTCTCAAGAAAGCAAAACAGCTAAGAAAAGAAATGTGAGTAAATTCTTACTTATTATTTTTACAGAAACAGAAAAACAGGTTATTAATCTCTACAAAGATTTGACAGATCACTTTTCCTGACTGCATTCACTCTGCTCATCTATAATTGTGGTTCCAACAAAATCAAACACTTGTTAAGTCAATTAGTCAGTCAGTCAGTCAGTCAGTATACAGAGAATCAGTAATTGCTTGTTGTGGACCAAATCTTTGGTAGAAGTTTACATATTAAGGCTTGGTAGCTTACTCCATCTTGACTCTTAAAGCTTAGTAGGAGGCTGGGGGAAGGAGAAACTTGTTCTTACTCAGGGTTAATTGGGTGGTGAGGGTGGCAGTGAACGTTTACACAGCTCTCTGTGGCAGCATTTGGAAAGGAACTTGCTGAGAAATGAAGGAATGAGGAGAGACACTCAGGCAACGCTTCTGGGGGATAAGCAAGAGAGGACAGAGTTCCATATAAGTTGTCCGAAAAAACAAAAGCAGGAAGGAGTGATTGGAGAAAGAGAAAAGAGCATTGCAGGAGTGGATAATACCCAGACACTAGGGAGAAAAAGATCTGGCATCTACAGATCTCCAAGGAACTCAAAATGACCGGAGTTTTGCAGATATTGAGCTGAAAGTGTCCACGTTGTGTATGTCTGTGTGTGTGTGTGTATGTGTGTGTGCGCGCGCGCGCGCGCTCACGCACAATATTAAGTAGGGAAAGCAGAGAGAACTATGTCTGCAGAGTGTGAGTATTTCAACTCCACAGCAATGGGGAACCCCTAAAGCATTACGTAGGAAATCAGTATTTTAAAATGGCACTCTGAAAACTGTAGAGAATAATTTACAGGAAGTAGATCTGGAGGCCTGTAGGTTAGAGCTAAGCCAAAACCTTCAGTGGGTAACAGAATCCTCTCATGACATATTGAAACAAAAAGGTGAGTCTGCTACAGCAAGGTTTCTGAACAAGATGGTTTGCAGCATGACTTGAGGAAATGCATTTCTGCATCATCCTGATGCCACCCGCCTGCCCAGGAAACACTCTGGGAGCCACTGTTTGAGGTAGTGTTGATGGTAAACGTAATATTCTACAATTCTCCCCCAGGGACTTGAAGGTTTTGCTTCAAAGGCACCTGTCCTGTCATGAATATATGTTTTATGCAACAGATTCATTCTAGCCAGGAGCCTTTTTTCTTAACATAATAGATGCCAGTTGATAAATTGAGTTAATTATTGTTATTTGTTTCAATTATGTTTCTTATCTGCTTCTATTTTGCTCTTAATGAAAGCCTGTATGAATTGCTTTTGTAAGACTCTGAAAGTCAAGAAGTGAGACATGTTGCTGCAATTACCCTAAAATCCAATGGAATTTACTGCTGACATGAAAAGGACTTGCCT
This sequence comes from Rhynchomys soricoides, assembly GCA_019843965.1. NCBI lineage: Eukaryota > Metazoa > Chordata > Mammalia > Rodentia > Muridae > Rhynchomys > Rhynchomys soricoides. The sequence continues at coordinate 3,450,638 of JADRCH010000252.1, read as the reverse complement.
TTCTAAGGAAAAAGCAAAATTGTGCTGATCCCTTTAGTTTGCAAGAACCTAAAGAAAAGTTTGACTTTGATGACACTCAAACTTATCTGTTTAAATTTTTATCTCTGCAATTTCCCTATAATGTATTTTATTTGAGAAAATTCTCAAAATTTGCAACAGGATAAAAGGCTGACATGCTACTGCACTTGACTAAATCCTTTGTCTAAACTAGAATACAATAGAGCAATTGAAGGCTTTCATATTTGGACTCAGATTCGAGAACTAAAACCTTGTTGGGGGAGGGGAAATCTCATCTGTTTTCTGTAGATTAAAAACTCATTACTCCTATTTTGAGACCAGAACAACAAAAACATTTCAATACAAGTTACGCACAAATCCCACAATTGAAATGTCTTTCTTATCCCATGTATAAAAACAAATACCCTAGCAAAGCGAAACTTTGCCTCCTTAGAAAATACAGGCGTTCCATTGACTTAGGAACAAAGTTGTGTATCTATAAATGTCATTATACTTGAAACAAAAGTTTTGTGCTAATGTTTTCATCAAGATGACTGAATGTGTAAAATGATCAGGCAGTTTGAATCTCAAGGGTAGACTATGTACAAGGTACAAGGCTGAATTATTTTAACATCACAGAAACTACTGTTAGTATTGAGACATGTGAGAACGATTTTGTCAAAATAAAGTCAATTCGTGATGATTTTTGAGACCATCTTGTGCTAATCTACCCAGATTCTCTCCTACGGCATACCTGTAACACACCAGCAGTTCCTTTATCTCAGTATCAACTGACTTTCAAAATGCCTAGCCTTGTTATACTTGTCCAGAGTGTCCCAGTTTCGGTTACTAATGTCATAGTTCCTTTGAAAATGCAAGGATGTGTCCACGCTTCTGAAAACTGCTGGCCACATGCATCTTCTTAGAAGGTTAACTGCAGCCAGAAGCAGCAGCAAAGGCTCTAAGGAAGCACATTCCATTGACTCCGGCATTCTCTCTCCACATAGTGACTGAACTGGAGATGGGTTTCAGCAGGAAGGGATTGCAGCATCCCTAAGCAGTGGGCCATAATTATAATTACAGGTGTGGCAGGCAAAGACAGCAGGAGAGGGTGAGCTCATAAGAAACAAAGATTCACTCTGCTGGATCATCTATCTTCACTGGAGAACAAAGAGCAGACGCATAAATAAGTGAGTTACCATGTAAACAAATTGAGCAACCACCAACACACAACAGAGTGCATGTTCCTCAGCCAATATATACACGCCTCTGTTTCAGGAAGCTCTTGCCCTTTCCCTGGTAGAGGTGAGTGCTGCCTTTCTGTTCCCTCCCAACCTTCAGTGGGTGGGCAGGGGCTGATTGCTTAAGAGCAAGAGCAAGGAAGCTATGCTCCCTCCAGTCTTTCACCATCTCCCATATTCCAGTCTGTTTCACAATTATCACAAGAGGACAACCCAAGCAACGACCTTGAATGAGAGTGTGCAGGCCTCTGCTGCTGCCTCAGATAGAAAGAAGACAGCAAACCATTCTTGCTAAGATGATAGGTGTTGCTTTTACTTTTCTTTAGTCAACTCTCAAAAGCCAGCAGCAGATTCCCTTGGGTCTTAAGCTAATTGGAAGGAGCAACATGTTTTTACTTCTTGACTTTCAGATTTTCACAGAAGCAATTTTCAGGGCTAGGGGCCAGTTTTCTACTGGAAAAGCAAATCAAAGTGCTGCAAATATGCAAATGATAAGAAAAAAAATCACTGCAACCCAATCCCTTGTTTGCCTACCTTTAGGCAGGGCAATTATACCCCTATCTCTATTTGCTGCTGTGTCCTCAACAATCAGTTTGCCTTTAGCTGGGTGAAGGACAATGCTGAGGTTTCCCAGGGATGGTGTTCTGACACAGCCAGAGGAAGATCATGAAGTGGATTAGAGGTGTTTTCAGGCGGGCAAGCTTTTGATCTAGTATTTGTGAGCTAAGCTGAGAGCTAGAACGGAGACTTTTAGAGAGCAACAGTGATAGTCTTTGCTCTGTCCTCAACTCTTTATATTGTTGTGCCTTAAGCAAAGTCTTAAAGCAAAATAATTCCCTCCATGTCAAGAATTTGCCTCAGATATAGCGCTAATAACAGGAGGGTGAGCTATGTAAACGTTGACGTACAACACGGCTCTTTCTTAGGATTCTGTGTAGGACTGCTGAAAGCAGTCAAAGTAATAGACGTACAATGATCTAATTTCTAGTGTTCTACTGAACACTAGAAATTGCATTCCTATACCACTTTGCACATATTAGTTTGGCTATTGGGAACTTTGAGGTCAGAAGAGAAAGTTCAGTGTACACCAAATGTGGCTTGATCAAAGGAGACTGCAGGAAGCAGAGTCTTGACTTCATAAGAGAAATAATGGCTGTATTATTTCTTCTAGGAAGTGTACAAAGGCAAAAGAGGGGGACAGGAGCCTTGACAGCTACTACAGAGGAGTCGCTGGCGGGCTAGCCCCTTTATGTAGTGACCTCTGTTGTTTACCAGCAAAACCCAAGCTGCTTTGTGGTTACAGTTTGCTTGGAGCTACCCAGAAACAGAACTAAGGCCAGCTCTTGGGAAGAAACAAACCAGCTAAGGCTGGAATGCATGTTACATAGGGCTACAGGCCTGAACTGCCAAAGCCACATGGACATCACATCTCTTTGGATTGTCAAGGCTCTGGGGAGTACAAGATATCCAAGTTTCCTTATGGACAGACATAGGCTTCTTTGAGACGTGTGTGTGTGTGTGTGTGTGTGTGTTTCCTACTAGTTACCTAGTGACTCCAAATGTCACTCCAAATGTGACAAACAAGATGCCTTATAAAATTATCCATAAGCATGCACACTCATCTCCCATCCTGGAGCAACCAGGAAAAAGTGGATGATGGTTTTGGGAAAGTGAGTGGGGTGAGATGGTGGGGGACAGAAGGGTAGTGGCGGCGAGAAGAGAGGATAGTACAGTAGGATGCAAGATAATGGGGCTGGGATTCACAGTGCAGGAGGAATCTGATGCAGAGATGCCCATAACCCTCAGCTAAAGACCTGGTAACCTTTGGGATTCACGTGGAGAAATGCAGCCTGTCCTACAGCAGTCAGGGTTGAACCTAACAGAGTAATTCTAGAATCTGGCATGCATGAGCACAAAGAATTCAGCAAAACAGTAGAGCACTTGGCTAGCATACTAGAGGCCCAGGGTTGAGCAGTCAGTGCCAGGAGAGGAGTTCGTAGTTGTAGAAGAAAAGAAGGTCTGGGTGAGACACAGTACACATTAACTGAAAATGAGCAACCCTTAACAGGACGTGTTTCTGGTAAAATTAAAATGATGTTGCCCAGGGGAATGAGTTACAAAGGGATGTGTACAGTAGAACTGCCCTTAGTTTAACCGGAAGAGTGAATGGCCAAGTGGAGATGATTCTGTATACGCCCGTAAGCCATATTTCGTTCCTAGTGCTTCATTGACTGTGAACAGTAAAAGCCTTGTGTATGCAAGTCATTTGTTTTTCAGATATGTGTGTTTTCATAGGTGTGGGTTTCAATAGACAAACAGCATTAGAGCACTGGCCTCGTCATTTCAGTGATCACTGGATGATCAGTACGAGACAGCTCAGTTTCAGGACTGATACAAGAGTTAATGTGCAGCTGTCACTAAGCCTCTCCCATTTCTGAGACTCCTGGAGGCAAAAGCTTACTCTGAACCTTTCTTGGGGCTTTATTTTTCTTAGTATTTTAACTTTTACTTTGCCCTGTTGTGTTTCTTTTTCACTGGTCTCAATGCCCCAGAACCTTCTATCCAAGGTGGAGAGACATTACCATCTAAGTACTTGTAAACAATTTGCATCTCTTCCATCAGCAATGTCTGCCAAACATAATGAACACTAAACAAAATGGTCTTCTTCACTGCCTTGAGTTGCTGCTCATGTTTTATGTACCAAGCCATCAATCATCTCAGATAACTCAGGGACTCTGCTGATAGGTTCTGTTACTGCCAGCCTACTTTGGAGAGGGTTATGGAGACATGCAGAAGAGACATAGTGCAAATCTGAAGGGAGAAGGGAGAACGGAAGCTAGCTAGAACCATATATTTGAGTGTGACAAGTAAAGAAAAAAATTCCTTTCTAAAGGATAAAACAGGGTGATGATTATGTTAGCTTGCAGCTTAAACTCAACTCCATCTCCTCCATCTCTTCCCCACAGTGAAAAGGACATGTTTGGAATCTGCACCTTGAGCCAGAATTGGCTTTATTCTTTCAGTTACACTTTTATGACCATTAGACCTGGGGTGACTGAAAGAATAGTATCTTATATTACTTACATGCTTATGCTGTTTGAGGCTTGGTCCTGAATGGGAAGAAGCCTGTGGAGAAATCCACAGATACTGGTCTACTGGGGAAGTGCTTGTGATGCCTTTAGTATTCTGCTGACTGAATTCAACTTCTGAGGCTGTTAAGAAGCTAGATCATTCAGAAACAGTCAAAGCTCTTTAAAATGGACAATCGGTTTCCTGTTTGCAAAGACGTAAAAGGACACATCTTCACCTGGCTATCTAACTGAGTTCTAGAAGAGGGAGAAGATACAAATATCTCCATTTAGGGAATGATATAATTAAGGACTAATACTTGTCCTAGGTTCCATGAAATGGCAAAACATGGAATGTCATTTTTTGTACTGTAAGTCTTTCTTCTATCAATGGCTTTTAGGCAACAACATAAATATATCTCTTTATGTTCCTGAAGCTACTATGTTGTCTTTCAGATATAGTGACATTTTTGTGCTAGGAATCTAAGCCTCTCAGTCTTAAATGAACAATTGCAGGATTGTTGCAGGCTTCCTGCTTCTTCATGGCTTACTCAAGCTTCCTTCTCTGAAAAAGTGCTTTACACAAATATCAAATAATTGCAGTGTTGAGGAGATCCACTAAAGGACTTTCTAGTTATGCATTCATATTTTCAATGTTGAAAAAATATCATAGAATATTTTCAAATAATAAAGGAGTTCTTTTAAAACAAACAAAAAGACCCTTCAATGCCATGATTGTCCTGGCCTTTAATAACAGGTCTGTGTGGGTGATGACAAGAATCCTTTAGGATACACCTAACGAGGCCTTTAAGCTTTCATTGTTACCCAGGTCCACAAGATCTGTCATGTTTTATTGGCTTTTCTGGTTAGTCATTGTATGGTTTGGCAGCGTAGTAGAATTTCACATTTTTGCAAACAATAGTATGAACAAAGATTGGGCTTTTCTTTCTGCTATGTATTATTTTATTTGCTCTGAGTGTCCAGAAATCCTCCCCTATAGCCAACCAATTACACAGCCTATCTTGTACAAGCCCTATTCTTTTGATCAGGGGTGTTATATTCATGACACAGACTCATAGACTTTCCAGGTAAAATGGTATAGAGGAATATATGGTAGGGGGTAAACCCTGGCTTAGTGGCATGGAAGAGAAGCTGAAGGGGCATTCATTCTAAAGGAGACAAATAACTGATGAGAATGATTTGACAATGGAAAATCTACAATGTGTTGTAGCTCTCTGTGTGCCCACCTGTGTATCTGTGATACAATGTAGCTTCTTCTATGTGTGTGTGTGTGTGTGTGTGTATGCCCGTGTGTGTGTGTGTGTGTGTGTGTGTGTGTGTGTGTGTGAAACAATATAGCTAGCTCTCTCTCTCTCTCTCTCTCTCTCTCTCGGTGTGTGTATGTGTATGTGTGTGTGTGTGTCAACTTGTGTAGATCTGATACACAGCTGATTAATTCTTTAGCATACCGGCTGTAAGCAGTAGGATACTGGTACATACAATGTGTCCACCATAGCATAGACCCTCAGTAAATATTAACAATCTTAATTTAGGTTTTTAAAAATGTTTTCCTTTCCTTAAAGAGTTTTTACAATCCTTCAAAAGAGAGTCTCTCAGAAAAAAAAATTGTCTACTTTTATTTTTCTAATTTTTGCAAGCACAATTCAAGCTGAGTGTCATCATGTAAAGATGTCTTAATTTAGCATCTAACTCAGTAAAACACTAGTATAATATACAGTATTCCAATCTATGTATGATTAGATGCTAGAACTAGACAACTGTGTCATGATTTCTAAAAACTTACTTCCATAAAGATGGTATACTTTTAATACTTTAGATAATATTTAAAATTTAAACTAAGCTGTACAGTTGTGGTGTGTGAATGTGTGTGTGTGTGTGTGTGTGTGTGTGTGTGCATGTCTGTGTCTGTGTGCTCAAGATGTGGATGCTTTTGGGAGCCAGAGGTTAATATTAAGATACTTTCCTCAATCATTTCTTGATCTTATTTATATTTTAAGATAAGGTCTTTCAATGAACCTAGAACAAATCTGGTCAGTCAGGCTCTAGAATTCATCTGCCTGTGTCCATCTCTAATGTAGCAGGGTTACAGACCCCTGCTGCCACATAGGTTGTACACGTTGCTGGCGATCCAACCTTCGGTCCTCATCCTTGTATGAGCACTGTAGGCACTGAACCACACCCAGCACTAGTGTTGTGAAGTTTAGAGTCAAGTCTTTAATTTTGATGCATTTCTAGCTTTCTGAATAAAAGAGTGAATGTCCTTCAAGGAAGCCCGTGCCTCTGCTTCTTATTTGGCCAATGAAAAAACATTGTTGTATGTGTGTGTGTGTGTGTGTGTGTGTGTGTGTGTGTGTGTGTGTTGTATTTAATCTGTTCTTTATAGTCAGCTACTTGTTGATTAGTGAGACTCTGAGCAAAAATAAACATGGAGGATACATTGCATTTATAGATCAGTGGTAGATCATTGGATGAGCATGTGCAGAGCCACAGGTTTGATAGCCTGAAACACACACACACACACACACACACACACACACACACGCATGCACTCACATGCACAGGTATACTCACATGCCCATGTGGCTTACTGTGATACTAGTATTTATTTCCTCTTACGCTAAACACACGAAGCATGTTGAATACCTTTGTAGGAATGGTAGAAGCACTTCCCCATGCCTGATATTTCAGAACCCATTTAAGACCTCAGCTACCATCATCAGTTAAAGAGCTACTAGCACAGCGACCTAAGGAATGCAGCATCCATTTCAATTAGATCACATTTCCTAGGGTCTCAGAGGCAGCTCACATGCTTCCCCACTGGCTAGCTTGAAAGTCTTTTCTTGGTTGTCCCAAAGATCCAGAATAAACAGAACTTTCTGATTTATGGCTGCATCACAACTTCCTGACAATCATCAGTTTCAAGTTGTATCAATTATGCTGAACAGTAGCTGGGCACACTCCTATAGAGAAGCCTTCAGGAGACTGGACGTGAGACGAAATTATGTATCAGAGCTGGATAGAAGTTAGGACAGATAAATAAATAAGGTTAACCAGTGTCTTTGTGCTAACAGACCTCATTTGGCAGGTCTCTGTCCAGTCTAAATTAATCTCTAGCAATCTGTCTTGGATACATAATCTTATTTTTAAAAAGCACTGTTATATACGTCTTGAAACTATCAGAAAAATGTAATATTTTCAGCCCTCTATGTTCTTCAATTTACTAATTAATTACATTCTGCATTATCAACAAGTTTTTCAAGATTTCTATAGCATTTTATTTTTTTAATTTTTCTGTACCCTGTACTTCCTCCAAAAGTGTTTAAGGTAACTTATAAAAGAATAACCGATGTATTTAATATGCAAGTGTTTCGTATATATGAAATTGTTTATATTTGTAATTATAATTGTTTATATGTATTTTGAGACTCAGGACCCGAAAGCAAGATGTCTTCAGTGTTGTTTCTTTCCTTGAATAGGCATGGCATTTGTAATAACCACCACAAATGGATGAACAGCAGAGATGCTTCACTTGCTGTGTTGGGGTGTGCTGGCATTGCCAGCATGATAATCATCAGGAGGCATCTGCTACCTGAAACTGGGCAAAGCTACCAGACCAGCCACAGGCAGCACCCAGGAGTGTTGTCAGACACTCTTGATTTCACCACCTTTGGGTGTTCACCAAGGAGGGAGGCCACACAAAGGTATGAGGCTAGGTAGTGATCATTAAGTGTCACCTTTTGCTGGAAAATAAGACCAGCAATAATCTGCTTTAGTGCCTTTATTTACAGACAGGATGAGAAGCAATAACCCCTAAACTGGACGATGCTGTGTCTGGAGAACATTTGACTTTTTAAAGTTCTGCTGCTTAGCACGTGAGATTACAGTTTGGATGTGTTTCAAGAACACACAGCCAATTTGGCTTTGACACTCAGAGTCTTATGGGCCAACATGGACCTCTTTCAGAAAGTAATTAGCATTATGCAGTCTGAAATTTTCAGGCCTTGTCTCCCCTACTTCTTTTCCCTTCACCATTACATTGCTCGTGTTCATAGCTTCTTGGTGCCAATAGAAATGTTGGCTTGTAAGTCAGGAAAAACAATCAGTCCAAACTGAAGGTTGCTAGTCATTCAGAAGAAAGATTTAGTTTGGAAGAAAGTAGGTTTTCAAGTGAATGTCAACTAAGTGTTAGTTTTATTAATCTGTAATATATTTGATATTATTTACCAAAGAACATATCCTACTGTGTTCCTCTCATTATGAATGTGTCCAAGTCAATCCCTCCCACAAGGGTCCATTAGGGAGCATCCCCTTTCCACCTGGCTTCCTTGAAGTATGGTCCTAGATTAACGGTTCTGTAAGGAAGACTTGCTCTGCTTGCTTTCCTCCAGTGTCCTCCATATGTTCTCTTCCATCATGCTGATGCCTTAGTTTCCTCCAAGGTTGTCAATGCCTTATCAATTGAAATCCAGTGAAATTCAGTTTTCAGTCTTTTTCTTCTGGGCCTCTGCTGTGTTTTGTGCTGTGGATTCCTTTTACTTTTCTGAAACTCTTTCTTCTCAATAACAACAAAGCCACATTCCTCTGACTCTTTCTTCTTGACCACGTTTTGCATGAAACTTTTTGCACCTTCAATGTGAAGGTAGCATTTCCTGTAGATATGCCTTCCACCCAAGGTTCTTCTGTTTCTCACAGGGATGGGACAATGGATCCACATTCTTAAAATGTATGTGTTGAAATCTGATCCTGAGTTAGGAGCTATTAGAATATGGGGCCTTTGGGTGGAGCTCTCCTGAAGTATTTAGCCTTGTTGCTTTCACTAATGGAAGACAGACAGAAGGTCTATGACAGACCTCCACCAGAGTCCAAACTCTCTGTTAACATTCCATTTTCCAACTGCCGTGAATCGCTGGTGTTTATAAGCTGCTCTGTTATGGTACTTTTAATTACTAAAGTCCAAGTGGATTAAGACAAGGTTCCTTTCAATTGACACAACAATTCTTGCAAATGCGTCCTCTCTTTGTTTCTCTTTCTGGATCTATCTAACTATCTATCTATCTATCTATCTACCTATTTCCTATATCATTCGCCTATCTATCATCTGACTAGTCTCATCTTTAAGTTTATATTTTCAACATCCCATTGCTTCTTATTACTCATTGCTCACAGCTCAGTGGCTGTGCTTAATTTTCATCTTGCTCTTTACCTTGGCTCTTGTTATTCTCTTTCTTTATTGATTTCATCATACTTACAATTGACCACATTATCAATCCAGAAATTCAGATTCCTTAGTTCATTTGCCTTGATTGTCTGGATTTTCTGGTCTGTACTTCTTGTGTTCTCTCTCTCTCTCTCTCTGTTTTTTCATTAATTAATTTATTCACTTTTCATCTCAATCACAGCCCCCCATCCTCCTCACAGACCACAGAAACAGAGCCCCTCCCCCATCACTCTCCCTCTTATCCTCTGAGAGGGTGGAACCCCACCCCCCCACCCCACCTCGTATCCTTCCAACTCTAGCACATCAAGTCACTGCAGGACTAGGTACATCTTCTCCCACTGAGACCAGACAAGGTAGCCCAGTCAGGGCAGGGATCCACAGGCAGGGAACAGAGTCAGGTACAGTCCCTGTTGTTGGCGAACGAACATGAAAACCAAGATGCACATCTGCTACACACACACACACACACACACACACACACACACACACACACACACATATATACATGGCCTAGGTCCAACCCATGCTTGCTCTTTGGTTGGTGGTTCAATCTGATCTCTTGCTGGGATTGATGTGGTGGTTCTAAACCGTTTTTTCTCCCCATAGTCTTTTCTTGATTCTTCTTCCCAAATGTAATCTGAAAGATCCAACTAAAATGTAAGTGTGGCCCAGCTGCTCACCTGTACAAGTCTGTTGTATGTTTTCATCTTCTACCCTCTCTGGTAGCCTTTAAGATACTCGGTAGGAAAGGGGTCCTCTACAAATTGCATCACATTGTGTTTGCCCAACACTCTGCTCTATTCTAAGTTTCTTCCAAAGTTGCTTATTGTTCCTTGTACCCATAACCCTATTCTTTTTCTATTTTTCACTGAGATCATTATATTATTAGATTGGCTCTTCCTTTCTACTTATCAGTAACTACTCATTTTTTAAGGCTCAAGGATAGTGGGTGTGTGCCAGGAATTTGTCTTTAAACCCTACAAAGCAATTTTATTCTTTATGAGTGATTCTGTAATGCCACGCCCACAAATGATATAGTGGTACACAAAAAAAAATTATAAAATTTGAGTTTATTTGTTTTCATCACTGAAATAGACCTGACTATCAGACCATTTTGTATTAGTGAATACCATGGGACTTTCATAATATCTCACAGAAGACAGCCACTCAGCAATGTGGTTGACCATACAATATAGTGTTGACTGTAGGCTGATGTGTACAAGAGTCATTTGGGTTCCAGTATTTGATGTATCTTTGCTAGATCTTTCTGTCCCTTATAAATTCTGCCCCAGTTCTATGCACTTGAGTTTTCTTAGCAAAAATTAAAGCTATTAACGAGCCTTGATACATTTATGATATTAATTCTTGGAAATGTTTGTTCCTCCTTCTTAGGTAGCTAGGCCTTTTCAAGAATCCCAAGTTTTATTTCTTATAAAAAAAGAGAAAGACTTGTGTGTTCTCTACCATCACCCTGGAAACTCCTGTGAGAGAAGAAAAGTGATTTCACCTCTACCTCGATGATGTGCCAAGTTCCTTCAGGGATGACAAACTGCCAAGCACCAGAGCATTGTGACTCGTCGGCCTCAGTGAATGAGAGGAAGAGGTGGTGTGGAAAGAGCGTCCTGTTTTTGCAGGACTTCAGTAACTCAATTGTTGTCATCTCACATGATTTTTTTTTCTCATTAGTGCATCTGTTTAATCTTAACCTGCTCTTGCTACTCCGTGGCTGACTGAGATCACTGAGACCCAGCTGGTGGGAGGAAGCTGGAGCATGAGAAAAGAGCTAACTACCCCTCCATAGGTCTAAGCTTTAGCACACAAAAACAACCTAAGACTTCCAGGCACCATCTTCTCCTTCCTGAAGACCTTAAGAGTTAAGTTGCTAATTCTGACTTTGCTCTAGTGTTTCCTATCTGGATTGTGGTATTTTTTAGAAGCATTTACATTTTGCAAAGGTTCTTACAGAGTTGGGGAGCATCAACCAGTACAGAGGCAAGTTTTCTTTAATAGCCATACTTGGGGGTCTATAGATGGAGGGTGTCATTAGCTATTTGAGTGCCTGTTGGCTTTCATGTATGTATGACTTACTTTATATGTGTTTTCTACTTACTTTGCCTGAAAATATTCTGAAAGATGACCCATTTCTTATATGTGGGCACAAAGGGTCAAAGGACATAAGCCACTTGTTTGAGGCTATACAGCTGGCAAATACCTAAATGTAGATAAAAATTTGTTTATTTTTCATTTCAATTTAAGTACTCTAAAATTCCTTATTCTTTTTTGACAAAAATGTAACCTTTTAAAGAAGACTCTTTTAGTCAATTTAGACATTTAAAATATTAATATGATATATATTGAAAATGTTGAATCTGTAGTTTCAAATTTTTGAGCAGAGACATTACTATCAGAGTCTCAAATATAAGAATTTGACAACAGCTACTAGTAATTAATTGTTAATATTCAGTTTATGTTAAGATTCAAATAGAGGTAACCAGTTTTATCCACAAGGAAGGATGAAAAGAATCTGTTTCTTGCATGGGCTACAGAACCTGTTTGGATTGGTTAGCCCTGTGCTTGTGACAACAGCTTAGCAAGTTGAGAGTGCTTATCTTAATGGCTCTTCAGTTGAAATTGATTATGATCTAAGAAATGAAAAGATTGGCATAGTGTTGTCTTTGCATTGCTTGGATACTCATGAAACATGATTTTATCAAATATACAAGGAAAATGTCTTCAAGAAGACATTACTCGCAAGACCATTTGAAGATTCTGTCTAGGGCTAAAAAATTTTCTAATACATAAAAGCTGATTTACCTAATTTGAGAGAATATTTCAAATTTTAGTCACTTTATTTTAATCAAAACTTCAATGTAAACATTTTTTTTTTAATTTTTACTGTTTTTTCCCTCAGGTTCATTTTGGGCAGAACTCTTTTCTAAAACATTAGATTAAGATGTGTCTTATTCTGGACCACCAACCAAAGAATGCATATGGAGGGGCCCATGGTGCTGGCCACATATGTGGCTAAGGAGGGTCTTGTTGACCATCAGTGGGAGGAGTGGCCCTTGGGTCTGAGAGTGTTAGATGCCCCAGTATAGGGGAATGCCAGGGAGGGAAGACGGGAGTGGGTGGGTGGGTGGGTGGGGGAATACCCTCATAGAGGCAGGGGGAGGGGGGATGGGATAAGGGGTTTTCAAAGGGGAGACCTGGAAATGGGAAAACATTTGAAATGTAAATAAAGTATTAAAAATGAATGAATAAATAAATACATAAATTAATAAATACATAAATAAATAAAAAAGCTGTGTTCAATTGAACTTTGCTAAATATTATCAGCCTTCAAGCACAGTTAGAGAAGATGCTTTGACAATGAACTTATGTCTTCCTTTAAATTAAAACAAAAATTAAACTAAGGTTACTCTTTATTTAGGGAAGCACTATATAACGGGGTTACATCAAAGATCATAATTTCCCAGAAGTATGTCAAAATTGCCTTTTAGACTGAGAAGCAGCTATCATATCAGAACATGTTAGATGCAGTGAACAAAGAGGTAGGATGTGAGCGTGTAACCAGTCCCAAGTTGTGTCATTTCAATACAGCTTCTGAGTCTGTCTGAACTTCGCTGGGCTATGTGAAAACACAAAGGAGGCAGTGAAGCTGAGCTGAGTTTCAAACCCATAAAACTGGCTCTTAGCAGCGTGAGTCACTCAGAGATAAAGGCATCCAGTGATTTACTTGAATCCATTTGGTGCCAGCCTGGAAAAGATTTGGGAAATTAGCAGTGTCCTCACTTTTTGATGATGTGGTCAAAGAAAGGCTAATTCATGAAAAAGGAGAAACCCTTTTCATTTGACATTGGACTTCTTCCTAGCTCAAACTCAAATGGCATTCCTAATAACAAAGCAGCGGGCTAGCAGGCTAGAGGGATGCTATGTATCATTAAGAACAGGCAACCATTTTGTGGGGATAGTAACTACGAAGTGACTTGGAAAATGATAAACCTGCAAATGGTCTCATTTTGCAGACTATCCCTTCTTGGTTGAAAAAGGAAAACAAAATCTAAAACATTGATAATTTCCCAAGCATCTGTACTTTGTAACGAACTTGACAGTTCTCATTTTTACTCTAGGAATGATGTCTTGGCCTGGCTAGAATGTGTGGTTCAGAAATGCATAAATTCTCTGTGGACTATTAAGATGACCGAGCATGCTTACAACCAGAAAGTACATTTTCTACCATCTTTTCTCTTTGAAGATGTTGATAGCTTGAATATAATTAAAATATGAGAATAATAATAATAATCCAGGCTACACTATTAACTAATTACCCACAAATTAATTACCATGACACAAAGTAGTGTTTGCATCCTTAGGGGAGACTCAGGGAAGATAAAATCGAGGTTTAGCCAGCCTTCCTGTCACAGTGAAATGGCAAGTGTGAGACCTTCCCAGAGATGGAAGGAAAAATGCAGAGAACAGATTCCTAATGCTGAAATCTTAGGAAGGATCAGAACACTACCAGTCCAATACTCCGATCTGGGTGCTCGCATGTGTTATCTTACATCTGTGGTGGCTACAGCTAGTTCTTCTCTAGCTAGCTGCTCCTTCAGAAAGCACAAACCTATGCTGATGGCTATTCTTACCCTCCAAATCTGCCTCATGGCTGAGCTTTGATGTTTCCTGATCTCCCTTAGAGCAGCCCTTTGCCTGGTCTTTTGGTTGCTGGTCTTAGCAACCTAAGTAGTGCTTAAAAAACGTCCTCTGAGCAACAGCTGACTGCCCCCCAGGGGGAACAATTCTAGTTCTGACCATGGTTTTCCTCTGCACCTTTCTCCCTCTCCTTCCTCCTCGCCTCTCCTGACACATGGATTGGTTAGCTCCTTTTACAACCTGATTTCTGTTGGTGTGCTCATATTGTTCTTAGTTTAATAATAAACTTTGTTGTTGTTGCTCTTAGCATAATTTATAAATTACTTCCCAGAAATGCCCTTATTAAATGCCTGTGACCTTATTGTCAAGAAAGTCTTGACAAGCTGAAGCTGCTGCCTAGGGGCTGGAATGTCCTATTTCCTTCTCTCTCTCTCTCTCTCTTTCTCTCTCCCCTACCCCCTCCAAGTTGGAGCATCCTATCCAAACAAAACTTGGGACACATGGGACCCAGAGTTCGCTTGAGAGAAAACTCTCCAAAAGATGAAGAGCTTTACCTGTTAACTCGTGGTTCCACTCCATCTACTACGACCACTAATACTACATACAGAGAGGGGCCTTTTCAAAAGAACCCAAATAAACAAAGGGATGCTTCAAACTGTGGACTAAGAAAAAACAAGCAAACAGCAGCCTAGTACAACAGATTAATTGCTACCCGGCTCTTACAAACGAGCAGAATCTGAAAACACTGAATTGGTAGGCTAAGTAAATGACACCCCGCCCCCATCCTCCACCATGCTCTCTAAACACTAAATCCCAGGAGGGTAGTTCAGGTGAAAGAAACCAGAGCCAAGAGTGTTTATGGCAGGAGGGGTAAAGAATCCTCTACCGAATTACAACATACACTACCACTACTCTGAGGTAAAAACCTCATGCACATATTGATGTTTTCCTTGTAGCCACGGTTCCTAGTTTTCTATCAATAATTTACTAAGATATGACAGGAGCCCTACCAGAAGCAACACAAAGCCAAACATTGAACTGAAGATTTGATCACTTTCTTCTAGAAAGGCAATTAAAGAGGAGACAGATGTGACTGGACACAGGAAATCACGAGCCAATCATCGAAGACAGAGACCCTTTAATTTTCAAAGCAGGGAGGTTGAGAAGAGGAAAGGAGGTGAAACGCATTATCCTGAACTGCTGAGACTGTACTGAGTCCTTGGTGTGTGGATATGTGGACTCCAGTGAGAGGTTAGAAGGCCAAGTGCCACGCTGTCATCCCTTAAGGCTCTCGCAGGGCAGAAAACTCACGTGATGGGTACTTCCTTTCTCCTAGGCAAAGCCATGGCAGAAGTTTACCCAAGCTCTGTGATGACATCAGAACATTAGGTCATTCCTCTGGTATAGTCTAGACCAGCCATTGGGATGGTGATTCTACAGCATATCTCTCCTGGGGAGATCACTAGACCCCAGAATTCTCAGGGCTGTTGTGTCTCAAAGTGGTGTCCAGCAGAACAAGTCCAGAACAGGCCAAATTTGCACTGGTTAATTTGCATCTGGGGAGGTAGCCAAGATTTACAAGAGCTACAACTCACAAGGCCTGGCCTGCTCTGCTTTGGAAATCCATCAAAATATCCCGACATACCTTCTAGATGGATGAGGAATTACTTCCTACTTCACATGCTTAATATTTTGTTCTCATGTAGAATGCTGCTAACCTAGTCTTTGGATTTGCTGCAGAAGCTGGGGGTCTGCTTTCAACTTACACAATTTACTTGGAACTCTCCAAGGCCAGCTTCTTAAGCCAGCAGGACTACTCAGTGTTGTCACATAATAGTTGCAGTCTTACTCTCATTAAGTCAAGAGATAGTTCCTTCCTCCAGACTCTCCTGTTTCTGTAGGTTTTAGAAAACCCTTGGAAACACAATAAGGAAGGAATTGGATGGAGTGTTGAATGTGGGATAGAGAGCATCTTCTTAACGGGGCTTGAGCCAATGTGTGTTAAGACTCATTTGCTGTACAATACAGTGGTAAACTGTGGGATCCTCAGTATGTTTAACATTTAGAGAAAACCTGAAAATTCTGGTCAAACCAAGGAGAAAGGGCCACCTTGTTGCCCACCAGGTTTCATATGGGAGGAACTTCATCTTTTGTATATAATAAAATTTTAAAGGATTCTGATCATTCAGAATTTGACTCAAAAAGTGGCTAAAAATATATTTTTCATGAACTATCATAATAAAAACATAGTAGCACATAGCAATTTAAGAGAAAATATATGTCTCTCTTAGCACCTACATACCAGGGGTATACAGCTTTGTCAGAACAATACTGTTCTTCTGATACATTGAATTGAGGCTTACAGCCTCCAGTTGAAAAGTGTGCAACTACAAATTTATAGTACTATGCAACTTGAGTAAACTATGTCCAGTTATTATCTTTTTATCTTTATGGTCCTTACGGGGAGCTTGAACACAATTCTCATTTAGGTTGTGGAAAGTGAGCCTCAGGGGAATTCAGTGGCCACTAAAAGGCTCCATAGTTCATTAGTGACAATGTAGAATACTGAACACAGAGCTGCATGACTGCAGACCGTGTGACTGCAGACCGTGTGACTGTAGACCATGTGGTTTTAAGTTCTTAACTAATACATCAAGCGTAGTGAACATCAGGTGTAAAGGACTATCTGTCCTGACACAGGGAGAGATAGGGTGAGATGCTTAGAAGGGTGGAGGAAGCAGTACACCATTGAGGCGTTCTGACGGAGCAATAATGAAATCAGTGAAGAAAATTATCAAAGTTGGTAGAAACACTCCACACTGATGTTTCCTAAGAGATTTGCCTGTGGAGTCCAGTTAGGAAACTACTGGGGATGGTCAATGGGCAAAGCCAGTAACTTAGAGGAAGACTGTGGCAGTGAATGGAGAAGTAGACGGATTCTTGAGGTAGAATCAGAGGATTTGATTGGATATGTGGGGTTAAAGAGACTGAGACGTCAAGAATGACCCCGGACAGAACTTCTTGCAGGATCAGCAGACTATGTCAAGATCCTGCTCTTGCCTTCACCGTTCACCTGGATGCTGCCTTAGTAAATTGTAGATAAAGGCCATGTCCATAAGTACAGAATAAAAGCTGAAGGGCAACTTTCTACCATGAACAACCTACCTCCACACATAGGCTGGGGGCAGTAAGCTGAAAATTAACCTTTAAAATTAACCATACTGAAACTTGAAGGGAGGCAGGTAGGTATAACACTATTTATTGGGAATACACTGTTTTCTTTTTTGTTTGTGTATCCTTTTATTTCATTGATCTTGAGTTTCGTATAGTCTACTTCAACCATATAAGCCGCCTTCCCACCCTCTCACTTCCCACATAACTTAGAGATCGCTTCCTTTTTCAATATGTCTGTATTTTTTACTATTCTCTCATACATTTCATCGAGACTGCAGTTTCCACTCTCTCTACTCTTCCCAGAACTCCCATCTCTCCTGTCCCCCAGATTCACTCACCCTCCATTTCCCTTCAGGAAATAATAGCAGGTCCCTCGGGGCTATCAGTTGGATATGGCATTACAATAAGACCAGACACAAACCTTCATAGCAAGGCTGGATGAGGGAGCTGAGTAGGAGAAAAGAGATTCCAAGAGCAGGCGAAAGAGTCAGGAACACCCCTACTTACCTTGTTAGGAGTACTACAAGAAGACCAAGCTAACAACCATAGCATATATGCAGAGGACCTAAAGCAGATCCACACAAGGCTCCATGGTTGCTTCAGGCTCTGTGAGCCCCTGTGAGCTCTGCTTAGTTGATTATGTGGGCTGTGTTCTCCTGATGTCCTCTACCACAATGGCACCTACAATTCTTCTTCCCCCCCTCTTACACATGGTTCCCTCAGCACTGAGGGGAAGAACCTGATAAAGTTTTCCAACTTGGACTCTTTCTCCACCTGATGTTTGGCTGTGGGTCTCTGTATCTACTCTCATCAGCTGTCAGAAGAAGCCTTTCTGATGACGACTGGACTAGGCACCAATCTGGATTTCTGGCAGCCAGAGTTCTATTTTCACTTTTATAATATAAAGATTTTTGACATAGACCAAACAATAAACTATTAAGCTTAATTTGTTTTTAAAGTTGGGAGAAATTCTGTGGAAACATGGAAAGTGTTTCATGGTCCTCATGAAATGTCCTCTGCTTTAGTCAGTGGAAACAAACAAGAAATGAATATTCTCCACCTATACATTTTAGTTATGAAATATGTTCCTTCCCTTTCCCATTCTGGTAAGTGTAGTTCTCCAAAGACTCAGGCCAACTTAGACTTTCAAAATATGGCCTTTCCTGGGGGTAGGGGGGAAGAGTCTTTGTGGGTGTCATTAGTCAAGAACCTTGGGATGCAATCACTGTAGATTCAGTGTAGGCTCCAAACTCAAAGACCAATTCTTCTACAAGAAGAGCTGTGAGTAGAGACACTGAGGAAGGCTGTGGGAAGATAGACTCATGCAGTCGTAAGCCAAGGAGTACCTGGAGTCACCACCTGGGCCTGGGAAAGTAAGGAAGGGTTTCTTCCTGCATATTTCAGAGGGAACATGACTTTGCTGACACCTTGGATTAAAAAATCCAGCATCCAGAACTATGAGAGAATTGGTTTATGTTCTTTTAAGCCATGAAGCTTGTGGTCATGATGGCAGCGCTAGGTAATTCACACACCCACTAACAAAATGTTGAACAAATGGCTTACTATTGTCTGTGTAAAGATTGAACTGTGACTTCTGGTTTCTGGCTAGAGCAGTAAGGAACATATGTTGGGTTTTGTTTGTTTGTTTGTTTGTTTTTCAGTAGAAAACACTGGGAAATAGAAGACTTGGGGGAAACTGAGTTCAGGCATAGGTATGTTGCGACTCGGTGTCTGTGCTGTGTATAATGGAGATGGTGAAGTACTAACTGGGTCATTGCTCTAGGCTTGCAGAATCTGGGCTTAGGCTGCAAAGGAATGCTGGGAGGAGTCTGTGCATCAGCAGTATCTGGACCATAGCAGTGGCTGAGGTTGCCTACAGAGTGTTGTGAAAGAGGGATCACTTCAAACAGTTTCCTGGGGAATTCCATCACTTACACATGGGGCAGGAGAGGAAGAGCTGCATGAAGAGATTAGGAAGGAGTTTAGAGACAAATAGAGAATCCAGATGTGGATGGCACAGCAGTCATAGGGAAGTTACTGGCAAAAGCAAGCAGTGATGCCCTCGATGGATGTCAAATAGCAAGTAAGAGCCAGTTAGACTTGTCCATCCGCTCTGGAGATTTAAAGGACAACGGGAACCTTGCCAAGAATACTGCAGGCTGAGTGGGATTCAGGTTGGGATGTGGGAAAGAAGTGCATTTATACATTTAAAATGTTAACACCTTTTCTAAACAGAATTTGAGACATCACAGTTTACAAAGGAGATGACTGGCAGAGAGTAGACTGAAAGTGAGCATGGGTGCATGCCTGTGTGAAGATCTGAAGAACAGAGATGTGGTGAAATGTTACTGAAGGGCGTGGTTGGGAAGAACTGTCTATAGGGAGGGAGTTTTCAGACACGATGAAAGCAGAAAGGAGATAAAACCACAATTCCCTGTCCACAGATGCACAGAGAGACAAATTACAATAGTTTTCAAAAGGAAAAAAAATGGTTTTGAGGGTTTCCTAATAAACTCGGGCAAACGATGGAATGGGTCTTATACATTTTGCAGTGATCAGAAAAGTAAGTTGAGTGTGTATCGGAAGGTGGGGCTGCTAGGATGCGTAGTCCATAAAGGATGTAGGCAGAGGAATACAGCCAGGTGGCTGAGTGAGCAGGCATGGGTGGTGGAAGTAAGGCTTCTTAGCGTCAGTCCTTCCTGACTTGGGACCAGGCACACAGGAAACTGAATGTGGCAGCTGCCCATTGCCTTAACTCTTGAGATGTCTGGCTTACGGCAGAAAGAACTCTAGCATCATGCTCACGTACCACTGAGTAACAAACCACACAGTCCTTTCAAAATATGTGTGGTTCTTTAAATGTGTCTTTTTCCTTTAAACAAGCTGGTTTTCTTCTTAATCCTCGTAGTCTCTTAGAAAGTTCTCTTTGTGGTATTCACTCCCAGAAATAACAGGAAAGACATCCTCCAGCTTTGCTCGTTTTCCTTGACATTACGGTTGCTTGAAGATGATGTTGTACAAACAACAGAAGGACTGAAAGGAACACTGACTTTGCATCCAGTTCTCATACTTAGCTCCAGGGCACATGAAACTCCTACTCAGAAACAAGTTCTTTTGACCAGGGCCTTGCTTTTGGGTTATAAATGGGATTTGTATCTTAGAAATGAAATAAATTTTGCTGCATTCTTCTTCTGTAATTCTAGAAATTACAGAAGGTATTATAATTCATTTCATTGATGTATTCATGGGGTGCTTATATAGATAATACTGTAATAATAGAGAAATGGTTTTCCTCAAGACCTATGCACTGCTAATTTCAAAATATTTTACATTTCCTCACTCTTCTTATAAAATATCACTCACTGGTGTTTTGAAAGGTGATACTTTTTATGAATGTTTAATTGTGATCTTATAATTCAAAGGTTTTTACTTGTTACTTATATACAGTGTTAGATTTCATCATTGAAACAGGGGTGTTAAAGTAGTGATACACATTATAATACGACCTAAATGATTCTAGATTGGTAAATTGTGTCCTTACAAGTCCCTAAAAACTTTCATAGAGACAAACATCCAGAACTGTAAGAGTCTAGAAACCAAGGATATAGGCTTATATATCCTGTGCCACTTGAATTTAGCAATTCATTCAATGTCTCTCAGCATCTGTGCTTGCCACTTTAAAGGACTCACATTTGCTAGATGTTCCTTCTAATGCTAAAGTTCTCCAAGTGACTGCATGCCCAAAGTCAGAGGATAATAACTGTAAAAACAATTTATTTCTTCCAGAAAATAGCAACTGCACTAAATGGCTGGATCATAAAACACAGGAGGCACACACACAGGAAAGGACACAGTGTGACTTAGACTGGGGTGCAGTCCCTTACCCATTATGGGCCTGAAGCAGTTTGTGTTCTACTTTCTGCCAGCTTCTTTGCCCTAACATGGTGCCCCTTTGATGGAGCTGTGATAGAAAATAAGCCATGCAGATGAGTAAGAACTCCTGAGACTGGATTCTGACAATCCTCAAGAGACATTCGTTGTGGCCTTTATTGTTGATTGAAGGTTATTATGAAGGTTAAATGTCTAGTTCAGTGGGGGTGCTCCATAGGTTATACCTGGTTTGGGTGATATTTTTAATTTTTATGAAAAGCTGTGCAGACACATGTATTTGAAGCTCAGGAGTATAAATCTGCACAATATGTGCAGAACTCTTACTGGACCTGTTCCAAACCCTTCTCGATCTCCCCAGAGGTTGCTATTTTACTATATTTTTGACAGCAAAGAGCCTAGTAATCAGAATATTCGCCAGTTGTGTAACTTTAATGATATTTTGGACAGAGTGGCAATGTGGGATAAAGGAAGTCAGGTGTGGTGTTGGGTATTCCCTGTGGGATGCAGATTTAAAAGCTTATATCCACTTTCATGTTGTTATTGTTTGTTGGTGTGACCTGAGCCCGTGTCAACTCACTAAGCTCTACATCTCTCTGGGATCTGTAGTCTATAACAAAAGTCTTTCAGATGTGTTTGTTTTCCCCCACCTCTCTCCCCAGCCTATTGATTCCTATTGATTCCAGAATCCTATTGATTCTGTTGTTCATGTTTAGATGGCAGCTTTTCAGAAAAGTGCACTTTCTTGGCAGCTCTGTTCTTACTTACTGGTGAGGACCCCTGTTCTGAACCAAGGTTGAGTTTCTGAAGTAGGAATTCAACTTTCCTTGTTCTGACATGCACAATGCCCTGAACTCAGGGATTTCCTGCCCATAAGTGCTTCAGACTTCTCCAGGCTTCATCTAAAATCTAGAATATGAAACTAGAGCATGACCAGGTGCAAACCCTGTGGGAACAAGTCTCAGTTCAGGGAACTGTTTGCCGTGTGTGTGTGTGTGTGTGTGTGTGTGTAGCTTGCAGCTTGCATGTGTGGTCTAGGATAGTCACCTTTGGTGAAGAAGCTCCCTCCTTATATGGGACAAAGTCAACCTGGGAAGAAAAGGAAGTGGGTTGTGGGCAGGAGGTGGTGGCAGAGATTCTAAATTTGAACTTGACTTTAGGACATTGTGGAGAGAAGCTTGGCCATGCAATAGAATGGAGCACATCCCAGACAACTGGACAGCTGACTTGTAGCTCTGAACATGTGAACCCAGGGATGCAATTCTCCTTTGCAGTCTCCTGCCATGTCTACACATGCTGGGCAGGTTTCTCGGATGTGAGGTGATTACTACTGGCACTTGACCAACAGTGCTAGGGAAGGCTTTGTGCTTTCTAATTCTCATAACTTAGCTGACTATTCTATGATTTCAATGGTCTCCTTTAAAAGGCCCTGCAGGTAGAATAGAAGCTTCCTGCAGAGGAATCAACTACCATTGTGGTGATCACTTATAGCTCTCTAGACCCAGCTAGACTAGTGATCCCACCTCACTCCAAATAGCTTCAGGCATAGTGCAGAGTATCTCAGTCTCACAAACATGATATTTAGTTATCTCTAGACTCTAGTCTAAGACCAACTTCTTGTTGTATTCTGAATCCTGTTGTTTTAAATGAAAATATATATTACTGAAACTCATGTGACTAGTGTTAGGATGTACTTCCTTTAGATGAGATGCCAACTCATGTAGTCAATACTATATATTATTAGTACAAATACCAAGATCAGAAATAGATCACTCTATCCTTAAAGCCCTTGCTAGTATTTGGTAACAGGCACTTATTTGGTTGCCAACAGTTTATTCCGAGGACAACCCTGGTCACAGCCACACCAGCAGTATCAGAAGAACAGGGCTGAAGTTAACTTGTCCTTGCTTTCAGAGCATACCCTCAGCTCTCAAGAGTCCACCAAAAAGCTTCTAGAATTTAACTGAGAAGAAAAAAAAGAATCTTTGAAAAAGTGTATCCTACCACCAGCCAAATCAAGACTAAGGAAGAAGAGAAGTCTCTGAATCTCCAAGGCTGAGTCTTGCTAATATTCCAAATTAAATGATTTGTCACACACAGCAGCACTTGATTTCAGCTTTCAGCCTAAAAATAATGTCTACCATGAATATATCTGCAAGGCTTAAAAGATCCACTGAAGTCAGTTCTTCCAGTACAACAGCAATGAAGAATAAACTGTACACCTGCCACCCATTCCTGTGAGGCAGCACCCACTCTTCTAAGTTACCAGAGTCAAGTCTCTACTGTGGATAACTAAATATGCTCATCACGTGACTGTTTGTTACAAAGTGTGTTATATCTGCCTTACTTCTGGGATGGACTCTGGTGAGACCGAAGGACATCGAGGATGCCACATGAAACAGCAACAGGACAACAGACAAGGCATCATTATAACACCAGGCACTGCAGTCAGAGGTGCTCAGCGCTACTGTTACATAGACGGCTTTCAGAGGCAGGATGCAAACCACGGAGTAATAATTCAGGGTTCAGTGAATCTGTGACTTTCCCCTTCATTTAGCTGTTCTGGTGAATAAATTTGGATTTAATTACAAAATTGTATTCGTACTAATGTCATGATAGTAGAGGTGAAGCTGGAGAATAAAGGAAACGAATGGAAAGGAGATGGATGAGGGGAGGAGCAGGGAGTGGAGGGAGATAAGCTCCCCTCCATTGTACACTCGGATGGAAATGGCCTCTTGTAACCTTGTGCATATTTGTTTTTAAAGAAAAGGGAGGGGATGAAGAGATGGTTCAGAAGTTAAGAACACTCGCTGTTCTTGCAGAAGGCCTGGGTTCCGCTCTCAGAACCTGCATAGGACATCTGTAAACCACCTGCAACTCCAGGGACAGGGGATCCAACATGATTTTTTGCCTCTGTAGATACTACTCTGTGCACGTGGTACTCACACTAACACACAGGTACTCATATGTAAAACTAGATACAAATTCAATGTTTTTAAAATGTCTTGCAAGTGCAGGTCTGTATGGTGGGGTTGAAAATCAGCCTCTGTTCCCTTGGCTCAAAGAAACATTTGCAGTTTCGTTGCTGTCTTGATGCATGCCCTTGGTGTCCTGCAAGAGCTGCGCAGCTGCCGAACAAGGCTCTCACTTGTTTTCGTCCAGTTTCTCTGTTAATTACTTCACATGACCAGGGAGAAAGAATGTTAGCAACTAAAGCTCCAATTGTTTTGTTTTGTTAGCAGGCACACCATATATATGAAATAGTTCTAACAAAGAAATGTCCCAGTTCTAGAACCAGCTGACCTGTGTGCAAACTCAGAATGGTCACTCAACACGGATTTAGACTTCTATCTTATATCAAACTAGAATAAAATAGTACCTATGCCATAGGTCTACAAGAGACAATTAATTTACAGCACTTAATATAGCAAGGGCTCAATCATTTAAAGTTGGTAATTATTTCCAAACTAGAACAAGATGCCAAAGGGACCACACAGATTTGAAATTATAACATCTGATGAAAAGCCTATAATTTTTCTAAATAAAATATATTATTAATGTTATTTACCAGGAGACATGAAGAAATCTAATTAGTCAAAATCTCATTTATTCAAAAAATACCTGAGAAACGAGAAGTAAAAGGGGACCCATGTAATAAACGTCCCACAAAATATATAAATGTGTGTGAAAGCAATATCTATGAACTAGATCAGGCTTAAGTGCAAATACTAGATGTTTACTATGATATTCTATAGGGGTAATCCTGAGTCTACTCCTTAATCAGTACTGTTATTCTTTTTCAGGGAGAAAAAATATTTCTAACATGGTCCTGTTAGAGAGGCAGCATTCTGGAAGCTTGCTGCGGTAGTCAGCAAGCAAAGCACAGGGAGAGAGATGCCCAAGTCAGGGCCACATGCACAGCATTCATTCCCAGCCACAACCCACACCCACACTCAGTAGAAAACACAGAAGGAAAGCTAGCCCCTTCCTTGTGGGTCAGCTTTGCATTAACACTGAGCAGGAAGGGAATGAGAGACAGAGAATGTCCTCGGAGATGGCAGTGGGGCACAGACAAAAGGATGTGACACAAGTTAATAATCATAAAACATCTTCTAACATATCTGCTAGCATAGCAAATCTTTATGGTTTTATGATTTGATGTTACTTTTCAAGAAAAAAGGACAAATTAGACACACACATATGTAATTTTATATATTAGTGCTATTCAAGAGAATTGATTCTTTAATGTGTAGCACAGGATAGTGGAAGATGTGAATTGCTAGAGACCTGTTATAACTGGTTCATAAGCTCCAACATAAAATCTTTGCAGATATAATGATAACTGAGAGGTTCTGGGTATGCTCCAGCTATACTCTAGTCCTGGATCCAGCCAGAGTGGGAGGATCATGTAGGCATACCCCTTCACAGCAAGTTGACTTAGATATTGGTTAGGGCATGATCTACACAAACAGTTACACATTCCATTCAAAAATAAGACCTCAGCAGCACTTAGTTACAGCTCCTTTTTTTTTTATGTGATTCAATAATAAACATTTGCCGAATTTCAAATATGGACCTTGTCTTGTACACGTGTCTTTGCCAGCTGGAGTCACGTAAACTTTATACTCCTGTAGTAGATATAGTGACAAGACAACAAACATCTTAGAAGTCTTGGGATCAAGACAGAGCTTCCAGGGACTCTTATGGAAGAGTTGGGGAAAGAATTGTGGGCCCTGAACAGGACAGGAACTCCACATGAAGACCAACAGAATCAACTAATCTGGACCTTTAGGGGCTGTCAGAGATGGAACCCCCAATCAAAAAATATACATGGGCTGGATCTAGTGCCCCTAGCCCTGCACATATGTAGCAGATGTGCAGCTCAGTCTTCATGCGAGTCCCCCACCAACTGAAGCAGGGGCTGTCCCTAAAGTGTTGTCTATCTTTGGAATCTGTTCCCCTAACTGGGCTGCCTTGTCTGGCCTCAGTGGAAGAGGATGCACCTAGGCTAGCCCTGCAAATATTTGATGTACCAGGGTCGGGGGATACCAGGGGTTCTCCATCCTCTCAAAGGAGAACAGAAGGGGGATGGGGGAAAAGTCTGTTAGGCGTGAAAAGAGGGGTAGTTATCGGGATATTAAATAAATAAATAAAGAAAGAAAGAAAGAAAGAAAGAAAGAAAGAAAAGACCCGAGCTTCAATTTGTACGAACTGAAAATTTGAAACCTCAAATGGCATTATAGATAGTTCTCCTCTTGTGTTTCTGAGCATGCTATTTACAGCACTGTGAATTACCCTCCTCTCTTGTCAAACGTCATCTGTCTTACTCATTATTTTGAAAGCACACATATATACATTCACTGTTCATATGGTGATTTTGAACTTTTCATAAAAGTGAATGACTCACAGGCAATTCATGTGTCTCAAGCACAATGGAAACCTGTGCAGGTGGTTGTTGTGTGTCACAAACTCGGCCTGCTCTGTGTATTTTTTTCTAATTAGTCACATATCCTGTAACAGTTAAGGATGTCTATGAGGAGAAATATGAGTTACGCTAGGATTGCTTTTAGCCTGACCTATGGTGAACTTAAAAGATTAAAATACTCCCTAGAGAGAAAATTGTTCAGTGCATAAAGTAGACATACTCATTTCTCTCAAGGCAACAGGATACATTTAACAGCAAGGAAAAGGGAGTTTACCGGATATATCCTGAGTGAAGCTCCCTGCTGGTTTGTTGTTTTTAAGGCCCAGTTATTTTGCCTATAAGACTTGTCTGGAAGGAAAGGCCATCCAGAGATTGCCCCACTTGGGGATCCATCCCATCTGCAGACACCAAACCCTGACACTCTTGCTGATGCCAAGAAGTGTTCCCAGACAGGAGCCTAGAATGACTGTCCCTAAGAGGCTTTGCCAGCATCTAAGACAGATGTAGATACTCACAGCCAACCATTGCACTGAGCCCGGAGACCCCAATGAAAGAGTTAGGAGAAGGACTGAAGTAGCAAAGGGGTTTGCAACCCCATAGGAAGAACAACAATACCAACCAGACTTCCCAGAGCTCCCAGGGACTAAACCACAAACCAAAGAGTATACATGGAGGGATCCATGGCTTTGGCTACATATGTAGTAGAGGATTGCCGTATCTGGCATCAGTAGGAGGGGAGGCCCTTGGTCCTGTGGAGGCTTGTTGCCCCAGGGTAGAGAGATACTAGAAGGGTGAGGCAGAAGAGGGTGGGTGGGGGATGGGGGATTGAATGGGGCGTTTGTGGAAGGGAGACCAGGAAGGGGGACAACATTTGAAATGTAGATAAATAAAATAATCAATTAATAAAAAAGAAAAAAGAATAAAAGGCAGCAAGCAAGAACTATTCAAAACCATATTTGGTCATGAGACCTTCCTGGTAGAAGGATTGAAAGGATTTAACTTAGACTATAGTTGGTATTCCAGAATGATCTCTTAGGACAAACTATAAAGCCATAGTGTCTTATATTTAATTTTCTTTGATAAACTTTAGTTATATCCAAAGAAACAATATTTTTCCAAGGTTGACTTAATATGAAAAAATGAACATGAGAAAGCAGTTTTCATAATAATGAAAGTAATAGGAATTATATGTGCTTAAGCAGTGATTAGAAAGGGTATTAACAACTAGATAAAGAAAATGTACTATGGTCAGTGGCAAGAGAGTCAAAGGAAAGAATACTATGTCTACAAGCTCCTGGTTATCTGAGACTGAGGAGGAGAGGAAGGACCTAACGAGGATGGTCACAGAGTACGGGCACCAGCATAGCATATTTCCGTGTCAAGGAAGACAGCCTAGAAAGCTGTGTACTGTTCAATCCCTATATGACATTCAGGAAAAGGCCAAGCTTCAGAGAGAGTTGAATAATGAGTTATTGCCAAGGGATTATGGGAAGAAAGGGACAACAGAACAAATGAAGAGCAAGTTCTGAGTGGTGACGCTGTGGCTCTGTATAATACTATAATCGTCACAGTGCATATCAAAATTCACAAAGATTTATAGAGAAATGATAATGTAATGTAGGGGATGGGAAACCCCAGGATGAAATGTACAATGTAAGCAAAGACTGTAACTGTTAGAAATGTAGGAATCACCCTCACTAAAGATGGTGAGGAGAAAGTTACTTAGCAGAGCACTTCGAAAATGATGGGGGGGGGGGGGTTGTCTGTAACACTGAGAAGAAGAGAGGACTCCAGTTGATAAAGCTGTTTCTCACAGGGGTAGAAGTTTTCATACAACGTATACTGATAGTGAAATGGATGATGGGTAATAGAAGCTATGCCTCTTCCTGATGAAACAAGAGGCTACAGGTAAGTAAAGAAAGAGTTAGAATACCGTACACTGGGTTAGTGAAGAAGAATGAGCTAAATGTATCTCAGTGGAGATAGAGATGCCAGCATTTATAGACAGGTGGATAGTCCCCATATTCATCTGAGAGGACTTAGAAGCAAAGGAAATGAAGTAGAGATGACAGGCAAGCCCACAAGCTGAATTCTCATCTCCCTGCTGATGGGAGTATGGCATTCTTGGAGAAATGTGTGATTCTGGTAGTGTAGCAAGAGATCATATAAGATTAGAGTATCCTGTAGTGCCATAACATAAGGAAGTACTCATGAGAACAAAGCACAGAGTAGAGTACCCTATAGTGCTATAACGTAAGGAAGTACTCATGAGAACAAAGCACAGTGATGGAGTTAGGTCAAAAGGATACAGGAGTCAACTGAAAAAACGAGAACTGAAAAAATCTGAGTAGACAAACCAAACAATGTCGCTGGATTATAATCCAAAGCACAAAATAATCTCCATGAGTCCATCCTGGTAAAAATAAATGATCAAATAAACTAACAAATGGGGGAGAGGGAATGGTCTCTTGCAGAAACATTCTAAATATTTTCTGCAGATAGTCTGTTCCTCAAGACATAAAACATCCTGTTGCCTTGAATCCGGGCTGAAGGGAGGAAGACAGAAAATAGTTTTACAGCAGAGACAGGTGACAGTGTCAGTGGGGTATTCAAGACAAACATCAACAGAGATATCCGCAACTGACTTCACTGACAGCCTATCCTCCTGACAGATGTATAGAAGGGACTATTAGCATCTATTTTTCTCCCCCAAACATAACCCTAGTCTAACCATAGGAAAAACAAACTAACGCAATTCAGAAGCCATCTTACCATTACGCCTCAAACTATGCTGGGGACATGACACAAAAAGTCTCATTTACTTTCGGTCCTTTGTTTCACTCATACATATTCTATATCTCAGTCTTAAATATACTATTACTCAAAACTTGAAGGTAACCTGCTCACAACTCAATTTCTCAACATCAAACTGAATACTAAGCACATTTCAGTGGCCCAGAAAGCAAGCTGCAGTGATGGAGACAAGAAGCAGTTGATTTCATAGGTCAGAAGGAAGGAAGCACTCCTAACCACTGTTTTAAGACTTCAGCCCTTCTGTATAAGGTAATAGGAAGTTTTTGAGTAAGGGATCCAGGTCAATCTAAAACAGTGGTTCTCAACTTGTGGGCTGCGAGCTCTTTGGAAAACCTGTATCTCCAAAAATATTTACATTGTAATTTATAGCAGTAGCAAAATTACAGTAGTGAATTAGTAATGGAAATAAGTGCATGGTTGGGGGGAGGGGAGGTCACCATAGCATGAGGAACGGTCACAGCATTAGGAAGGTTGAAAACCACTAGTCTAAAATATCAAATTGACTTCTCAACTAATTCAGACAAGAGACACACAATAGAGGATGGGTTTGTGATAGCCAAGTGTTAATGAAAGGCTGGACATGCTTTTATGGGTCAGGAAAATAGCAGTCATTTCTTCTGTGGTAGTCCCCTCCACAGTGACGTGGATCTGAATACAATGGGGGTTTAGAGGGCAGAGCCATGGGGGTGCAACACATGGGAAGTGGACATGGCCGTTCTTCTGCTTCATGCTCCTTTCCTTGGTGTGATACCTTTGTGTTGTACAACAGACCCACGACATTTAAAAGAATAGTAGGGGAAAACTTGTAAAACTGTCATATTATGAGGGCTCTGGAAGCAAAGCACCACAAGCCTGGTGTCTTAGAATACCAGAGATTTGTTGTCTCCGTTGCAGAGGCTGTGCATCTGAAATAAGGGTGTTGCCTGGACCATGCTCCCTCTGAGCTCTCTAAGGAAGACTCTGTTCTTGCACTGTCCCTAAATGCCACCTAGTTTTGCAGTTTATAGCACCGTCACTCTGATGGCCACATGCTGTGCTCAATGTCAGGCCCTTTTTAATAAGACATGAGCTGTACTGAACCCAGGACTCACCCTATTCAGAATAACCCCTGCATTATACTTTACATCTGCAATACTCATGTCCAAATAAGGGTACATTCGGAGAGACAGCAGGCTTACCATTCCAGGGTGTGAAATTTTGAAGGACAATATTCAACCCATAGCAAACTATATACAAAGACTTGGCCATTGCTGTGGAAAGAGCTGTCCTTCTGGTTGATGGGCCTCTGCTGAGACTTCCTTCTTTGAACTATGAAATAATCAAACCAGTGTTCTGGACCAGAGCATGTTGAAATCAAAACAGTGGCATAGATCTGAAGTGGATTGATTGTAAATAGTTCCCAAAGGTTCATTGTCTTTCTAGAAATAGCTCATTTTGTTTATTGAAATGCTCATCTTCTTCCTTCAAAGAACCTTCTAATTCTTTCAGTGCACATCTAAGATGCTTCTTAAAAATCCTAATTCCCCTTTAGTCTTGTGACGGACCTTAAGGAAGGGAAGTTTGTCAAACATCCAGACAAATAGAAATTTTATTGTAAGTAAATGTGTTTGAAATGTATTTAGATTATTATTTTGTGATACAGATTCTCACTGTGTAACCTTGGCTGTCTCAAGACTCAGAGATACATCTACCTCTGCCTACAAAGTGCTAGGATCAAAGGCACTTGCCACTATCCCCAGCTGAATTATCTTTGTAAAAACATGATTCTTCATCATTGAGGTACCTTTCTTATGTCTTAAAACTTGCTCACATACAATTCAAGTTGTTTAATATGAAAAAAGTTGAGGATTAATTCCACGTTATTTGTTCAGATACTGAAAATTGACCCTAAGTCATACATTATGTATACGTTTTAAGTTCCATATTAACATTATTATGAAAAGAAGTTTCTTCATTTGAATATTATTATTCACTGTGGAATTGAACACACAGTTGAGCAAACATTCTGAAAAAAAGTCCAACTGCTCATTTTTAAAAGAGCCCAGCTAGTAAGTAGATAATGCATTATGCTGTTAAAGATGGATTTATTAATATTTTTGGTTTGTGTGTATCCCAACCTGAGTCTACATGTACTACGCATAAATTGCCAGAAGAGGCCAGAAGAGGGCATTAGATCCTACGGAACTGAAGTTGCTGGTGGTTGTGAGCCACCTGATATGGGTGCTAAAAATAGGACCTGGGTCTTCTCCAAGAGCAGGATGTGTTTTTAACCACTGAGCCATCTCTCCATCCCTCAATGAGTTTCAGTTTTTAAATGTCACATCAAACTAAGAATTCTATAGTCTACATCATTGAGAGTGTGGAGGATCATACTCTCCAGAAAAGAAAACAGATGGGATGAGAAGTCTTTCCCTTAAACAGCTGACATCATTAAGGTTTTCTTACAAGGCATTCTGGCAAAACAAAGAAGACCCTATCTAGCAAGTACCCATGTTAACCTTTAAAGTCTTCTCTGCTCTGATGGTGCAATGTTTCTCTCAGTAAAAAGGCCACTTGATCAGATCACTTCTGCTTTCTAACTTGATATAATTCCAAAATGGGCTTCAGGGTTTTGCATATTTTACCCCCTACCCCCAACCCCATCCCCAAGAGTCTAGTAAGGACACACAGATGCATTGTTGATACATACATATTTGTTTTGGCAAATCTCCTTCATTTCTCTTTTTATAAGATATCATTTAGTATTTAAGTGTTTTGTCTTTTACTAATATATATGAAAAACATTCTCAATAAAGGTTGTAGTTTCCCCTGGAGGTTATAAATACGGGGAGGCTATATGAAATGAGGGTATCTGACAATGGTACCTGGACTTCCTTTTCTCCTAATTTTTGAACAGCTGAGAGGCTGAGGGCTAGCTGAAGGGACTAATAGAAATAAGTCCTGGAGTCATGCACATGGAACTGAGTCTAACCCTGCTGCTCAAAGCTTGTAGGGACCCATTTCAGTCCTGGTCCGAAGGTGATTACCATCTACCTGCTTCTGATGCAGACTTAGGATGGAGAAAAAATGGTTTGAATTTGGAAGGGAAATTTGCCCTGCGTATTCTCTTTACATTTTAAAATGATGTAAATGGGTTTTGAAGTCAACTCAATGTGTGTCAGAGTCTCTGAGAAGTTGCATTGGTAGCATCGGGGAGTTGCCAAGTTCACTTGCCCAAAGAAGGCTTCAACTGAAGGTTACTAAGAAACATTTTTGATAAATTAATTCCTTTTCACTATTTGTCCCTTGGAGCCCAGCATTTCTGAAATAACTAAACTGTCAGTGTCTGAAATAAACATCTTTATGTTACTGTCTCCCCTTACCAAAGGGATTAAAATGTACATTTATTTTGTGGATTTTTGGTTTCCATGTCATTTGTTGCTTATATATCATTATGTACTAATGAAGAAGCATGCAGAAGATGGATGTCTCAAGAAGGTAAAGATTATTAGAGATTCCCTTGCTTAGTGTTTTCTCTGCATTAATAGATGCTGAGGTTAGCGTTGTACTCATGTGATTGTGGTTAGAATTCATGACAGCATTTTATGGCACTGAAGGCTGAAATTCACCTTTAGCGTGGCACTGCGAGTCAAAAGCAAAGCTCTTAGTATCTCTGCTATACTGGCCTCCACAGTCTCCCTCTCCCTTCTAGTTTAAGACTGAAATAGACAGGAAAGGAATAGTTACAAATCAGTGACTAGTAATTAGAGTGGGTGTTTGCCTACAATAAGTTACTGTTTGCTAAAGTCCTGGATTGTCACTGTTCACTGTCATAGTTCCTGACTGCATGATTGCCTAACTGTTCAGCCTAGGCAGGAGAGACTAATTTCTGAAAAATGCAAGTGTGAAAAAGAGTTCTTAGGCTGGTTCCAGGTCACCACCCTCCTGGGATTTGTAATGTCAAACAGTTGGTCAGTTTCTTTACTCTCCCCTGTGAGCTCTTAGGTCCCAGGCAGGTTGATCTGAGGCAAGATAAGCTGCCTCATTAAGCACCTGACCTTAGACTCAAGGTTTGTGGGCTTAGGTTCTTGCCTTAACTATCAAAAACAGACTCCTGTTCTTGAAGTCTGTAGGTAGATATGAGTTTGTTCTGAATTCAGGTAGCCAGCTCTAACCTGAAGCTGCCAATAGGAACAGCAGAAACCTATGGTTTTGGAATTGAAGGGTATATGATATAATACTGATCGCCATTACATCATGAGTGAGACATGAAATATAAATTTATTGAGATCGTCTGAATCTCCTTGCTTTCCTAGATGCTAATTTTTATTTTTTTTATTATAATGATTTTTTTAAACAGACAGGACACATTAAGAATAAACTATAATTTTATTATATAAAATGCATGCATATCACAGTTAGGTTGTTAACATCTAGTCTTTTGTTTTCCAGTCTCATTTTTTATGTATGTTTATATTCAATTATTATTGTTTGTACCTTTTAACTAAACCATTTAATGAGTCATAAATTTCATAATAAAATAGCTTGAGCATAACACCATTGTGAGAGTAATTTGGCAGCAACATTTCCATTTCTTGAGAGGCTATTAATGTGGTCAGCTTAGTCAGGTGTGGTTTGTTTCTTTGATCTCTCTGAGGAGGTGAATGTTTTGCATATGCATATATATATGTACATATGTACATATGTATGTATGTATATATGTACATATGTACATATACATATGTATATATATATAAAATCATTATCATTACTGATTTACTGAGTAATTCAGATATAATAAAGTTCTAATTACCCTCCACTTATTAACTTAATTAATGCAATAAGCAGCACTATTTACTACCATATGTCACTAAGGAAGAAACTAAAATAGTTTTCTCTACTCTCACTGTAATGCATAGAAAGTAGAATAAGAATCCCAGCAGGTTGAGTCCAAAGCCTTTGTGTGTCTCCACTCTCTTTAAGCAGGTCTGCTCTACACCACAATGATTTCCTTCCCTTAGCTTTTTTGCTTCAAGTTATCATGAGTCAATTTGAGTATACTTGGATGTGATCTTTCTCAATTTTATCACAGTGATTATTCACAAATCTTGTCACATTTAAAATATTTTTTGGAAGAATTAAAATATATATGACTCAAGCTGGATTAAAAGAGTGGGTTCCAAAGTCAGCCTATATCAGAATTGCCAAAGCCCATTGTGAAGCCTGACTTGCTCAACACTAGCCTGTCTCTGATGCTCTGGAAGGTTCTAGAATTTTCACTCTAAGTTCCCAGGAGAGGCCCTAGGACTAAACCTTGAGAAAACCCGTTGTTCTTCAAAGTCAAGATTTGTCCAGCCTTCGGTTGGCTGAATCCAGTTTCCCCAGCTCTATTTCTTTGCATTTTTGTGAGTCACTATCCTCTCAGGGCATCTTCTTACGCTACAGGCACTAGTTTCGTGCACTGGATCTATATGCAAAAAGGAATTACCCAAGACAAAGGAATCTAGCTCTTTTATTAATTTTCATAAGAACAAAAATTACTTACCAAACTTCTAAAACTTCTCCTTTGGATCTGCATTAATACTACATCATTTCTTCATTCTGGACAGATTCTTGTTCCTTGTTGTATGTATGTGTATGTCTATGTGTACGCATACACTTGCCATAGTGGAGGTCAGTTTTCTGTGGGAATCAGTTCTCTCCTTCCATCACATGGGTTCCAGGGATGAACCCAAGTTTTCAGATTTGGCAGCATGAACCCTTATCTAATGAGCCATCTCACTGCCCTGGAAGTGCACACTTTTAACCAGTGCTGGCAATACCTAACAAGATTATTTTTTTCCTGAACAAACCACGTAACTGCCTAGAACCATTCTCATTTTCAATGGACACTGAACTTAGGGCCTTGTGCACACTGGACAAATGTGCACACTGGACACACCACTGACTTACATCCCAGTCTAATCTAAAATCTCAACTTAGTTATAGTAGTTATCAGTAATTTATGGGGTAATTTAGTTTAATATGAGCTATAATTCATAAGCATTATCTAATTTTATACACTTGCTAGCCAGGACTAATTAGGTCATATTATTATGTTTATTATGTATAAATAAGAATTATATAGTATTTATGCTATTATAAAGCAGTATGTAACATCTAAGTGACTATAGCAATACATTTTCTTGATAACTACATACTATATACCTTAGTATAACTCATAATACTAATTTGTTTTAGAAATTATCTCTATGAAATATATAATCAAAATAATAACTAATGTCAGGGAGCCATGTTGACATTTATGGTTGTTATCATATACAGTTTGCTTCATTAAACCTATACTTAAGTGCTTACTATGTATTATTATGTGTCATATACAAAATCATTCATGTAATGTACGTTTATGAATTTACTTTGAGTACATGTATATATGTCTACTCACACACATACAGGCAAACACACATACACTCAAAAAAAAGAGAAAATAATCTCTGTAAGGCTCTTAACACAATGTTTAGCTCCTAATACCTGACAATAATATTAACTCTGATTAATATGTCTGTTTAATACAATGTAGCAGATATTTATTGAGGAACCATTACTAGTGAAACATCGTTCAAGGAAATAAGTACTTCTTTATACAACAGGCATTATTAAAGAGCATGTATTAAGCACTAGATCCTCTAATATCAGCTATTCTCAATATACTCATTACAGAGGTAATTTCTCAAGCTAATTAGTCATGTAACTTATTTCTTGATAGCAGTAAAGGGTGCTATCAATGCCAAAATCAACAGTCCATTTTAAAGGCTTCAAGGTTCTCTGTAACAAAAGCTGAGTAAGCCATGACTCATAATCTGGAAATTTCTATTTGAAGGCTTTATTATCTCCCTTCATTATCTAGGGTGTGGGAAAGGCCTGTAGCAGTGGGCAGCCTGCAGGGGAGGAGTTCCGTCCAGTTTCCAGAACTCACAAAGTGAGTGAGAAGTGCATAGATCAGGTTCTCCTGAAACAGAACTACTTTTTTCTTACTCAGGGAGTAAAAAAACATGCTCGGGACTGTTAAAGCAATGTGTCGAACCTTAGCAATCTTCCCCAGGTTCTAGCTGAGATAGCCATGCTTTAAAACCTGGTAAACTAACCTCTTCTGTCTTGCAAGCAGACACTAGAGTGCTTGCTACTCTGGTCTCTGTTATATTTGTGGTGGGGGCGAGGGTGTGGATTGAGGCTTCATTTTGAAGCAGAAATGTTGTCATTGAAAGAGATTGGTTTTCCAGTGGACCACAAAGCTTAAATTGTTACTGCTATGTACTCATGTAGTACTGTGGCCTTGGTCAATATCTTAACAGTTCTGAAACAGTTTCTTGTGTTTTAAAACATAGTTATTATCTACTTAGTGGATCTTTTGGGAACAGTGAATTATGTTGAAAATAGGGAAAAAATATCTCAGTGCCTGGCACAGGTAGATTTTCTCAAAAGAAAATAAAGAACAAAAACAAAACAAACAAGCAAAACCACTAGAAAAGGGGGTTGGGAAATAGTTCATTGTGCAAAGTGTCTGCTATACAGTCACGAGGAACTGAGTTCAAATCCTGCACCCATGTAAGTGACAGGCTTATGTGGCAGCCTGCCTGTGACCTCAGAACTTGAGACGCAAGGACAGGGCATCCTCAGAGCAAACTGGCTAGCTAGACTGTGAAATAGTGAGCGCTGGGTTCAAACAAGAGACCCTGCCTCTGTGAATAAATAGATAATGGTTGAAGAGGACACCCATCAATCTCTGCTCTCTACATTCACACATACGTATGTATTAGCATGTACATACATGCACAGGTGCACACATATATGTATCCACAAACATACAAACACACATACACCCATGCAAAGAAAAATTATTAGTGAGTGTATGCCATGCTAAATACTATTTCCAATGCCCATGGAATTTACATTTCAAAGACTATTTAGAGAGCAAAGATTCCCCCATGAATAGTGAGCCCAGCTAAGGACAACAGGTCAGGCAAGGACTACGTGACCGGATGTGAAGGCATGTACTCCAATTAGAACCATGCTTCTCTCACTGCTGGGTCTGAAAGAAGGAGTCAGAATTACTTTTGAAATCATGATTGCATAATCCCTTAGACTTCCTATTGGCTTTAGCATGGAGAGCTCAAGAATCCTTCGCTTCATAGTTATCTGTGGATAACACACACAGTGTATGGGGCGTGGTAGAGTAGAAAAGAGTATGTGACCCGCCTTTCTTCTTCCTTTATCTACTCCATTTGTTCCAAGAGCTGAAGGAAACCTAAATTTACTTTTTGTCTCTACAAGGGCAACAGGCACAGGGCTTAGAGCCCACACGAATACTACCTACTCCAGACATCACAGATGTGTCCTCAGAGGTAGTCAGCTAAAGGAAGGAAGGGGCTTCATATGGGCCTGCTTCAGAGTTCTGCCATTCTAGCTCATGGTCCAGACAGCGTTTCTCCTTTTTGGCTATGATTTAACCCAAAATATATTTTCAAGATATATTTGATGCCCATTCAAGGCAATGGAAAATTCTGAAGTAAAGGAAAATGTTTCTGTTTCCTGACTCAGTTCCCTGTTTTATATGGAAAAATATTACCTGGAAGTAATATGGGTCTGAAACAGAGACAAGGACAAGTGTCAGCTTTAAAAACATTTGATGTTTTATAAAAATTTTATACATGGAAGAAAATATAAAATATAGAATAGATGCATGAAAAAATCTGACCCTCCCTTTCTTTTCTTATTTTTAATTTTATTAATGCTTATCCTAAACTGTCTGAATCTTTGCTGCTAGTCTTGGCTTTTCTAAGAAACCAAAAGCAGGTTCTTTTATTTATGTGAAATCTTTTAAAAACATTTTTTGAGATTATAATGCAATTACATCATTTTCCTTTTCTCTTTCCTTCCTCCAAACCTTCGATGTAACTCTCATCTTGCTCTTCAAAATCTATTTTTCTTTAATTGTTTCATATAGAGAGAGTGTTTGTGTGTGTACACATACGTGCATGTATATATTTCAAACTACATAAAAGCAACCTGCTCAGTCTGTATAATGTCACTGGTATGGATGTCCTTTTACTTACCATTTGGCGATGGACAACTTGCTCTTCCCTGAGGAAGGCTACTTCTCCAGCTCCCTGCATTCCTTTGTCACCTGGAGGTCTTTGTGCAGGGCTGTGACCTCCTGGATTTTCTCCCTTCCACATTAGCATGTCTATCGGTGTCAGCCTTGTTCAGCTCCTGTTCATGAGACTTCATAGGTGCAGCTTCTTACATTAGAAGGAGACATAATCTCACAGCAAACTTCCTGTTCCTCTGGTTCCTACAGTCTTTCCACACCCTTCTCTGCAATGATCCCTGAGCCTTAGATACAGGAGTTATGTTGTTGATAGTAATCAGCAGCTTCTAATTAGACTTAAGACCCACTCAACAAGTAGGAACCATAGCCAACTAACTACCCAGGGCTAATGAAGTCATGGGCACTGGAGGACGATCTACACCTGCCACCTTACTAAACTAGCATAATCCCTAACTACACTTTAAACACTTGTCCTTATATCCACAGATAAGTGTAATCCTAACCTCTCATCAAGGAAACTTCCCTTTGCAACAGATGGAAACCATTACAGAAAACCAAAACCCAATCAAAATGCAAAGTTGTGGAGCTCATTCTCCTGTGATAGACAACAGAGCTCCTGCGTCTAAAGCATGTTATATAAGTCCCATTTGAGAACCTCTCTATCCTTTCTATCTGCATTTTAAGAAATATCTAGAAGAAGCTAACCTTTGACCTTCAATTCAAAGGTTGGGTGCTGCTTAATTAGTACCTGGCAAGTCTCAAACATACAAACACACACTGGAGCAGATCCTTTGTTTGTGCTTTTATACCGCAGGGATTTGCTGTGCTTCCAGTTAAGTGTCCATGTTTGGGGCTAGATGCTGGAGATTTACACAGGCTTAAAATCCAGTGATGAAGACAGCAGTAATTTAAATAACTGTTACAAAACAAAGGATTAATGGCACAAGATACTTAAGGAACTTTGGTACCCAGTCATCTAGGAGCCAGGGCGAATTTTTTTAAAAAATACAGCTTAAACTGAGTAAGATGAACGATGTCGGTTATTTTAGAATGGAAATGAGGTCCTGAGCAGGACAGACAATGTGAGGAGAGAGGTTGGTGTGAAGATCTAAAAATAGACTAGCATGACTAAAATAAAAACAAGCAGTCAGGATGAGGCTGGCAAGGAGAACAGGGCCAAATCATGAAGGCTTTGAGTCATAGTAGGAGTCCAAACAAATGATTTTGAAGCTAGAAAAGGCAACCCATGAGAACAATTTCTTCATAGATTCTGACATGACCAGAATCCCATCCCATCAGGAGTTAGCT
Source organism: Rhynchomys soricoides (assembly GCA_019843965.1). Classification (NCBI taxonomy): domain Eukaryota; kingdom Metazoa; phylum Chordata; class Mammalia; order Rodentia; family Muridae; genus Rhynchomys; species Rhynchomys soricoides. The sequence goes on along the minus strand of JADRCH010000252.1, from coordinate 3,410,746 downwards.
GATAAAGGGAAATTAATTAAAGAATGATGTGATAGTCAAGCTCAGAATAAATGCAAGTTCATACAAAGAAGGCATCAGTTGTATCAGATAAATTTAGGAAGAAGTATTCCAGGACATTGATTCCTAAGTATATAGATAGCAGAAACCCTAACTGAAACAGAGAATACTTAAGGAAAAGTGACCTTGAAGGGTAGAGATGGCTCAATACCATTCCTACATAAATTGAACTGAAATGGCCTTGATATAGTCAGGTAGATATTTCAAAGAGAGAGTTGGTTGTCTGAGCCAAAAGCTGGGAATGGCTTTGTAAAACATGTTTGCAAATGTGAAGCCATTAGTGTGTCTGTGTTTTAAGCCTACAGAGTAGATGATGACACACCCTGATAGAGACGTCGCAAAATAAGAATCACAGAAAGACTGCTAAGGAATATCACCAAATAGAAGGGAAGGAGGGCAGCTCTCCTGTCTCTCCTCAGGTTTCAAAAATTCTACAAAGCATGCAGCATGTGAGCACATTCTAACTGGTGATAAGATATAATGGAACTAATATTATGTGTGGTGTTAGAGTGTCAGTGACAATCTACAGATGCTTTTAAAGCTAGATTCCAGCCCAAGAAAGGCATCTCTTGAGGTTCCTGGATGTGAAGAACACTCGGCCAGACGGTCTCACAGATGCTTTTTGGCTGTTTCATTGCCTTTCTCTCCCTCCTTTGGTGATGGTGTATTCAGGAGGGTCTACCCTGGTTACATGCCAGGCTGAGCAGTTTAAAGACTGCTATTCTTTATTAGATACTTTTCTCACTCACAATAGAGAGAAAAAAAAGAAGATGTATAGTCATAGTACTTGGAAATGGGATGGAATCTGCTTACCCTAGCCATGAGCTATAATTAGAAAGGCCAGAAATACCATAAGAGTATTTCAAGTCTCACTTTTCTCAAATATCTCATGAATGTTAAAGAATAACGTTAAAGGTCCTGGCAACAACTTTTAGATGTGCATAACAATTAAAGAGATGTTCTTTTCCTGTGCTTTTCTAGCTCAAATCATAGAGTCAGTCAGAGTGTGTTAAATTTGATAATGTCTCAAAGACAGAGACAGCTTCTTATTCAAGTTCTTTCTCCCTGGGATATTTTACACTTTCTAGAGGAGAAACATGAGATGTTAAGATGATTTATATGTTGCTATATATTTAAATAATATTCATACTCAGAGGAAAACTCAATTGGTTGTGCTGGTGTTAATAGGAAGCCAAGCCATGAGAAGTTTTATGCAGAAGGTTGACATGATCTGAATGCAGTTTGAGAATTAGCTCAAAAGTCACAGGAATTCCTACAGAAATGCTGTCAGTCAATGAATAAATTTTGGAAGAAGTACCAGGACCCGCTGATTCCTAAGTATATAGGTAACAGGATTTCTGAATGATGTACAGAATTTCCACGAGAAGATGTACATAAAGCAATGGTAAGCTCATACCACATGCTCACACATACTTTAGGGATGAAATGTTATGAAGTTTGAGTAACTAAAATCCACTTAGACTTTTTTGTTAAAGACTCAAAATTAGTTTCTAAGTTGCATATGTCACATAATCTCTGAGTTCAAAGAATCCTTAGTGCTAATTGGTGAATTTCTAAATATTTCTGAGACATTTTTGAGGAGTCATACTTCTGATTTAGTATTTTGCATTATCACGATAATGGGAACAACAATGACTACTAATCAAATACTTGTTTTGTAGCTGATTCACAGTCAGCATTTTATGTGCCTTCTATTATTGAGCCCTCTGAACACATACCCACGAAGTAGAAGGAGTAGTATGTGGCCTTTGTTTTCTTGATGAGATCATGAGGCAAATATGTGGTAAGTTCTGACAGTTAAAATGAAGTAAGTAATCTGCAGTTTCGGGCCTTGCTCTATCCCCAGTGTGCTGCTGCCAACCTTCAAGTGCGTTTGTCATTGAATGGCTGTAGTAAGAAGCAATGTTGAAATTAAGAAACCAGACCTTTTTTTTAACCAACTGATAAATCAAAATCTCTCACCATATACCAACAACACAAATGTCAGCTCTCCCCCCTCCCTCTTCAACAGGCTACTCAGCAGCAGCCTGGCTCCAGTCATGCACAAAATGGTACTAACTCCCTATATTGTCCTCACCATGTGCTGCTTACCGCTCCTTCCTGTCTTCCATGCTGAAGAGGTTCATCTGGGATTCTTAAGACTCACAATTCTCTAATTTTTTTAATGTATTAATTTTTATCTTATTTTTTTGAGAATTTCACACTCACACTGTATGTTCATCCTTATTTTTAATTCACTAAGTACAAGTGATGCTACCCATATACTTTAGGATGTGTGGCCTTTTACTGTACAACCCACGAGAAGCTGAACTCTTAAAGAAAACCTGAGTCTCATTTTCCCGGAAGCCATCAATCACCAATAGCTTCTTAGGTGGGGGTGGTACTTTGTACCTGTCTCCACTCTCTAGGCTGGGATTTTTATTGCCTGGATATTTACAGGTCTTTTGAATTCTGTCTTAACTGTTGTAAATTCATATGTGTAACTTAAACACTTTTTATATATTCATCCGTTACCCCTGGCACTCACAACATTTTTGACCCTCTTTTAAAATGATCCATGAGCTTTGGGAAGGAGGGTGTGTGATATAAATGCTCTGTTTAGGGCTAATTATTGTTATTCTCTTCATATTGACCAGTTGCAAGTCTATGTGTTAATTGGTATCTACTGCAAAAAAGAAGCATCTCTGATGAGTGTTGGCAGATGCACTAATCTCTGGGTGTAGCAACTCATTAGGAGTCAGTTTAAGAGTATATTTTGCAGAGTAATAATTTTACATCCTCCTCTAGAACCTATGACCTCATACACTTAGGTTCTTTCTTGTCCACACTTGGATGCCAAGTATTGTTTCCAATTTGTGGAGCAGATCCTAAACCCAATTACAAAATGGTTGGTTACTCCCATGACATCTGTGCCATTATTGTACCAATAGGCATATCTTGCTTGACTGGTCATTGTAGCTAGCAGGGTTCAAAGCTGGATAAGATTGATGTTTATTTTTCTCCATTGCCATGCATAGAAAATTTAAGAAATGTGAAAGATGCTTATTTGCTATGATATCTGGTCGTAATCAGTTTGGATAAATGGATGTAGTGTCATGTGTTAAGGATGTTGAAGCACCATAGACATGAGTCGTTGCTATTATAAGAAGCTACTTACCAATTTGAACTCTGAAGACAAGGAAAGAATCAGGAGTAAGGCAGAAAATGTCGAGGGTGAGAACTCTACACTGGAGCACAAGAAGACAGAGAGGTCAAGAATTTGGAAATATTTGAGTATTTGCAAAGCCTTGTCTCCGGAGCCCTACTGCAATGGTTCTCAACCTACCTAATGGTGTGACCCTTTAATAAAGTTCTTCATGTTGTGGTGACCCACAGCCACAAAATTATTTTTGTTGCTACTTCATAACTGTGATTTTGCTACCTTGATGACTCATAATGTAAACATCTGTGTTCTCTGATGGTCTTAGGTGATCCTGGTGAAAGAGTCATTTGACCCCCCCCACACCCAAAAGGGTTGCCACCTGCAAGTTGAGTACTGCTGATCTACAGGACGAGCATTTAGAGGTTGCTAACGGTGACACATAGATTTTGCCTTTAAGGTACTTTCGGTACAGCTAGAAAAACTAAGCCCACAAAACTTATGTAGAAATTAACTCTTATGGTATGTGGTATAGACAAGGCTGTTAATCACTCAAATAAGGAAGAAAAATTATCTCAATATTCCCAGTAGAATTCTCTGAGAACTGCAGGGAAAATGAGAGGAAAAAGAGGAGAGGGATCAAAGATAGAAACTTGAATGTCTAAACAGCTTTTCCCACTGAGGAGGGATGAAAGGAAATGGTTACTGTAAAATTAGTCAAAAAATGTTGTTTTAGTACAATGTGGCTTCAAGATACAGATGTCTAAAAACAATATTTGTATTCCCTGTGTAGCCATGATTCATAGAAAACACGGTTGTTTCGTTTCTGTTATTTGTAGAAGCAAATTAATGGAAATTGGTTGTTACCCACCTCAACTCATGATGTACTTGGCTCCACTGTATGATAGCTGGCATTACCTACAAGCAGGCCAGGTGCCAATTTTTCGTATAATGACTGAAGTAATAGACCTCCATAAACCCTTGACTTGCTCTGTGGATGACTAATACTATCACTTGAGGAAGCACCAATGACAGAGGAGTATCATTAGTATGTTGTACAGGAAATGAACTGGAATGCAGTGTGTGTATTGACATAGTGTGACTCACTCTAATTTTCCTCAGAATTCATACAATTCATACATCAATTTTGCAAGGTGTCTAAATGAATACTGGGGAAAAGCTTAGAAAGCTTTCTCTAAGAGGTAACATTTTTGAATCCTGACAAGATACTGCTTCCTGGGCTTGCTCTGTTCTTGGAAACATTTCCCAGGTAATTGCTACCTGTATCAATTTTTATAAGACAAGTGTTCAAACTGAAATAAACCGATTGACAAGAAGGAGTATATCAAGAGAATTAGAACAGAAGATTTTAGGAATTTTAAACCTAATTCTTCAAACAGCCTTATTTTTCTTGAAGACAAAGTATTTGCAATATTGAACACTATCATAGGGAAGAAGCTGTCAGTAATCATCTCTCTCTCTCCCTCTCTCTTTCTCCCTCTCCCCCCGATGTGTGTGTGTGTGTGTCTGTGTCTGTGTGCATCTGTGTTTGATGTCATATAGTGAACAGTAAAAGAACTAGAACAAGATACTCAAGTTTGACACTGTTTTTTCAGTCTAATGGAAAATTTTGGATAACCTTTATATTCAAAGCGATAAGAAGTCACGATTTTAGCAAAGTCTATAATAAAAGCAGGCTTGACATGGAGACACCTTTATAGTTAGTGAAATGATATACAATGCTATTGCTTGTGTCTGTTATCTGGATTTATAGCTAGGGAAAGAAGATGCTAAATAAGATTCTTTCTATTGTGAGAGTTCTAAAGTTACTAATATCAGTGGGATTTTTGGAGAATAGCCTTTCACTATTCCTGAATTGATCGTGTATGTTCATTTTATACTTTCTTCAGAATTCAGCATCTTATCCACCATTATCTGTTAGAATAACTTTAAATACTGTACAAAGACACACGTGTCATTAACCTATCTAATTCCTTGTCGGTTTTATGAATATTTTTATGAATGCTTACAGTTTCTTTATACATATACCTGCTTCAGTTGTACTTTCCCTCCTATTTACTTAAAAAGAGTTTTATATGTTGAAAGAATAATCAAAAACAATAAAGTAACTAATGAAAGTAGAAGAATATCTGAATCATCAGTGGGAAGAAGTTCAGTGTGTATTTTCTGCAGGCATTAAGGAGATGAAGTGCTAGGCAGTTCCTGGAACATAGCAAGAGCTTTGATATATTGCTTCTCATTGATTGATATGCCCAGGAAATGGTTGCCCTTCCCGAGGGCGAACATAGGATGTGAAAAGTCAACAGAGTCTGAAAGGGCAGCTTGTGTTCTAACACTGAAAATTCCCTCAGCACCCTTCCTCCTCCCAGCTTGCTTGATAAAGCCTACAACCCAATGAGGCATCTAGGGGTAAGCATAAAGGAGCAGCTGAGCAGAAAAGAAAGATGGGCTCTTAATGAGAAATGATACCAGAGCTTAGAGTAGAAGGAAGATAGTACTTTTGGTGAAAGTGAATATATGTATATATTAATAGTTCTGGAGCTTTGCATCACCACTTACTTTGGGGTAGATGGAACTCAGAGGAGGCAAGAAGTGCCTGTCTCCTGACAAGGTCCTGACACAGCGGAATCCTGCACTCCGATCATTTTGTTTCTTACAAACTATCAATAAAGCCCAATTCATTGGGTTCGTGCACATTTTCTTTGCAACCAGAATTGGATGCCAGTCTCAGGATTTAGAGACAGTCTGAAATGTTTGGTAACAGCCTCTGTTGTGTCTGCTTCCTTCCGATAAAAATATTCTCCACTCATGTCCTATTGTTAAGGTTAAATAGGACCAAAGCATGAGATTTGTTTTAAGTTCATAGATTTATTTTATGCTTAGCATGGAAGGAGTCTCAGAAAAGACACCTGCGTATAAATTCAAAAAGTACGTACCATCAGGAATACAGTTTCCCAAGCTTTGTGCATTTTTGCATTTGCAAGGGGCTTGTGAAAAGCACAGGACGTGGGAAAAGAACAGTCAACTGAACTGACAGTAGGAAGGCTGTGGGTTACAGTGAATATTGTGAGAACACTACAACTCTTCTTCTGTTTTCTGCTCTGACATGAAATGGCTAAGGCCGCATTTCTTCCTTGTACCACATTAGCTTGTGTTTTTTATGTATTTAAGAACGACTTCAAGATAAAAGCCATGTATCTTCTAGTCTTAGATATCCCGTGACATATTCAATAAATATCTTGTGAGTGAATCATGTCTGTTGATTTTGTCAGTTTCCCACAAAGATAAGTCTTCGGTCACATGTTGTTAATGTTATAAGAGGTAGCAGATAATAAAAGGGAGCTGGCATCTGTGCTGTACGGAAGTATGGTCTCCATCACCTCAGAAATGCTTTAAAGCAAAGTTTGAACAACTGCTAAAAATTCAACCTTGGTACCTGGCTTTCACCCGAGTGTCTGTATATCTTTCTTTCTTTCTTTCTTTCTTTTTTTTTTTAACTTTATTTTTCATACTTTATTTACATTTCAAATGTTTCCCCCTTTCCAGATCTCCCCTTTGGAACCTCCCCATTCCCTCGCCCCTCCCCCTGCCACTAATAAAGACACTTATACATCTTTTCTTAATTAGAATTTACTATCAGTTACAAAATATGTGTTCTTCAACAACTGAGCTCCAGTTACATCCTCTGTAGGATGAAGAACGCTTGGTCTGTTTCACTGCTTTAAAATGCAGCCTGTCAAAACATACTGGATATAGCAGTGCTTTATCTAGAATGTCAGTGCCACTTTGTTATGCTCTAGTTTTGACAAACACTAATTTGTAAAAGAAAAGCACCCCAAAAGACAAATTTGATTATTTAAATTTTCATGCCCAACGTGTTGCAAAGTTCATAACAAAATGAAAGATACAAGAGTCAGTAAATGATTATGGATTGCAGTTTTGAAACTCTGAAAGCAGAAAGTGCTTTAGGAAAAAAAAAAGAAAAACAAACACACAAACAAACAAATCACCACCACCACCACCACCACCACAACAACAACAAACCTTCCGGGGGGGTACACACTGTTGGTGAGCATCACAAATTAGTGAGCATCACAAATTGGTGAGAGAATTTCAACACACTCTAGACCATCCACATAAGCAAGATCCCTTCCCACACTGATAAAAACACTTGCAGATGACATTCCATTTTGTGAGGCAGACTTAAATAGTGTGTGAGCTTATTATTGTCTGGAAAATGAAGCCAGTGAAAAACTTGCCAGTTTGGCCCTTTTAAAGAAATTCAAACCTAAATTTATCTCCAAGTCAATCATTTTTAGTAGTAGTTTTTAAACAATAACTGAACTATGTTGTAGGACAAACCTTAAAACATAGAAACTGTCATCTACACTACAGAGAAATCAGAAGAAAACAGCGAGTTGTCAAATTAAGAAAAGGTTTCAGGACACAGATTCCCTTGTGTCATTTAGAATAGTCGCTTTTGTGGTTTTTCTCTGGGCTATGAAGAGTTTGGAACCTTTTTCTTGCTTGCTGTTATCTCTGCTCTTGCTTTTACTCCATAGTCACACACAGGAATATTATGATCTCATGATGGCTCAGTTATCAGTTTCCTTCAACTCAGTGAAGGAATGTTTGGTTTTGCTGGCACTTCAAGGGTACAGGCCACTATCTGTGGGAAGCAATGAGGGCAAGAGCTTGTGGTAGTTGATCATGTTACACCCACAGTCAGGAAGTGGAGAGAGATCAACACTGCTGGTTGTCCCGCAGTTTGGGTGGCTCACCCCACTCAACATACCCAGAAGTACTTTTCCTAATGATTTTTGACAGTTAATACAAACTGCACAGCATGTTGTTGATAATAAAGGCCTAGTTCTTCCAGGAAAGACTCTGATACTAGAGAAGCTGAATCCTATGTGAATCAAGGTAGAGTTAGAAGGAAGTTGGAAGCAGGAAGGAACTTTGTTGATAGGAAACATGAGTAGGAGATTGGCTTGGAGATTGGGTATAGGTATCTCAAAGCCACAGAATCATATCCTATGGCAAGAGCAGAGGAGATCTCTACTGCTATGGGCACTTAGGGGATGGCTTGTCTTGGTCTCAGAATTAGTGCTTCTGTGTGACAACATTTTAGAATTCTGAACATATTTCCTTAAAGGAGGTAATTACTGAACTCTCCCTCTCCCCTCGTGTGTGTGTGTGTGTGTGTGTGTGTGTGTGTGTGTGTGTTCTGGTGAATACACATGTGTGCATGTTTATATGTGTGCATGTATGTGTATGCATGTATATGTGCATCTTGGTGAATACAAATATGTGTGTTTGTATGTATGCGTGCGTGTGTGTGTGTGTGTGTGTGTGTGTGTGTGCATGTTATCTGAGGGCACTTATTTCTGTGAACAAATGAGTAAACAGAGATGGACTTTCTATGGGAGTTAAGTTCTCCTACATTAGAACTTCATACAGTCAATCTAAGTTGACCCTGTTATGTCATATCGTCTGTGATTTTAGTACAGATAATTGTAAAGAAATAAAGGTTTCAATACGTATTTTAAAATAGGATTTTTACAAACTCTTATAATAGTACTATATATCACTTGAATCCTTGCTAAGTCATATATTATGATAGTTTCTGACCAGACATTATCATGTTGTGCTCACAAAGAGACAATGAAGTCAGTATGGAGACTCCGACAGTTAATTTGTGCTGCAAACCATACACTAGTAGCAGACAGAGCAAGAGGCTGCTACATCCAGCAGTCAAAAACCAATCTTAATCCTGAACTGTCTTATGGATACAATCAATGGGTGTTTTAATAATTTTAAGCCATTTATTTATTTTAGAATATGAAGTAATAAGCTCCTTCCAGAGGCTATACAAACCTGAGCTTTGACATACCATTTCCAGGGACGTATGTGGACATAAATACTGCCAAACTCAGGCCCCAATGTGAGCCCCATATGTACCCATGTAAACACAGACAAGCAGGAAATTCTATAATGTCATGTAGAAGAGCAGAAATATGAAAATTACAGTAAAAACATTTCTAAGAGGCTCACCACAGAAATAAACACATGAGAGAAAAATGCTGAGACACTGAATTTTTGGGAGTAGTTACATGTTCCGAGACAAAAACACCAAGAGGAGTTTACTGCAGCAGGATGTAAACGTGGCACCTAACTTTAAACACTAGCCAATTAAATCACATGTTTCTCTTCTCTCCGGTCCTTTACCACATCCCTTTGTCCTATACAGTACACATTTGTCTTCTTATTTGTTTAAAAGCTCATAAATATTGATTTTGTACCCATTATGTACCAAGAAACGTGCTGGATATTTGTGTCGTGGTGCAGTAGGAGGAAGAGAAGGAGGATAAAGAATAAAAGGGGACCCTGAAATCACCATCAGCAGTTCACACTCTTAACAGTAGGAGACAAGTGAAAACATACCTAAAAGGTAAAATAGGTAATGTAGTATAGATCGAAATAAAAAAGCAGAACTGGAGCTACAGATTGTATTTCAAAATAGATCGGAATCACTTTTTAAAAATCCCCTGGAGGATTATGTCACTATTTTAATTTTAAACAATATCTAGCAGAGTGTCGTAACGTCAAGTTAGCACTCCAGTCTTCAAGTTACTTTGTTAAGGGCATTAATGCTAATCCTCTGAGAAGGGAAGCTGACCTAGCACGTTAAGGGGAGTACTAAGGGGCTCTGGCGTCAGCACAGGACACACCCAGATAGCAAGTGCTCAGCACAAAGGGGATTTTACTACCTGGAGGGGACAAGCAGTGCGTGTGCGTGTGTGTGACTTTAAACCAGCATATCCTCCCCACGTTATTAGACTTTTCTTCTGACATTTGCACATCTGGGATCTGTATCATTCCAGTTTAATGATCCCAGCACTAGAGACTAAGATCTGAAAAGTAAAGTTCTTGCTGGCCAAAACCATCAGTCTCTGATTGGTTTGTCTTTTCCCAGGCCTTCCCTGTGTAATTCGAGCCTTCAGTGGGAGGAACCATCCAGCTTTTTATCCATGAAGCAAATGTAACTGTCAGGATCACTTGTCTCCTTAGCCCTTCCTTATTTTGTGACCTTGGTCCTAGATGGCTAAGAAAAGAATCCCAAAGCAAGTGTAATTTGCTAGAGGGTATGATGTTTTTATGACCAAATTTGAAAAGTGGAGAGGAAATGTTTTGATTTTATTCAGTGGCTCTGGATGCCTCCAAATCATTTTACTTAGATCGACACAGATGACTGCTTAGTGATTATATTTCATACACTAAAAGTAGATTACTAGACATAGCTGGGCCCTGGGGCTCCATTTGTTATGAGTTTTGGCTTAGAGCTAAAGGCTAGAAATCACTCTCTGTTACCCTACTGGCCAATACATTTACTAACTTGGAAAACGATTAACTATTATTATTAATGCTCCAGTTCTTGCTGTGCCTCCAGTTCAACTCACGGTTTGGTTTGGTTTGGTTCAATGTAAGTATCTGCCATCCCTTTCTCTCTGTTTTCTGAATCCATCCTTTATAGCAAGGAGAATTCAGATTTTCCATGAACTCTAAAGCTTCCCTAATGATGTTGCACTGAACATTGCTCTTGTGATAACACACTTGGACTAAACATGACTTTCCAAACTGCTCAATAGCACCTCATCATGTGGATCATTGAAAAGATTCTAGTATCAGCACATTTCCCAAGAGCTTTTCTCCTTCCTGTTAATACATAGTGGGCAAATGGACATACAAGTCCCAGTAGCACTCCACGATATCAGTGCAGTCAGAGTTTCATTACACATGTGAAGGCAGCAGGCCTGAGGTCATGAGGATCTCCTAATGCCCAGCCCTGTTGATTTCTTTATATCCATGCCTAATAAACTTACCACTACTGTATCTTAAGCTGTGCCCTGCAAACTGACAATCTTTGTTCTTCAAACTAGAGTTCCTAGGACTCTGTGGAATTAATGGTTGATAGTATAGCAGCTTCTGGGTTCCATTATGTACCTGGTAACTGGCTCAACATATGTCCAGGATCAAATGGACTCTGATTCAAAATGAAAAGCACAGTTCTTCAACAAACAAAATAATTCTTCAGTGTCTGTAGAGGTAAACATCGAAAAAATACAATCCTCATGTCAAATAGTGTGATATCCTGCTTTTAGCTTAAAATGTTCAAGATAGCTTCTGCTTGAACAGTGTGTCCCTGGGTAAAACAGTAAAGCTCATGTCAATGATTTCTACCACAGGTATTCTTACAAGTTAGGCATAGAAAATATTTCTTTAAGGTTCTTAAAATGCTATTATTTTAAATAAACATTCCTTGGGTAATATCCTGAAAAACAGTTGAAAGCTTTGCAAATCTATTAAGAAATAACCTTAAATCACACTGGCACTTAGTAAAGGTTTTATGGTCACACTCTTTACTGTGTTATTTGCTGTGATGTCATGGTTTGAACTGCATTCTAGTCTTGATTTTTACTCCAGTACTCTTTTTTACTTTTGAGAGTTTTCTCCTAAAGAGGACTAGAAATAAGAAGCAATCTTACTCTAAAGCCCAGCAAACCCTGACCCATTTCTTATTTGTTCTTTCTTTGGTTAAATTGGGCAACGTTGTCTTTAGCTTCTTTGATGATATGCAACTAAAAGCAACTGTCGTTTCCAGCACTCATGCCAGAATCAGTAGTCAAATCATCTATTTGTTATTGTCTATTTCCTATGGATGAAAAATTCCTCAACCGTTCCAACATTATATATCCAACATCTCCTATGTCTCAGACTTTAATAATATTTTAAACTGCTTATAGCTTTGTGTAATAGTTTTTTATGAAGCTTTCTGGCCCTTGAAAGACCTTAATTCCAGGCACAAAATTCTGTTAGTATTTAACGAATCCATCTAAAATCTACTAACACAAAACAATATTTACTTTTCTTTGCTCATAATCTTGTTTGATTGTAATTGTTGGGATGACTCAAATGGGCAGAACTTACAGGAACCCTCAGTTGTAATCACTGTTAGCCAGTGCTCCAGCCATGGGAGAGTCTACTAGACTCTGTCCACAACTGACTCATGGCTAGCACTCTAGCAATTTGTCTCTTTGTCAGCCAGAGTTGTCTATCAGTGATCTCTATGTATCGATCGGTTTCTCATGTCGCTGCAGCTTCTGGTAGTTGTACTTCTTTCTACATGACAACTCAGGACTTTTTCTTGGAGGGTCCTCTTTAAGAAGATTGGAGTTGTTATCACCTTTTCTGACACGGTTTAGAAGTAGTATAACATCGTTTTTCTTACATTTTATTGTCAACATAGTTACAAACCCACCCTTATAACAGAGGCAGATCTGTAGAAGATTGCCACAGATACTTGCTGAAGTAGTGAAACTGGGTGAGAAATAAAGGCATTACATGGACCGTGAAGCACTGAATAAGATTTCTACCTCTGAGGTCCACTAGAACACCAAATACTGGGCTTGTCTAGAGGCAACAGGCCAACCCTGGTGTTCTCTTGCTAGTTTTACAATGCTCTGCTGGGGGTGGGGTGGGGGAGAGAGTCTTCCATTGTTAGATACTTTGTTTACACTAAAGGAACCATTTCCTAAACTATAAAATATATGGAGTTATGGTAACCTGGAAGAACCCTTATTATAAGCAAGTCATCTCAACGTATCAGGGATGAGATTGTAGGGACCAACATCAGCCACAAATATCCAGCTGGGTGTATCTCTTCTGTGTTGAGTATAAAAATTTGTTTTCATTTTCTGATGTGAAGAACTGTAAAAATATTTTATTCTGGGACCAACTTCCTAGACTTCAAGTTAGGGCACATTTCAATAAGTGTACTTTAAAATTATCATTCAGAGTCATAAGCCGGACAAATGCTTGTAAAAAGAGACTTTATTATTGTTCCTTAATGCCCTTACCCAACCTGTTACCATATTTCTAAGTGGAAACATTCACTGAGAAGCGTCTGGCTTCATGTTTGAACTTCTGAAACAAAAAATCTCTGTGTGCATGCACAGAGAAGCCAAGAACTCCATCTGCCAGCAAGAATTCCATCCTTTAAACACCTTGTTATGGCAGCAAACACAACACAATGAGATTTGTTTAGAATGTCACTCTTCCATCTCAGAGCTAAAAGGATTAGGTCTAAATTGAACATCATTACAAAAAGCCATGCATGAAAATGTTTGCTTTTTGTCCTTAAGCACTTTGTGCTGTTTAAATACCCCCTCCATTACTTGGACTAATAAAATTCATTCAAAGAGTCGTAAGCAGTGGCTTTATCCTGGGTTTTAATTTGTGTGACCAACTATTTATTTCACACAGAATGGAGTTTACAAAGAATTGTTTGTTGGACAAGTCAGGGACTGACGAAAGTTGTTTGAAAACATGGATTTCAGAATTAGCTAAAATCTGGTTTAAATCTCTCTGGTGACGCTCTGGCCGTTGTGAATTTACTTTCTCTCTCTACCGCACATTTTCCACCTTGTAACAAGGCATACAAATATTGATCACATACAGTTATTTCAAGGGTTAAATAAGTCATGATGTTCACCTATCAATTCTCAGTATAGAGTACAGTCACAGTTTCCATTAGATGAGAGTGAACACATATTTTCAATAGGGTATGTGTGTTGTGTGAGAGAGGGAAAGGGAGGAAGGAAAAGAGGAGGGAATGTCTAGGAGCATATAATACAGGGGATATTACTGGACCTGAAGTATGGATGTGGTGGTAAATACTGAGTTATTGACCTTGGTTTTAAAGATTCAAAGCAGGATGAAGCAGGAGTGCAATGATCGGAGACACATGAAGATATTTGGCATCACATCTCTGGCAGACAGATTACAGATGCATTTCCCCAAAGCTGTGTTTCCAGGCATGCTATCATGTCTGGCTTTGTTACATGGCTTCTGTGCATCAAAGCCAGTTTCTCGGATCACATTGCAAGCACTTTTGTGCCTAAGTTATGCTCCCAGGCTCCCCCAACACTCTCCTGCATCTGTCATTTGAACAAATCTTAGCGTCTACTAGATACAGAAGTTGGGAGATATCAGGCCACTGTCATCGAACCCAGCTTACCAAGGTGTTTTTATCTTAGTGTTGGGGGGAGAGTTCCACAAACGTGGGGAACTTCACAGCAAATCGAGAGTTGAAGGAAGGTTGAAGGAAAGATTCCGAGGCAAACTAGACTTTTCTTCTTTTGCAAATGAAATGGTGAGGCCCCTGCCTTTGTTTTTAAATTTTATGTTAGGCATTTGTACAAAAGATCTGATTGTCAAACCTGCTTCCAAAGCAGTACTCTCTCAGCATCATTAAAGAGAACAATTATTTCTATTCCTAAAGGCTACTTTCTATGATAGTGTTGTTCAGGGAACAATAACGGTGTAGTTCAGCCGTGTCTGTAAAGAAAGGGGGCACAAGGGACACATTTCTGTGTTCTTTTAAAGGCCCCCACAAGGATTGATTTTTATTTCATCTCTATAGTACTTAAAAACAATTCTTCTAACACCATGCACATCACCGTTTAAAATATTACTTATGAAATCTGTGTACCTTGATCAAACGTTTCCTGTTTTTCACTCCCCAAGGCTAATGTGGCACAATTATTAGCTTTCAATGAGGTTAAACAATAACTCCTCATGCTCACCTTTGTGAAGACTGGAAAACAATATACCTGCAAGCATTATACCAGCACTGAGATTGCCCTTACTTTAACTTTTCCCTAGGACAAAGAGGAATTTTTTAAAAATCCAATAGCTAGCTCTGTGCTTTTATTGTTAGTGCTGAGTACTTCTTTTTATGGATACATTTTAACCATACGATACTTTGTTGCCATTGTGTTTTATTTGGTCTGGGATTTCCCAAGGCCTCACACACCCTAGGCAAGTGCTTTCCCACTGAGCTACGCCCTTCATGCCATGCTCTGTATTTTTAATTCTGTGCAGCCACAGAATGCCAAGCACCATCCTCGAAAGGGGGGATACCGTATTAAATAAGAAAGAACAACATCCCTCCATCTGTGTCTGACAGTCTAGTGGGGAAAACAGAAGAAGGAGCATCATCAATCTACAAGGCGTTAGTAAATGACAAAGTTAGGAGGAAAGAAAACAGTATCAGTGGGAGTGAGCCGAGGTAACTTTGGGAGTGATTTCCCAAAGGTTTTGAGAATGTAGTTATCAAAAGTTATGGAGAGTGTAGGAAATAGAAGTCATTGTGCTTGAGGAACAATCAACAGGCCAAATGAGGTCAGCAAGTAGAGCCCAGTGAGGAATGGGAAATGGTAAGAGCAGGACAATGGTGATCTACTAGAACTCAGGCTTTAATGCCACACTTTAAACGGTATTTCAGGTACGGAATCAGAGTCCCCGCAGTTATGTAGACATCTGTTTCTCTTGCAAGAAGTCTCAGGATCAAGAATGCCGACGTGCACGTTCCCATTGTATCCTAACGGTCACCCTCGGCTTGCATCCTCCAAACGTTCTCGCTTAGACAAGCCAAGGTTCTTAGCTACCTATATTTTCCTGAATTTCTAGTTCTCAAGTGTGGCTGTACCCCAGGACATCAGTGCCAAGGAGGTCCTGAAATGTCAATTCATTGGTTTTGCTGAGGATTGTTAGTTAGTGTTTGAGGAATTGAACTTTAAGAGTCTGCATGTTTAAAAAGTTTCCCCATCAGTTCTTTTTCCTGGAGTTTGAAAACTAGAATCTTAGATTGTAGAAATAGCATAGTTCTGATGAAAAAAACTAAGCTGTTTCTTAACTCCAGTTTTTCTTTACTCCCAAAATAACTTGAAAATATTTGGTTATGACACTCTATAATCTCTGATTGAGGACAAATATACTCAGTGTTTATAAAATATTTTATTGTGTGAAGTATTTGATCATTAAACCGTCCACAGGAGTCAAATTAAAGCCTCCATAAATGACATTCAACTGAACACTTCATTTATGAATTATGGAAGGGTTATCTGTGGCAAATCTATATTTTATATAACATTATTGATTTTAATTGTCTGTATGCTAATATCTTCATATACACTTATTCTGCAACATCATCATTGAATTACAGGTAAAGGTGCCCAGAAGTTGTAATATATCCTATTTATCATGTTCTTTGTTTTTGTTCAGTTAGGCTTTATGGAGTACTCAGTTTCCCAGTAGTTCAAGCAACCCAACATCCATATTACCCAGCCCTCTGGAAGACATCAGATTACCAGGTGAACATGCTGCAGGGTATTTGTTACAACTTACTGTCTTCGGGATCTTTATACAAATCTTATCCTTTTGGCTTATTTTTCCTTTTCAGATTTCACTGGTTAATTTCCTCTGCCATAATGTTCTACTTTAAGATGCTGGGGCAAACCAATGCTATCCAAAATAATGAGCAAGGGACTACTGTCCCATGCCAATAAACAGAGCTGAATCCCTTCTGACCGGATTGGCTTAGTTAACCTGTTTCTAATGGTTCTGAATTATTTCCTAGCAGGGACAGGGTATGAGATTTTGACTGAGACAACTATTCGTGGATTGGGCTAGAAGCTCAGAGTTAAGTTAAACCCACCTTCTAAAGTGGAGAGGATTAGAGCACAATGATCATAAATTTGTAAAAAAAAAAAAATGAGATTACAGTAAACACAAAAATATGCAATTCCTCTTCAATACAAGGATTTGCAGCAGCTGTTTAAATACATTCAAAGCAGAAATAAATGGCCACATGCTTTAAGAATATAAGACATAGAGCTGTGACCCTTGTAATAAATGCATTGTGATTATTCACCAAATTCAGGAATACTAATAACAGCCCTGTATTAATTATATACTCTGACTTTGAACACTCACCACCTGCTGATCATTATTTTAAGAAGCTTCACACATGTAGCCTTAGTCAACCCTGACAACACTCCTATGATGTAAATATTATTACCTTCACTTGGCAGATAAGAGACTTGGACACAAAATGTTTAACAAATCTGCCTGAGGTCACAGAGCCAGTGAAGAGTCAGTATTAAGACTAAAGAAACACTTGTAAAATTATCCCAGTGAGAGCTACCCATGGGAAGTGTACACAGCTGTCGAGAGTCTGAGTTGAAGGTGCCAGCCGGTCTACTCAAGTACATCACCTTCACCAGCTTACAAAGCTGCCTTAAGTTCCCACCAACAAAGAGAGTGCTTTGTGCGAAGATACTGCCTAGGTCTACATTTTAAACGGTGTACCTAAGAAGAGCTGCCTGTCAAAAACAGGAAGACAAGGTTGACAACTTTGAGAGAAATTTACATTAAAGCAGAGAATATTGAAGAGAGATAATGGAGGTAAAAGCATACTTTTACTGAAGCCTGGCAAAAGGGAAGGGCAATGAAGAAAAGAAAATCACCCAATTTGACGTTGCTTGGATATAGAAATTAACCATATTGTCTGCTCATTTTAAAGACATAATTTAACTAGATAATTAAATCATTATCATGGCAACTAGGATAGATTTAGTGGTTTAAAAAACCCAACTATGACTAGTTTATATCTTTCCCATATGTTTTTTAAAGTTGAAGTTCTCCATATGGACCCTTATTAGTCTGTAAAATTTCTGATACATATGGGAGACTACGAGGCATCTTAAAAAGAACATTCACACTCTTAGGATTCTCACAGGTACTTGTGAATTCTCCAGATTTGTCAGATTAGAGTAAGGATGTTCTCACACAGCTGTACTTAGTACCTATCTGCTGAATTGGCATCTGGTGGAGCCAAGCCATCTTCAGCAGCTAAGAGAATACAACACATGATCGTTTGGCCAGTGTATCCTAATGAACATTAGGATGACATTCATGCTGGTGTTTTAGAAAGCAAAATGAAAATAATCAAGACCAAGATAACATCACAAACCTCTAGTTTGCAAGACCTGCTCATTTCCTTTTCCTTGTTCAGATAACACAACATTCAGGATTAGGGCTTCGACTAAAGAGTATGTATCAACAAAGAAAGATGGGTAAGCCCATAGATGATCTTCGGAAAGCGGCGACTGGAATGGGGGATCTAATTAAAATCTCTTTCCAAGTAAACAGACTGCTTGGACTTGAGCTATTACCAGGCTCTTTTCAGTTCTTAAAACATTTTCCTCACTCTGTGTGTAACAACAAATGTGGGCCAATTGCTGTGAGTTAATTGAAAAGGATTGTTTTCTAGTTGCCAAGAAACGGTGCTTTCTTACGTTATGCAGACCATTACGTGTACAGATCAAGCTTCCTGAACTTTCTTTTAGAGTCTAAGAATATGGGCTGCTCTGATTCAGCTGTCCTTTGAGGAGAGTAGCCCAGAGCAGGGAGGCTTACAAGGGTGTTGCTTCATTTCAATACTCCAGGTAAGATCTGGGTTTAAAGAGCTACCTTCTTTCTTTGCCTAATTTTTCTTAAGCTACTTAAATGCTTTTATATTCAACAAATGAGCAGTTCTAAAATAATAAGCTTACTTAAGGGAAATACTTGTAAAATAGTGCTAAATTGATTTTTTTCATATACTTGAAAATTCTGACTTAAAAAAAAATGTTTTTTTTTTTTCTAAAGATTGTCTTGGTTTCAGAGTAGAAAATGCATGTGAAGCAAGAGGTTGTGAGTGTGGGTGGTACTGAAATGTTAATATCATTTGCTGTGGAAGAAAGTATCATCATCTCTGTCCGTAGGAAAGATTTCAAATCATATTTGACTGGTTCTAACTGTAAAATGAGCCATATAATGTATGACCTTCAAAAAGACATGTTGATCTTATACAAAAATGTAACTGGTTACATAATGTCTCTCTCTCATACATGCAAAACAATTTTTCACTTTCTCTCTCTGTGAGCTATTTAGGTTTTTCTTTACTCTGGTATGGGGTTCTCTAGGCAAGCAGGCAAGCCTACTGGAGTGAGTAACACTCACTGGCCCTCTGTGGGCTTCTGTTTGCTGGTTGACTGATTGGATGTTATCATTTTGAGAGAATACTTTAGGCCACACTGGCTTCATGTTCTGTATCCCTGTCTCAGCAGCCTTACTGCCAGCACGACAGGCATTTTTGCATTTTGATATTTTCTTGATGGCTTTATTTCACAATTAAGATAAAATCAGACTCCATACACTTAGTAGGTGCTTACTAATTTCAGACAAACTCAAAGTCCCCCACCTTATCCTTAGGAAGCAAGGAAACATTCCTAGTTAGTACCTCTCTGGCTCCAAGAGCTCATCGTGGTGATGCTATGGCTTAGGTAAAGTCACTTTTACTGTTGAGGACTTCGCGTTGGACTCTGTTCTCTCACGAGCTTGCACATGAAAGTCACAGTACACATCGCCTGTGCTTTGAGAACAGATACTGCCAACTCAAAAGAAGAACCTAGTTAAATGTTGTTACTGATCTTTTCCGTATCGTGTTTTTTCTCCTCCCTTGGATATGGCTAGATTCCCTAAGGAGTATTTCCTTGGGTAAGTTTCCATTTGTTCAGGGTTTGAAGCCACCTAAGTATAACCATGACATGTGAATGTGAGCGTATCTTTGTTAATGCTGGAAATAAATTATTTTAGCATGCCTTTACCTGACAAGGTTATCCGAATTTTCCACAAGTGAACTTTCATAAGAAAATTATGGCATAAAATAATGTTGATGATATGACTACCTATTAATTTAGTTTTAACTCGTGAAGCTAGTCTCCTTTCTTAAACTCCTAAATGTTTTGTAATTAACCAAAGCTGTCACAGTATCACCAGCTATAAGGTAATTGTCATGCTGTATTTTTGACTTAGGCAGTCGTAAAGTTGAAGCAGGCCACGGAAACTGATGCATGGCTCATAGCTGCCTATGCTTAGTGTGACTGACACCGATTTGATATTGCTGGGGCTGTACATCATCTCTGAGGATGTGATTAAGAAATTCCATTTTGGTATACAAACTCTTCATTCTTTTTAAAAAGCTGCTCTTTTCTATGAAGCCATATTTTGATTTTAGTATTGTGGTGGTTGAAATAGCTCTGTTGACAAACCTCTGCTTAGTAATTTTGTAATTATTTGGAGAGGTGATAAATGACTATGTGGATGGGTGAAGTACAGCAAACATCAAGTGGAGCTTGAGTCAACTTTCACAGTGTCTTAGTGGAAGACTGTCCATACCTAGCATTGACTGCTTCTTAAGAAGGCAGAATATAATATACAGGGACTAAGTAATACTTATATAAAAGACATATCGTTTCTGTGTGGGATTCTGGTTTGTTGCTGTGAAATATCAGTGAGTCATTCATACTGATTGAACTCAAGATAAGGTTTGGTGGATTCTACTACAGGCATTCCACAGTTTTCAAATTTCCTCACTTAGCAGCTCATCAATTTTATGACACAATTTCTTTATTAAAATGCTCTTTGAAAATTCGAATGTCTGCTTTATGAGACATCCCTAAAGCAGTGCTTCAAAGACTATGAAGACGTTCCTAGACCTTTAATTAATTTCTCCACCTTTTTCAATATACATGCTACCTAGCTTTAGAAATTCAGAGTAATAGACTGCCCCTTTCTCTCTGCCTCCCTAAAAATGTTCTCTTTGTCTAAATGGAGAATATGTATGCAACTTATAACTTATAATAACCCAGATTGCCTTGTTTATATGTGATCTGTCCCTTCCTCGCTCCTGTTCTCACAAGACAGGATGAACATAGCCTTCTTTTCCCCTCAATTTCCTTCTTAAACTGAGATTTCAACCCTTGTCTAAGGAGCAATGATAAGACTGTGAGCTGCTTTTATATCTTTTTCCTTCAAAAGCTTTGGAGCCTCCTCACTCTCTTCTTTTCTGTTGGGTGGTTCTTAGTCTGCAAGACCTGTGATGTTTTTCAAGTGTTAGAACACGAAGTAGGGGAATCCTGGCTAGCATGTAGAGGGCAGGAAAGCTGCTAATCATCTACGGCACAGGTATAGCCACCTCCAGTCCCTATCCCTGAATACACACAAGAAGTGTCCAATTCCTAATGTCCATAATAAGAAATCCTGCCCAACAGGTCTCACATACCTTAGTGTAGCTCAATGAATGGTAAAAAGTCAGAATTTTGTTTTGAAAACATCTTGAAATTTCTCATGACTTCATTTCTTTTTACCTTTTTTCTTTCTTTCTTTCTTTTTTATAATATCTACTTTTCTTTTTTCTTTTTTAAAATATTTGTTTATTTATTTCATGTATGTGGGTACACTGTCACTGTCTTCAGACACACCAGATGGCAACATCAGATGCCCATTACAGATGGTTGTGAGCCACCATGTGGTTGCTGGGAATTGAACTCAGGACCTCTGGAAGAGCAGTTAGTTCTCTTAACCCCTGAGCCATCTCTCCAGCCCTCTTTCTTTCTTTTTATTTAAATATTGGCCTACAAAATCACCTGTATTTTTAAATTGAACTTTCTGGATCCTGTCTATTTAACAATAATGATCTGACTGGATTGTCCAGTTTTCTCTTTCTTGCTCATTACCGACACCAAAATGACAATGGTCACATTATCTTCAAGCTCCTGTCATGTCCATATTATTAAGGCCTGCTTTGTGTGATTGACTGCTGGATTATTTTCCCCATTGCTTCTACTTGTGGATAAAGAAAGATTCATTGGGCCAGAACAATAATCATCTGTTTAATCACTGTGCTCCTGGATGTCAGTGTGCACAGTCTTTCTTTAATAATCACTTATTCATTGGACAGACACTTAGTGAGCAGTTCTCACTTTTCAGAAAACACTTGTGTTGGAAATTCTGCAGTGAATAAGATAAAATCCCATTTTAATGGTGATTACATTGCAGTAGAAATCAGAGCAAACAAACAAAACAAAACAAAATCCACCATCAACAATAACTACAAAAAAACTGCCCAAACATTTACACTGTTCTGTTATACATTAAAAACTAAAAAATCATTAGCATCATCAAGCTGGAGCCTTACAGTTAGCTTAAAAGTTTCTTCATGTCTCTCTCTCTTTTTTTTTTTTCACAAAAAGAAAAAAAGAAAATGAAACAAGACACGTCTGTTCCCCAGAAGCCAACAGCTCCTTATTCACCAACCTCATCTTCTGCAGACGCCACTCCACTTTTGATTACAACTTTCTTGGTGTACATGAGAAAGAACTGACTTGGAAGTAAATGCTGAATGAAGGGAAATAAAATATTTGATGAACTGAGATAGTGTTAGTGAGAATAGCCAAATCTGGCTGTAAGGGAGAAAAACTCCATAAAATAAAGATGGAAAATTGTGAAAGAAGCCAGTCATTGGAATTTGTTTCTATGCCATGCCAGAAAGAAAGGGAACTCTCTCTCTCTCTCTCTCTCTCTCTCTCTCTCTCTCTCTCTCTCTCTCACACACACACACACACACACACACACACACACAGAGAGAGAGAGAGAGAGAGAGAGAGAGAGAGAGGTTGATCTTGGCCCCAGCCCTTAAAACTGATTTATTCGTTGAGAAGATTTGTGGAGGAATATTGGGGGTTTAACCCAAGGCCTCGAATATGCTAAGCAAATATTCTACCATGGAGCAATATCCCCAGCCCCTAGAACTATATTTTCATAATTCGTCTTAATAACAAATAAAACTAAGTCCACATTCTAGGCTATCCACCTATGTCAGCCTTTTATTATGTATAATTGTCTCAGAAATAGAATCTTCTTTTTGTATTGTGTTGATTTGTATAGAATTTACCAATATTGGACAAAGGTGACAGGTTTGTACATGATTTTTTACAGTAGTTTTGTCTATTGCCTTTTGTAGGTGATATGCTTAGTGCAATGTTAAACCAGAGGGACATTATATAAACAGTTTCCATGACAATGACAGATGTCTTTGGCACTCCAGATACTTTAGGCTCTTCCAGGATATTTTCCCTCTTAAAAGAATTATGACAGTCTGAGCCTGAAATATAAGGAGTAATATTATTTTATTATTTGAGTTCTCTGTGACAAGTTCTAGCCCGTATTATCATGTTCAGTCTCTATAATGATCTTTTGGATAAATATTTTTACCCAAACCACAGTTGAAGGGATCTAGGTTCATAGAGTCTGAGTAACTTGCCCACATTCAGAGCACCCATAGCCAAGAAATCTTGGCCTTGGAGGATAGATTTCCCTGCAGTCTGCTACTACAACTAAGATTGTATACATTTTTTTTTTATTTAACGATCACTAGAAAACCAGTCATAAGCTATAATGCTACCATTTCTCTCATTTTCTAAAGTCCATGAAACATGTTCATAGAAATATGAATTTTCTATATTTATATTATTTCTTTGGAATTCTGTTATACCAATAAGCTGCAATTTGAGTAAGATTATCATCTATTTCTAAATGAAAAAGCAAAGAAAGTGAGAATCTGTTTTATAACAAAATGCACTTTTGAGAACTGCAATGGCTATTGGAATGGGCGCAGGTTTACCAAGTGTGAGGTTTATTTTTTTAGAACATCAGTTTTTTTCTCCCGCATTTTAACATATCAGTAGAAGAGTTCATATGCTCTGCATACACTAAAAATAAACACCAGAGAAAGAAAGAAACTATACAATAAAATAAAAAGAAATACTGGGCTCAGAATGCTAACACTGGCCTTTTCACGTTACAGACATTTCTCAGTCTCTAAGAAAGAAACCAATAATCTCATGTGTGACACGGAGAGATAATCTATACATTAGCACATCCTAAAGCAGTAATCACACGCAGAGGTGCCAGCTAGAGGAAAGACTCAACACGAGTGACTGCTGCTCCTATCAAAAACACAAGTGCTCTCTTCTTGCCGTTTTATCTCATTTGTTTTTTCTTTCTTCCCCTGGCCCTCCTTCCTTCCATTAGTCCTGCTTGTAACAAACCTATGAGTCAAATCGATCCTACCACCCCTTTTATTATACAGCCCATGATTTAACATTTATATTTGCATTTTTAAGCTGGGAAAAGGTGAAAAGAACACATTAAATGCTGTGGACAACTCCAGATCATAAATAAATATGAAACATGGTATGTGTGACATATGGGGAATATATATAATTTAAATTTTAGTGTCTATAAATAAGGTTTAATTCAAACATAACCATGTTCCATCATTGATATATCAGCTCACTGTCTTTCTCACAGCATAGGACTAATTGGTTAGCTTCCTGAGTAAGTTTTATGTCTGGTGATTTATAGAAAAGGTTTATTGACCCCTATCCTAGGGAAGAGTGCTTTTATTCAGATGCCACTGTTACAGCTTCATCCTTGTGTGAGTTAGGCAAGTTATAGACCATGTATGAGCTTTAGTTTCTACATTTAAAATGATCAATGACTCTATGTTGGCTAATTTTATGTACTTGACACAAGCTATAGTCATTTGAAAGGAGGCCTTAATAGAAAATTAACTCCATAAGATCCAGCTGTAGAGAATTTTCTCAGTTAGTGATTAATTGGAGAAGGTCCAGCTTATTGTGGATAGTGCCATCCTTGGGCTGGTGGTTCTGGGTTCTGTAAGGAAGCAGGCTGAACAACTCATGGGGGCAAGCCAGTAAGCAGCACCCCTCCATGGCCTCTGCATCAGCTTCTGCCTCCAGGATCCTGCTCTGCTTGAGCTCCTGTCCTGAGATTCTTCCATAATAAACAAAGATGTGAAAAGGTAACCCAAGTAAATCTTTTCCTCCCTAATTTGTTTTTGGTTAGGGGGTTCATCACAGCAATAGTAACCCTAAGACAGACACGTCAAAGATAGCTGTCAAGTATTCTATAAAAGTTATTAGCCCAAAAGTTCGGAATACCCAAAAGTCACTTCACAGCAACCATTGGGCTGAGTGTGAGGTCCCAGATGGAGGAGTTGAAGAAGGGACTGAAGGAGCTGAGGGAGTTGGCAGCCCCATGGAGGGAGCAACAGTGTCCACTGGGCTGACCTCCTGATGCTCTCGGAGACTGGATCACCAACCAAAGAATACACATGGAGGGACCCATGGTCCTGACCACATATGCAGCAAAGGAGGGTCTTGTTAGCCATCAGTGGAAGGAGAGGCCCTTGGGCCTGAAGGTGTTAGATGCCCCAGTATAGGAGAATGCCAAGGAGGGAAGACGAGAGTGGGTGGATGGGTGGTTAGGGGAATACCCGTATAGAGGCAGGGGAGGGGGAGGGGATAGGGAGGTTCCAAAGGGGAGATCTGGAAAGGGGGAAACATTTGAAATGTAAATAAAATATGAAAAAAATATAAAAAAATAAAAATAAAAAAGTTACTGAAATTATTAAATTGCTGACTTTTAATATGTCTCTGGGGATTTCACTACAGCTAAGTTTAAAAAACAATCCTCTGGAAGCTGGAGATTTCAAATAGGCTACAAGTTGCATTACCTTGTTGTGTGAATTCTGGACAGCAGCTATAAGCATTCTTGCTGTGTACTTATTTAGTAAAACAGGACTGCTCATATTTATATCTCACTCAGACCATATGGTTCACTTCAAATGAAAAATATTTAAGCTTCTACATGTGCAAATGCTAGGCTTCAAAGCAGGGATGCCTTTTCCCTGGGACAGTGACCATCTGCTGAAATTACTTCTCCAATGGGGCAGTCAGTTCTTTCTCTCTTTCTGTCTGTCTGTCTACTTAAAAAATTGATTGTTTAACCTCCACTCTTGTCATCTTCCAAAGCAAGAAATAGTTTCTCTTGAAGACAAGTATTTCTAGACTAGTAACATAGCCTTAGCTTTTATTTATTCTTTTGTATTTTCAAGGATGGATAAGTGGAGTTTTGGATACTACTTGAAAGACTACAGAATTTACTCTTGGATTTCAAGGCTCCTTAAATCAACTATAGAACTTTTCAAGTCTAAGTGGTATTTTTTACTTGCCCAAAGTCAGATTTTAAATGAGACTGGCTTTTAAGAAAGACCTCAATTCACTTGCTCTTTGTACCCAAAGGCAGATGAGTCTAGAGGAAATAAGATCTCAAACCTTAAAAATAAAATAAAATACTCCCAAAGCTAGTATTCAATAGTATCCTGGAGATAATGAGAGGCTAAGTAGAACTGATAAGCTGGACTCAACTCCTGCCAGTCTTGTTCCCTTTGTAGCTTTTAGGCATCTATATCCCCAGGGAAAGAGAAGGCAAGACACTCAGAGCACGTAGTTTTCTAATGCATAAAGAAGTCAGTGGAGAAGAACTATCAGAATACTCTGGGTAAACCAGTTTGTATTAAAGATGTTGCTTTTGTCTCTAAGCTTTAAAGAAGAGCCTTAGGACCTTGGGGATTACATCAAGAGCAATGAGTCACGTCTGAAAAGGGGAAGAAAAGGTGTCAAATTTCATGCTTATTCATATGCCAAGGATCTGTTCCCTGTATTTCAGTGAAGACAGGGGATCATGAGGAAGACCTAAAAATCAAGGATTTAAGTGTTGAAAAGTCCTATTTGCTATAAAAGATTAATGGAATGGAGTCCTTCATATATAAATCATTCCTGGTTCTTTTCCCTATATAATTTTTATCATGAAGCAATTGAACATATAAAGAAAAAGTTCTAGTACCAATCAAAACTACTTTGCCACTTGCTATATATTTTGCAAGTCCATTAAAATCTTAAGCATTCTTTGGCACAGAGCCCGTGATGCTTGCGGAATGGAGGGGCATTTTCTTGTGAGTGAACTGTTAGAATCTTTTGGATGACAGTCAAACACTTCTGTAATTTCCTTCATCATTTTTAGCTTCTTTTGGCATTACTTATTTAAAGTATGTCTCTGGAATGTCAGGAAAAGTCCAGACACTGTTCTAAATGTTGTATTTTAATGCTAAGTTTGTTGTAGATAATTCAGGAAGCAGGAGTTGGCATTGGGATAGAGAAAGCTTTTTTTTTTTTTTTCTTATCTCCGCATAAAATGTAAAGTCTTAATAAAGTACTACATGGAGCGTTGGGTCAGTAGCCTACTTGTGACAGTAGATTAAAGAGAATTTTATCCTTGTCCATAGGCAATAACGGATTTATTGGCATGGAAAGGTGAGCAGCCTAATTTAAGGAAAGCTGGACTTTGAAATGACCAAATGGCCTAAACTAAATGGAATTGTTTTATTCTGGAATATTAACATTTCAGTCCCCTTCATTTATAGTTTCATTTATGATATTGATGAGGTTTCAAAAAGAAACTTTGGTTACTTCTCACTTTGAGACATCTACCCTGTGAAATTCCATCGGTGCTGTCTACTCTAAGTTTCCCAAGCATGTGTGTGAACTCTGTTGTGCTAATATCAACTGGCTTAGGAGATAAAGACCCAGCAAGGATAGGCCTCCTATAGTGGTTGCATACAAAGTCAAGTCATTCACATTCAATGGTTCTTTAAGGTTTCAAGAGATTGCTTATACCTGCAATTACAATATGACTCTGGCTACTTTGACAATGAATGGGTCTTGCTTGCCCTTCTCATCAGGAATCTCTACTGAATCAAACAAAGGATGAATTCTTTCCTAAGAAGCTTAAGACTAACTCAGGTTTTTACAAGTATTCCAGGAACGGGATTCTTTCTGGTTACCAAGGTTGTAAGTGTGATTTTGATTTTGACCCAAAGACTTAAAAACTAAACCCCATATGTTGTTCTACTTGTTTTGTGAGCCGATAGTCAATATTCCTTTCCTCT
The DNA here is from genome assembly GCA_019843965.1 of Rhynchomys soricoides. Classification (NCBI taxonomy): domain Eukaryota; kingdom Metazoa; phylum Chordata; class Mammalia; order Rodentia; family Muridae; genus Rhynchomys; species Rhynchomys soricoides. The sequence goes on along the minus strand of JADRCH010000252.1, from coordinate 3,382,907 downwards.
CCTCCCCCAGTCCTCATTGTATTCTGAGACAACTGATCCAAGTAATTTTTGCTGGCTTACCTAAATTAATCCTTTCCTGAGCTAATGCTATGCTAACAATGGATATTTAACAGAAAAAAAAAAAAAAGTCTTCCTGCTCCATGTTCTATAATTCCTTGTCTATCAACATTTAGCCTCATGATTTTAAGCAATTCCTTTCAATACCTTGGATCTCAGGTTTTTTGTGTGTATGAGACGATGACTGTGTCTAGGTGACTACAAGAGTTGCTTATGGCTCCAGTACTTCATAACCCAATCTGTCTTAGAGAACACTGAAGCAATTCTATGACCTTTAGTGTGAAGAAAGGGCAGTAGGAGGGAGACACGTCAGGAATTTTATTTTTTCATTTCTCCCACTCTCAGAATTGCAGCAAACAGTAAAAGTCCATGACCCGAAATTTTATTAGTTATGCCAATTATTTTGGTTAAGCTTCATATAAGCTTATATATTTGAAACTGAAAGGAAAACTCTGAGTTGTGATTTCTTATTTTACCTACTTTTACAAGTTTCAAGGGATGAACTATGTTGTGTTTTAGAATGGAAAAGAGAAAAAGCATTACCATTGGTTTCTGAAGGTATAGCAATTGGCTCTATGTCAGCAGTTAACAGTAGCACCCTTCCACATAGCAAAATGAAGTTTGAGTGTTTCTCCTAATTTTTGTAGTTGATATGCTTACACCTAAGACAGCCTCTTGTGGCTGCCCTTCAAAAAGTTCAGTGTTCACACTCTAGAGATAAAATATTGCTAAAGATTTGCTTTCTATAGTTCCATCCCATGCACCCAGTAATGGAAGGTACTCTGCTACAGTCTGACTTCTTTTCAATGGCCGAAGAGTTGAAGTAAATTGTCCTAGTAAGTGTCTTTGGGACAGTTCTCTAGCTTTCCTGAAATGAAAGGCATATCCAAAGACCGTATCTCTGAGAACATTGGCTAGAGAGACCTGAAGATTATAAGATCACAGATCTGTCTCTAACAAGAGAAGGAGCAGACTGGATAGTAAAGAAAGCTGGTTGTTTCATTTCCTGAATTTTGATGTCCAACAACACAAATACTTTGTCTACTTCATACTTTATATAGCTACTCCAAAACTTTCCTTCTACCACAAAGTTAAAACGATAAACTTAACTTATGAGTTTTGTGTGGCCTTGCACTTGGGTGTCTGAGGCAGGAAGATTAGAAGCTTGAGACAAGCCTGGGCTATAGAGGCAGTTCAAGGTATATGGTAAGGCTCAGTTTTGCAAAATCAACAAACTATGGTCTGGAAAGCCTAACCCTGTATACACAAGTTCTACTATAGACTTAGTTTGCTAGGAAGCATCTTTCTGCACAGCCTTTCCATTGAATGATCCAGACTAGAGATCTAATTAGTCTACTTATGGAGATAAAGCAATGTAATTTTGCTTTGGGTTTGTGTGATAACTGAAGAGCTAGTGACTCAGAGAAACAATGTGGTAACTCTGAAGAACACAACTCCATAAAATATTAATTCATGAGGATAATTTTCAAGAACGTCATTTATTTTTCTAAACCATCTTGATTCAACAAGGGCCCACAGAAGAAGAATTTAAGCAAAAAGACAAAATTTTTAAAGACATTTTAATATATTTCTCTTCAAAAGTAACTTTCATAGGCTGAGTACTTGTTGAGAGTAGGAAGCAAGCATTTTACATTGGAAGCAAAGAAAAGGGCTTTCTATCACAGCACAACCTGCCACCTAGCTCTAACCACCACCAGACAGCCCTGCTCACTAACAGCCCTGGCCATCTTCGTGCTTCTGCTCAGGACTTAGCCTCAGTGTCTCCTCAGCTCATCCTTTTTGCTTTCTATTTTTCCTGTGCTCAGAACAATTGTTTCATTCATATCTAATTGAAGCAAAGCATTCTCCTTTATTAACAAGCAATGTATAATGCCATGTTTTGTCGTTGTTGGGTTTTTGTATTATTATTTTTAAGCACATTTTTTAACTCTTCCCCCAAAACAGAAAGAACAAATGCTGTCTTACAATGATATCTTTTTTTCTTTTCAGAAGTCAGTATTTAAAAAAAAAAAAAAAAAAAAAAATCTGTCACTTGCTTGTAAGTTGTGTGCCCCCAATCTCACTGACATTGTGAGATTTTGTAACTCACCTTATGTTTTGGCAGTTATGTAAGCTTAGAGGACATTCACTATTGAACTCAAGAACTATTGAAATGTTCTTGAAAGAGAGCAAAGTTTCATTGCCATGTATCTCTATTTCTTCCTTAATGCTTTAAAAGCCCCAGGCCCTGCTGACTCGGCTCTTACACGTCCGTCGTCGGTCTGCAGCTACCCTAGCACAAACCACTGCTGCTTTTCCAACAGTAAGACTTTGAAAGCTTCTCAACCCATTATTGGGAGAAAAAAGAGAAAATCTACCAAGTATTCCCAGCGGTTTGGAGACTGCAGACTGCAAATCAGTTGACAACAGATCAGCACGGTGAAACTATATGCTCACAAGTGTGGGCTAGCATCCAAAGCCTGACTCCTTGAGCAGCCAGGGGTAAAGGTTTACGTAATAGAAGGAATTTGGGGACTCGAATGGAGAAGGTTCTAATGAGGCTTGTTTATACAGTTTCTTGGAATGTCCCCAGTCAAAGCCAGTTGCCTCCCTGACAGGAGACTTCCTGGCAATTTGTGGCAGCTGACTCTCATAAAGCTCTGTTTCGGTCAGATAAGGGAAGTTTAGATAAGCCTTCTGTGTCCATTATGGCTGTTTTCACTTTGAAATCTTTATACTGTTTTGCAGGGCTGTTGGTCTCTAGATTCTCTCCCTGGATCGAGTCTCAGTCTTCATAAATCCGTCTCACATCACAACTAGGGAGGTAACTCCAAAGCAGCTGATCATGGCGCTGCCCTTCTTAAAAACACTTCAGTGGCTTCTCTCTGCCAAGGATTATGATTTATAATCCTAGATTTACTGCTTGCATTCTAAAGCATAAAGAACAAGAGAGTAAAACTGTATGACTACCTGTAGTCTGGGTGGCAAATGTTGATTCACATGGAGGAGAAGGGGTAAGCAAGGCAGGTAAATTACGACCGTCAAAAGGTAGCCTGTGGGGCCATTCTACATTGGTGTCTGTTGCTCAGGTTTTACTTCTGCATTGGGCAGCATGCCAAGTACCAAATCTTTTTCTCGTCCCTTCAATTTTAATTAACATTTCATTCCTTCAGGGCCTCAGTGAAATGCCTGGCTAAGTTCATAAGCTTATTCATATGAACGTTAAGACGTTAATGTGCTGTGTGCATTTCCATGTTCAGTGTTCCTAGTTTAGCTAAGGCCCCTCATGAGTGATTTTACAGGATAGCCTGTGAAATGAAATGATTTTCAGACTCTAAAGTTACAAGGAAAGGAGAATGTGAGCAGTGTGCTACTGTACTGCTTCTGAATCAAAGTGATCTTAGAGGGAAGAAGAATTCTCTTGCCTTGGTACAATTGGAGCTGCTTGGGAGGCCTCATGCTCTCCTCTATAACTCTATTATGTGGAACAGAAGAAATATTTTGGTACCCAAGTGTGATTTATTTTTTTAAAAAGCCCATATAAAAACATAATTCACAGTCAAAGAATATATCATCTTAAAGTATACATTGCAGTATGGTTTTAAAAATAAACTTACACTGTTTGGTAATTGTGTACTAATTTCTTGCTCTGCGGATGGAATTAGGACTTTTACCTTCCATAGTGCTTTCAAAGTCCACTGAGTCCCCTCAGCTCTTCTGCTTCTGCTTCCATCACTAAGCTTACAGGTGAGTGCTGCCACACCCAGCTTTTTCTGTCAGTTCTGGGAATCAAAACTTAGATCGTCTTGCTTCAATAGCCAGAGCTTCACCAACTGAGCCATCTCTCCCCCCTTGAACTTTTGCATGTTTATAAAAGTATAATTTCTGATGGCATCCCTTTGGTCTAACTCAACACATTTGTATCAAATGTATACCCTTTTCCCCAGACCATAATCTGTAGAGCATATTGTGGTTCAGAATTTTCACCAGGGATTTAGTGGCTTGAATAATTAAGGATAATCAGACTCCCATGATTTATGATAACTAGGTTTATATTTTGACATATGGAATGTAGTGAACATTGCCACTGGGATGATTTAGTTTCAGAGAACTATATGCTGAGGAATCCAGATGGCTTATGAACATGTACTTTGAGCATCATCAGTTATGACACATTGGGTGTGTACAGTGTGGTCAGCTCATCATTTATGCCATGTACGGCTCTGGCAATTTAATGACTCACTATGGTTAATGTCAGAAAATCAGATGATGTTGCCCATGTACTATGATCCTACTAAATGCTAGCATCTAAGAATATCTGCTTGCTCTGAAGATACAGGCGTTTTTATACTTTGTTTTACGTAAATACCCTTACTTCTTTGAAGCAGTATCTGGAAAGCCAATTCCCAGTTTTTCTTAGGTTTGCAGTCTCTAATTCAGACTGCTTTGGTAGTTGTCTATTGATATGTGAAAGCAAGATGATATAATATCTTCTATATTTAGAATTAGAATATTCTAGAATGCCTCACATCTTCATGGTTATCAGGTATTCCCTAGGTTCACAGACATTTGCTCTCTGTACTGGGGTAAATAAGACAGGTGGCCATTAGCTTAACCATTTCCAAGTGGGACTGATGGCAAAGAAATGTGTAACTGAGGTGCATACATAGTAAAGCAATTTAAATGACTTGAGGCTGAGACTGGAGGATCACAATCATGTGTTTGAGGGAAACCTGGTCCTCATAGTGAGAGCCTGTCTACAAAACAAAGACCATTAAGCTACCATGATGGTTATGGAATGCCCTTTTTCTTTTTATCACACATATGTACTCTACTCACTAATGGAGGTAAGCAGCCCTTCCTGACTTGGACTAGCATTAAGACTGTTTTCTTAGTCGGTTGTAGCTCTGCACATTTGTAATTTGGAGACCCATGTAGGACGGTTACAAGTTTGAGGCCAGTCTGCGCAAATAGCAAAACTCTCTCTGAATTAAAATAAAAACAGGCTAAAGGTATTGTTTGGTGCTAGCGTGCTTACTGGGTATGTGTGAGGCCCAAGGTTAACCCCCAGTACCACTGAAAATAAACAAAGCACCCACTATTTTCTGTTGCTTAATATTTATTATGCTATATTTTCCACATGGCATTGTAAGTGTGTCCCTTGGTTGCCTGTAGCTAATTCTCAATAAATAGACACGGAAGTATTAGGGCTATAGCTTGAAAATGTATCGCATAAATACTGTAATGACCCCAGGAGGGATTCAACTTTGTTTCTATTTTGGGGTTTTGTGTTTTGTGTGTTTAAAAAAAAAGTTAACATAAATTTGTGTGGATTACGAAAAAGAAAAGATGAGTGAGAAGAAAAGTGATGTGTTATTCCTATATGGGTTTTTTCCCCTTCAATTCTGCCTACCTTGTGATAAGGTAGAGAATTTACCTTAAAAACAAACCCAGAAAACATTGTTTTGAGTCTTAATGGCCCTTTCCTTTAACTGTTGCTAAAATGCCAGTGTCAAAAGGGAGTTACCAGCTTAAGTTCTGCCAAGTAGGGAAGGTGGGGCTGCATGGGAATGAGGTTTTGATTAATCAGGTCGTACAATATTATGCTGAGACATGTTGGGAAAGGTATCCAAAATAACGTGTACTCCGTATTAAATCACAGGCCAGTGTACACTTGAAAAATCTCAGATCTTTTGCTAGCTTCTTGGATGTTTATACAGAAATAATGTTAAGGAAAATGAGATCTCTGTGTGGTATATATAGTTTTTCATCTAATATTTATGATCCCAGAAAGAGAGTACAAATAGAGGTCCACATATAATATATGGAATTACTCATAATGATAAATACCTTTAAATGAAATACTTTCTGTTCTTTACACTTCTACCTCAAAAATGTAGCCCAGAAAATCTTCCAACTTGAGAATTTTTGGTGCCATTGTAGCTCTGTGTTGTAAAGGTAGCGCTGCCAGGAGAGCCTGCTCCAAGGCTTACAACCCTCCCCACTTTCACTGTGCCCTGCCCCCTTCCTAAACAGCAAGTGGCCAGGATCTACTGAGACTTCCTCCCCTGTTGCTTGTGGGCATCCTTCAGGGTTTGTAAGGTTTCACACACACTGAATGATCTACACCTCAGACTGATGTGGGAAAGAAGCTAAGGCAGGTCCAGGAACATTTTGACAGAAGACTCTGAGATCCCAGGCAACCACAGAAAGCACAGAAGAGCAGGCGAGGAGTCCTACTCACCATTCTGCTGAGCGCTTCACAGATCCCTTTGGTTTGGTCAAAGAAAAGGCAGAAAGGTTTGCTCAAGCATGAAGACTAAAAACACATTTGCCTGAGATTAAGTTTGTATGGGTGGGTGTTTTTATGTTCAAGTATACACACATACACACACATGCCTGAACTAACTATGCCAAATTCTATTGCATATATATATTCACACATTGTCTTATCTAAGGGAGAGTAAATGATTCCCGAATGTAATATATGTATGTATATGTAATGTATTTGTGGTTACTCATCACAACATTTGGAAGATCATGGATGTCTAAACAATTGAAACAAAATAATGTAATGCTGTTAAATAATGAGACAATAACCCTGTGAGAGTCCTGGAAAGCTGAGTTTTCCTTATACATGCACTGAAAGAACAAGTGCATCTCACACCACCGTGTGCAGCCCAGTGCAGATGAGGACCACTAGCTTTTTCTGAGCAGAGGCCAGTAAGGGGCCAACTTGAAGATGCCCACTTGAGCTGAGTCTCTTTTCTCTTGTTGGTTGCCTCACTTTGGCAGGCTGTGAATGTTCTTGGTCTTCTTGCATGCATTTTTGGAAGAGATTTCCTTATGCATCTTAACACTTCAATTAGGTAAACTACAGCAATAAGAACTGTTGTTCTTGTTGTTGTTATTATTGTTGTTGTTATTTTGAGGAAAGTTACACTGTGTAGCCCTGGCTGCCTGGGACATACTGTAGAGAATAGATTAGCTTGCACATCATGGTGATCCTCCAGCACATGGTGATCCAAGTGATTAAATTACAAATGTGAAGCCCAACATCTCACTGATGCTTAATTTTTAGTCATTTGACAAAAATCCATTAAGGTTGTAATTGTATTTACTTTTGTAGCCAAGTGATATTGGAAAAAATAATCAGAGAAACTGAAATCCAAATAAGAAGCACTTTTTATTTGTGAGCATAAAAGTTTTTGAGATAATATTTCAGCTAGTATATGCATTTTTGGGGGTTGAGAACTGAAAACCTGGGTTATAACTAGTAGGAAATCTATTAAACATATGAAAGATAGTAAAGTAAAATGAATAATCAAATGTTTGAGCAGATATTATATTTACAGCCATATTTAAAATTGTGTTTAGTACCTTAAGAAACTTTTAATAGTGAATTTAATCTGTTCTAATATAATTTGCCAGAATTTATGAGATATATTTTACTATTTTCACTGTTGAATATCCTTGATTATGACCTAGGACTATTTTGGGGTTTATTATCCTAGCATGTTTTCAAATATTTTACCACTCTGAAGAAGACAGTGAATGTGTCTCAAGGTGACACAGCTTATGAAACAGAATCATCATTTATCATGTTATTATTCCCATGGCCTTGGAAGACATTTTTATCCAACATGACATTTTTATTGATTATTTGGGAATTTCACATAATGCACCCCAATCACACTCACTTCCCAGTCCTCCCAGGTCTACCCCATCTCCCTGGTAAGATTTTCGTACCTTACACATTTGTATCTCACTAGCTTGGTTCTCAGTGAGTTCTTTTTGAAGCTAATTGCTAGTTTGTGAAGAGGTCCCTAAACTGTGCCCTAAACTGGCAAAGTCCTGGGCTCTGGGTGGGTGTTGCAGGTTCTTCTGCCTCAGTGGTAGGTGGAACTTCTTTCTGGTAGCATTCTGTGTTTGAAGACCTGCAGCACTGGAGAAGGCAAATGATGTCATTCCTTTCCTGTTCTCTTTGCCCTGGAAGCTCCTTTTCACTTCAGCCTTCCTGGACCCTGGGCTCTGGCTATGCAGAACAGTGCTCCTTGCCAGCTAGTACTTGCCTTGCCTGACTTCCCTGGGCTCCTGCCTAAATAAAACTCTGTCCCTCCCAGCCCTGTCTCTGCCTCAGTGAGATTCTCCAAGTTGGTATCTGTCAGAGCCTACCTACCTAGTAGATACATACACATGGCTTTGCCCTGTGACTTCCTTATTAGTTAAAGAAAGAAAGGCTGAAAACCTTAGAAATTCTTTCACAAACTAACAAATAAATTAGCCTCAGTTTAAATTCTGGTATCTATTATTACATACCACATTTTCCTGTGGGCATTCCCTGTTTTCTGTCCTGGCTTAGTACTGACTTCAAGACTATACATCAGAACTAGTAACTACTTCCTTTTATCTCCAGCCATCCACACTGAAAACAGCCACCGATGGGTATGTCATAGGTCTTTTGGGGTTGTTTTATTATGCTGTACAAAAATGTTAATTTGTACTGAAATTTTTGAAATGGGGTTACAAAAATAATATTTCAGTTGCAAATATTCATCAAAGCAGACAAATACTGGGCTCAATACAGACCATTAGCAGAGAACATTGTCTCAAAGAATGGTGACTGTCACGATTTTGAAATAACAATTCTAAAGAGTTGTCTAGTATCACTAATAAGTAGAATATTTCTTTCCATTACCAACGATAGGTAGAGAAGGAGGGGATGACAGTGTTAACTTAGCCTTGTCCGACCAGAGTTTGAACTAATGTTTCACTGTAGCGTTTTCCTGAACTGCTTTGCTGTGAATTTATGTGTTTGAATTATTATATGAATCTTATCATTCAGAGCACCATTTCAAAACACTCATGGGAAAGACCGTCATTATGTTTTCTGGTTTCTGACCTGAGAAACTGAACAACAGGCAGATACGATCTGGGAAATAGTTCAGGTGAACTAATTTGCTTAACAACTGATATTACATATTTGATTAAAATTGTTCTTCTGAAGTTCTGCTCACAGAACTAAGCAGTTCTGAGATGTTAACTTGAGAGTGTCTCAGACGACAAAGGCACGTCCAGCCTATGGCTATGTTAGTCTATACAGGAAACAGTACGAATTTTTAGAGTATGTTGAGGCTCACACTGCTGTTATCTGGGAGTGTTCTGAATTTACTGGAAGAGAGAGTGGCACATACAATGTTCACTGGAGTAGGAATGAGTGTTCTACTTTTTATTCTGGCTGTAGCTTTGCCAACAACTAGTCTGGTGAGCTTTAGCAGGTCCTTTGACCTCCTTTAGGCTTAGATTCTTTTCTTTGTAAATAAGGGTTTGGACTCTGATTTCTAAGATCAATTAGAACTATAAAACCATGTGACTTCTCTTAGAGTTTCTTTCAAAATACACATTACATATTTAGTTATGTCTTGGCCTATCTTAAAGGTATTACTGGACTGTATCCAATCACAGCTCTGGCAAACAATGCAGCCACAGAGAGGAGGCTAATTGCGTCATTTTTTTTTTTTTTCACATTAAAACAATACCTGGCAAATAAATAAAGGTTTCTGAAATTGTGATTGGCACAGTGATGCACGATCTGCTGCACGGAATGTTTAAGCCAAGCATATACATATTCAGAGCTCAGAATGAAGTGAGAGCAGATTGCATTTGTCCGTGTGTGTGAGAAGCCGGTGTTAGGAGCTGTGGATGTGGCGCAAATGCTCAAAGCTCCACGGTTTCACCCTGCCCTGCTCTTCAGCCTTTCCCATCACATGCTCACATGTCAGCAACTTTCCCTCACTTTCTCTTAGATCTTTTGGTGTTTCCACCTGCACTCTCCTATTTGGGTGGCATTCCCTTCTCTCCAAATTTTAAATGCATAACAGATTTATGTACCTTTTGCCTTTCTGTGTTGAGACAGCACAGATTATAATGGGACTCTTTTAGGTAGAACAGGCTGTCTAAAAGATGATTTTTAATTATTTTATTTTACTGTTCAGAGAACTTAGAATGGGGATCACTAAGACTCACTAGCCTCACTGAAAGCATATTCAACTTTGCTTTAGTTAAGCCCAAGGCAAATATTCTATTACTGAGGTACATCCTCGGGCCCCTTGAGGGATATTTTAATAAGACATGTCGAGAAAACAAATGATGTGTTTCAGTTCTTGCTGTAAATTTACAAAGTATTCTCAATTTTTAGAGGACTATATTAGATATTATATTTTAGGAATATAATGACTAATTTTATGATTAAGAAGTTACTTAAAGAAAACAGAATGTAAGAATAAGATTTGGGTTTTCAGGACTTATGAGTGGTCCAGAACCAGGTGGCTCGGTGATGAAATACGATGTCTTTATGAACTGTGCAAGTTACTGCACATTTTTAATTATTAATACACAATAAAGTACTCACTAGCCTCACTACTGGATAAGGCTGTACTAAGCAATAGAACAATCCATGCAGGGATTTAGAAAAAACACCAAATATATATTTGAGTGTTTATTATCCACCCCCCCCCCAACCCCACCAAAAAAAGCCAATGTGAGCGTATTTTACAGGCGATGAAGCCTGAGGTCCTGGGACTTAGTCAAATCAACTTGGCAACAAGCTATAGACTCTGTAACTTCCAAACCTTTTCTGTTTGTCCACGCTGACTCGTTGGCTTTATATTATCAAACTGTGATAATGGATGAGTAAATCACAGCCCCCAAAGACAACATATTGAAGAGGAAGTAAAAAGAGAACAGACCTTTTTTTTTTTTTTTCACACGAGCTTTAGGTGTACTGTTTGCAGGATTCTAACCCGGAGCTGAGAGGCTGGCTCCCATGCACATTTCTAATAACCCTGGTCTTAAAGTGTGGACTGGAAATAGATCCTTGGGTGGAATAGAAGGTGTCCCGAGCGGAGGATCCAGGGGAAGAGGGGTAGAGAGAATGTTCTGCATGTTTACCCACAGGAGCTGTGGGAGGAGAGGGAACACTGGTACTGCACAGGTCAGCTTGACTGGAATGTGCAGTTTGTGGTGAGGGGAGATTTAGTTTTAAAAGCACAGTATGAATGTTGTTCCTTAATCAAGAACAGTACAGGAAAGTGTACACAGTAATGTGTATTCTGCCAGGCATCTGCACCTCAGGTGTGCAAGCTGGGGTTTACGGATATTGAGACATGAGTTAAAATCCCCTTATGTGTTTTTAATCTGTATGTATATGACCTCAGGCTGGCCGAGGTCAGACTTGTCTATAGATAATATGTATTCTGTAGAGAAAATAACCTTATTAACAATTGAGAGAAATGCTTTCCTCACTTCCAGGAATTCTTTCCTCGGGAAACTTATCTACATTAAAATCATATGCGCAAATGTCTTTCTTTCTAATGGGAAACAATCTTCATGACTTTTTGTGTAAACCTATTGTTTCAAGTGTTTGATTTAACCATTCTTGTGGCAGGAGATCATTTATAAACCAAGATTCCTAGGACCTTGGTTAAGCTTCAGAGAAATACCTATTTAAGAATCACTGTAAATGCTACTCTTACAGATAGATTATCTGAAGACTGATTACCAATAATCAGTGTAAAATTAGCATTTAAAACTCATTGAGATAATTACAATTAAATGATTTGAATGTTTTATAAAATTTCATCAAAACATCTTATTAATTTTGAAAAGCATCTTGAAAGTAGAAATGATATTTCACCAAATCGTCCATGTGTAGCTTATGCACAAGTTACTTCTTAGGTTTCAGTATGTTGAACAATACTAGTATTAATCTCAGAGTCAGTAGAAATCCTGCAATGTGGTATTTAACTCAAATACATGAAGGAAGTGTGCACAAAATGTCAGGCACTGTACTAAACATTAGGAATGCCAGAAGATTTAGGTGGACACATAAAAATCCCTCCCTCTTCATGTAGATAAAAACAAAAAATTTTCCCATAATGAATTATGGTAGATACTAAAATACAGGCATGAATTACATACGTAATAGAGGTGAGACTGGAGATAGGACACCTTCCAACCTGGACTAACACAAGTTAATTAGGCGATTCAGCATAATTATTTTTCTCCAGTAAGTAGAAGAAGAAGGGTGGACTGAAACTCTATGTAGGTCAGAAAAACCTCTTATTGGTGCTAACTTGTCTAATGTTTGATCTTAATTCCAATGAATGAGAACATTATTGGAACTGCCAGCTCCTTTGCCTTTTAAAAACACTCAGCTCCCATAAATATTTTAAAACTTAACTGTATACTATACCCCAATTTAACTGAAATTTTAGGTTATGTAATATTTCATAAAATACTGTAAAAGTCAAGTCAGTAACTAAAGGGTGATGATATTTTTGAAAGTACTTTATGCAGATATCATAATTGATAGAGATTAAGATTCCCTTTAGACTCTTAACCTGTTTCTCCAAACCTGTGAAGTATATCTTGTCTTTGCAGCAAGATACTCATAATGAACCTCTGATCTATTTTCCTGCAATCTGAATTCCCAGATTAATTATGAATAGATCAAACATTTAAATCTGGACAATCTGTACATTAGATACATGAAGGGATGTCATTTGGATAATCAGACCTTTTATTCAGCCAGTTGGCACTGGGGATTTCACCCTCGGCAAGCCCTTTCCTGTGTACAGGTGACTATGGCTTCACCTATGAACACTGTTGTCATTGCTTTTGCGTCTTCCAAAGTAGTCACTTTCTCAATTAATTTCTTTTTGAAGTGTCCTTGGTCCTAATAATCATATGCAAGCAACACTGACTTGTTTATAAATCCTTGAGATTGTTAAATATGAAACTTCTCTCTCATTTTGCAGGCTAATACCTTCCTATTTTAAGTTGTAGAAGAAAAAACAATTGGTAGCCTTTCATGATTCTACATAGACTTGAAAATGTAAGGAATCCCCAGGCATCTCCTATTTCTTGTTTCTTTGTTTTTCTCTCACCTACAGATTTTTCCTGTTCAAAGTCACTCTTCTCGATGCTTCAAAACAAAACAAAAACACAGAGATTTGAAACCTGATTGGTGCTGCTTCTAAAAAAAAGCCAGGGAAGAAGGGGGAGGAAGATGTAATAGGAATCTCTCATTGCTCTACAGACAGAAAACGAAAAATGTTCTTTGATTTGTTTTAGATATCAGTTGCTTTGTGTTGTCTCTAAAAATCCAATTGATGTGTAAATGCTTGGCTGGACCACTGAGAGATAAACTTTATACCAGTGGATCTCAACCTTCCTGATATTGTGACCCTTTAACACAGTTCCTCATGTTGTGGTGACTTCTAACCCTAAAATTATTTTTGTTGCTCCTTCATAACTGTAAATTTGCTACACCTATAAATCATAATGTAAATACTCGTGTTTCCCGATGGCATTAGGGAACCCTTGTGAAAGAATCATTCAACCCCCAAAGGGGTCATGACCCACAGGTTGAGACCTACTGCTTTATAGTTTGTAGTTCTTCACTACATCTTCATTTGTCTAGAGCTTCAAAGGGTCCAAATGATCATCTTGTGCAAAACACAACATAGCTATTTTCAGGATGAATGAAAATGTACATGGACATTATAATCTGTATTCGTCATTGTTTTCTACTTAAGCATTTTACTAATAAGGTATGATAAAAACCACATTTTCACAAAGATCTAACATTTGTTTGCTAAGCTTAATTCACTAGAAATAATTGATTTACAATGAATATTTCTAAATTTATAGGTAGATATATGCCCATGCATGTTTACACATGTATGTTTATATTTGTGTGTGTGTGTGTATGTGTGTGTGTGTGTGTGTGAGAGAGAGAGAGAGAGAGAGAGAGAGAATGAGCATTTCTATTAAGACTTTTCATGTTATAAATCTATTTCTTAAAAATGAGAAACTTTGGTGCAAAGATTAGCTTTGCACCAAAGCAATTGTTTTGATGAAGCTCAATTGACAGCCATGTCACTTTTTTTATTGGTAACTGAGTCAAGTTGATCTAATGATCTGATTGGAAAGCCAGAAACTCTAAAAAGATTTATAGATGTTGGCAACAACATTAAAGTTCTCTGAGGTTAAAAGCAGTAACCTTTTATTTAATAGGTGGCCTGAGTCAAGTGAACTTACTGTTTTGATATTTTGCCTGACATTTTTCCCCATCTACAAATGAACCAGTGCCCTGTGGGAAATGACTTTTAAATATGGCCAGAGTAAAACGTCCCAATTTCAAGAGCATATTTTATTACCCAATGTTGTAGTACTTTTTAGTGGTATTTGTCTGACTCTGAGTGCATATTTCCTCACACATTCTGTTAAGTTCTGTGAGGAGTTGCCAGTGTAAAAAGCTGAATAATCTTTATACCAGGTTGTCAGTATGTGGGAGCACCGTGCCTCACTGAAGGCTCCCTGAAGTAATATGAAGAGTTAGAATTGGTGACTGTTGAACAAAAATTTGGGCTACTTAAAAAAAATACAAACTCAAAGTAGAATTCTAAGCAGTGAAACTTACTGCTAAGAATAATTATAAATAAGAATCAAAGTAAATCATTAGAACTATTCAAGCTGACAATTCTGAATTCTACTTTATCAGATGTGATACAAACGTCTCTAAAGAAGTATCTAAATGTGGTGGACATATACAATAAGAAAGCATCAGAATAGTTTAGATACAAATTTCGTCATTTGTTCTGGGTATTGTTTGCATTGCCAGCATTTGTTGGTTGTATATACTCGGCCTCTAATCAGATCATTTTTCTGAAGGCTTCAGAAAGTGGCTCAGACCTTCACAGAGAAAAGAGGGCAGACCAAGGCCATGACAGGGTTGGTGCTGGTTCTGGATCCCCAAGAATTATTGAGGGGAGCTCAGGATGCTGATGTGAAATGACCAAGCGGGGCATGTGCCTTATCTCACGTACAGGATGTACACTTGCTAACACAGGCCTCTCTTGTCCATCTGGTCCACGTGACATGAAAGTCTGGGGAAGAAAGAGTACGGTTAGAAATAGAGAAGGAGAAGGAGGGAAAGAGGAAGGGAAGGAGGGAGGGCAGAGGCAGAAAGGGGGACAGGGAACGAGGGAGGAAGAGAAGGTGAGTAGGTTATGGTGCCCAAATCACAAATGATGTCACTGTATAATAGCTAGCTAGTAGGAGAAAAATCAAGAAATCAAATTCTAGCCGGGCGTGGTGGCACACGCCTTTAATCCCATCACTCACTTGGGAGGCAGAGGCAGGTGGATTTTTCTGAGTTTGAGGCCAACCTGGTCTACAAAGTGAGTTCCAGGACAGCCAGGGCTATACAGAGAAAGCCTGTCTCAAAAAAAAAAAAAAAAAAAAAAAACCAAATCAACTTCTAAACCAAGGAAATACCTAGGGAATTTGTTTTGTTTTTGTTCAGTTTGGTTTGATCTGACACACGGTTTCCTTTCATAACTCAGGCTGGCCTACAACTCACTATGCTCCTGCCTCTGCGTCCTAAGTACTAGGGCTACAGAGTTGCCTGCCCAGTTTGGAATGAAATTTGAATTGTATAGTCATGAACAATGAATAAGCATGCATTGGTAGAAAATTTTCTAGTGTGTTTTAAAGCACAAGGACAGGTGAGTAGGTGGGTGCACTTAAGGAATTTTTATCATTTTAAAATTTTGGCAATGGAAAACCAACAAAGATGTCAAAATATTCTAGAACTTTTTTTTTTTTTTACTACTTTCATAATTTGTTGTGGGCAAAGGTTTAGGCAGATCAACAATAATGTAACCAATTTATTTTATAACATGGTTTTATTATTCTTGTACTTTTTCACTAGTATGACATTTACTTATTTATTATTATTTTGAAAAGGGTCTCATGTACTCAGGCTAGCCTCAAACTTGATAAGATGACCTAGCTCAAATTTGAGGATGGCTTTGAACTTCTTATCCTCCTGCCTCTACTTCCTGAGTCCCGGAGACTGATTGTAGGCGTGTCCTATTATACCTAGTGTATGCAGTCCTAGGAACCAAATCTGGACTTTGGTATATGATAGGCAGGCAGTCTACTGAACTATATTCTCAAGCCTTGCTGCTTCCTTTAAAAAGAAACTAAGTAAATATCCTACAGTATCTCCCATTTAATAATGGAGATAACAAAATAGTTTTGAAACAAAATAGCCCCTTTAGAGCAATTTATTAATATTATTCACACACTTTTCAAAAGACTGGATGTTAATATTATTTCTCATCTAAAATTGAGAAAATAATATTTAAGGAAGTTTGATTCAAATGTCTCTGGGAAAACGTCTTTTTTCATTTATAACTTTCTATTGACTTCAATGTGGAAGACTTGCAGATAAAATTTTACCAGGTATGAAAAATAAGAAATGTAAAGGAAATAAAGATGAATGGAGTAATTAACTTTCTTGACTAATTCAAGATATTCAGCTAATATATACAAGAATAATTATTACATGATTGTTCATTTTGAAGATGAAGCAAATAAACTGACATTTTGAAAGAGATTTATCTTGTGTGTATGAGTGTTTTGTTTGCATGCATGCATTTGGTATGAACCCTTGCTCGCCCCCACACATGCTGAGAAACCCCACCTGCTCTTCTTTTCTTAACCCTGCCCACATGGAGAAAACTCCAGGCTAATATGTCATCACTCCTCACATCCAGATTTCAGCAACCCACCCAAGAGTGCCCACCCAGGAGCTCAGTGTTGACTATACAGGCACAGTCCCAGCTCTCTAAGCTCTGCAAACCCCTATGCTTTAGCCCAGGTGTGCACTTCACTGACCATCTTCCTGTGAGATCAATGAGCCTGCTGGGGAGCTGCCTGCCAATAAACCTGCCTTCATATTCTTTTGACTTGAGTTGGCTAATGGTAGGTGGAGAAATCTATTAGTGTATATATATGCAATACATGCTTACCCAGTCCCCAGAGATTTGAAGAAGGGTTGGAGCCCCTGGAACTGAGGTTCCTGACTGTTGTGATCCACCTCTTGGGTGCTAGGAAACAAACCTGAGTCTCCTGCAAGAGCAACAAGTACTCTTAATTGCTGAGCCATCTCTCCAGCACCAAGTTAGCATTTTAAAACAAATTTTAACATAAAAATTAAAATGGATTCTCAAATGAAAATCACACTATCAAAAGAACTTTCAAATTGTAAATGTATTTCTTCAATTAGTATTGAGTATTGACTACTAATGCCTTCTCTTTTCTCATTTTTAAAAAAGATTTCTTGTTAGCAGTAGGATCTATATTTCTCTCCCTTCCTGCCCCTGTGTGTGTGTGTTGTGTGCACATGAGTGTTATGTGCACAGAGACCAGCCTTTCCTCCATCCATTTTCTTTCTTAAGCATATGTATCTTATTTGTGGGTGGTATGGTTTTGCGTATGCTATAATTCTCTTTTCACAAAGCAAATGCAAAAAAATTTTCTAGGCTGAAAAAAATCTGGTTGAGTACTATGATATGTTTATCGGTGAGGGTATACACAGGAAAGCTGGCAAAAGGTATGTCAGAGAGCAGGGCCATTCTAGTGAATGCCTCCTATGACTAGTAATTTTTTTCTTACATACCTGAAAAGACAGTTGAATTTCATTTAAGCAAGACAGTGTGAGGAAAGAGCCAGGAGAAGCATGCCAAGTTAGAGTGCCATTTCAAGGAGTGCTACTATGCACAAGGACAGTGGGAGCTTTGTAGTGTTCTCCTTCCATCCCTATCCTGTGCAATCTTTAACAAAAAGACTTCACTTGCTCTGCTACTGCAAAGATGCCCTAGGTGTGGTCATGTGGGGAGAACACAGGCCTCTTATGGAAGAGACATGCTTTTGGAGTACAGCATTAGCATACACACATGTTGACAGGCATGTGCATATGTGGTGCATACATTGAATTGAAGGGATTCCTTTTTGACAGTGTGAGACACTCTCTATTGATCCTGGGAGCTCAGTTAGAAAACTTTATTCTCCTCTTGAACCACTATGGCCATAGCGATGGTGCTAAATCACAGTGTCTACAGCTATGGTACCAAAAGAGCTTCAGAGAATTTACCTGACAAGACTGAAAGCTACTTCATTCTTTAGTGATCTGACAGGCACAGTTGTATATTTACATGGATACAGAGATATGATTTAACTTTCAGTCATTAATTCAGAAATATTCAGAAGGCGTAGAATTACTGATCCCATGATGGCTGGTGTTACAAATACATAGCTCCATAATTCTCAAAACAAATGACTGCTGTTGAAAAGGGCCCTTTACATAAATAATCTTAATATGAGATAAAATCTGCTGTATACCAGAATTGTTAGGTCTTTTAACAAATAAAATATCCACTTAACCTTAGCTATTTTATACTATGGATTCATTGACTTCTGAACAGTAATCTTTTAAAACTAGGAACCTAGAGAAAATCCTAATCAGTTAAACTGTGCCAATGAAGACATTAATGTGTAACAAATTGCACACAATGATTCTTGTGATATGCTACACAAAGATATAAAATTATGAATTCTTAAAATATACATGTATTTCATATTTAAGAACTTTTGAACATGCCAATTAAAATTGTATATTGGCATGAAACTTGGCATTAAGAAACAAGGCAGCTATCTTGTGACCACAAAGGAAGCAACCTCAGAAGACCATCTGCTGAGAAGGTCCCTGACTTTGAGAAACAGAAATGCATAGCACCCATCTAAGTTGATGTTTGGTCTGAACAATACATATTATCCACTTGCTGCTAGTGAGAGATATTATTAGTTAGGATGCATTTGACAGGAAGTGACAGAAAATATAGACATAGATCTGACTTATTAGTAAGGAAACTTTACCAATATCAAAATATTTTGAATGAAGGTATTCTGCAGCTTAGGCAGTTCTTCACTGAGGTGGAGTTTTTATAAATGCCCATTAACCTTAACAAGCAGGCTTACAGAATTAAATATACAACATGTGGTGGAATTTGAATTTCAACTAAAGAAGGCATAATCTTTGACTATATGCCATGCGATTCTGCTGTCAGAATTTCTAGTTTAGCCGGAAGCTATGCATTTCTGTTTCTCAAAGTCAGGGACCTTCTCAGCAGATGGTCTTCTGAGGTTGCTTCCTTTGTGGTCACAAGATAGCTGCCTTGTCTCTTAATGTTATGTTTCATGACAATATACAGAATATAAAAATGATTCAGTTGCTAAGAAGGAGAAGTGGTGGTTTAGTCAGTAACCAACAATCGATGTTACCAAGACAAGTCTGGATATTTGTTGACTAATACAGTTTCCTGTAAGATTATGGACTTTGTTCTGTAACAGGATATTATTGACCCCGTTTTCTGATTCAGAGACAGAAAGTTGATCAACTGTCATATTTATGCAGAACCCTCTGTCCTCTTGTTATCTGTAAATGTTAATATTTCCTTTGGAGCCCCTTCATCTTGTAAGAGCTGTCCTCAGCACCAACCTTTGTATTTGAAACAATTAAAATAGTTTCTGTTGAGCTGAACGAAGGACCCTGGCTCACTTGTACTTTCCCCCTTCTCCCTAGCATTGCCAGGACACAGCATTAGTCAGTTCCCCATGCTTATGTTCGGTAGTTGTTTCCTCCTGCCTAGGGCTGTTTCCTATGTTCCCTTCCTCCTTCCCCTCCCCGACTTTCAAAAGCTGTCCACATCTTCAGAGCCTTATTTGTGCTTAAAGCACTAATGCTTTTAAATGGGCTTGATAGACTAATCTGTGTTAATATTTACTTTACTAATGTGTTGGACCTCTGAGGTAATTTAATGCTTTAATCATTTCAAAAGTTCAGCCTCTCAAAAGCTTTTCAGGAATGCTGCCAGTGTAGGCACCTTTGTGACATAGAACCTTCAGCTTTCCTACCAGACTCCCAGGGGCAGGCAGCTACAAGAATGGCTGTACTGGACTTTGCTCGCTGCTAACTTGGTCTTGTGACTTCCTCTGTCTTTCATTCCTCATAGCCTCATACTGTAGTACACTGGGCTCTGCAGGTCTTTCCTCCACCCTGCTTCCTGTCTCATCCTGAATGATTCATACATGGCTTCAGTATTTTATAAGGATGCTCCACCCAACACCCTAGACTCATGATTGTCTGACCTTCTGAGGTGTGTAAGACTTTTCCGTGACGTGCCCCACTGCTCCCTAGCCATCCCCAGCATGTCCTCAGCTCCTGTAGCTACAACACAGGGTCAACATCTGAACCTGAGTGCCTACTCCTCCAACGGGAACTCTTCCCCACTGCTACCAAACAAGTCCAATAGCTTCACAGGAATCTAAGCCCTTAAAAAACATCACACAGCATCATCTCTCTGAGGCCCTCAACTAGCCTTCCCCCCTTCATGACTTTCCTCTTCTATCTACCTCAATAATTCACCTGAAAAACTACATCCTCATCTCTTCCCATTTTGCCAGTCTCCATCATATCCAATCTCAATGTCCAAACTTCTAGCTTAATGAACTTAAATTTTGTTGTTGAAATTCAAGACCGGTATGTCTGAAACCTACTAAATACAGCTATATTATTCCCAAGAGGGCCTCTCAGATGCTCTGCAATGCGGAAGCATCACTAGGTCTGTTAACAAATTCAGAGCTTAGCTGCTTTCGGCCTCCATTCTAGCTGGAGGCCCTGGAGAAAACAACATGTCTCTTTTGTATTTTCTTTGCCTCAGCTGTAAGAAGCAAACGATAATTGAACTTGTCTCACAGGTGTGGTATGAATAACTGTGCTAACTCCCAAGGAATCGAGTTAGCTGCTTGGAAGGTAATCTAGCTTGTTTAAACAAGTTTTTATTTCTCTCTTTAGTTTTCTGTTCTGATTTGAGAATAATTCACAACTCCAAATCTTTCTTTTTAATCTCCATATGTCTTATGCTCTATTATTTTAATAGGTCATCTGATTCTGAGTATATACAGGACCAACAAGGAGAACTTTAAATTTTTTCTCTCTCTGAAAACCTCTGAAATGTTGATCTAGGCAATGGTTTTGGGTTTTGGACATGATTTCCAGTGCACTGGTAACAAAAGCAAAATTAGACAAACGTGGCTAAATTAAACTACAAAGGTTCTATACAGCAACTAAATGAAGAGACAGCCCATAGGGTGAGTACAAACAGAGATAAGATGTTAAGTTTTAAAATGTATAAAGAAAGCAACATGGCAGCACGTGAAGAAATAGTTTTCTAAATGAGAAAAAGACCTGAATGCACATTTGCCTAAAAAAATGACCAGCAGGTATTTGAAAAACTGTCCAATACTGGTAATCATTAGGGAATTGCAAATTAAAGCAACAAAGAGATATAACTTTACAACTATTACAATAACTTTTAACTAGATAAAAGCTAACCAGTGTTGGCAAGGATAGGGAAGACCTGTACTGATGAGACTGTAAATCGGTAGATTCATTATGGAGACTGGGATGGAGATCCCTCCTCCTTCCTTTGCAATGGCATACATGACAGTAGACTCACTGTTGAGAAAGAGATGAAAAAGGCTTCTGTGACAACCCTACTACCAACCCAAGCTCCCAAAAGTAACAGCCTAGACAGAAAGCCATTTAAAAAATTCTTAAAAATTTTGATAAGAGTGCTCTTCACAATTGATGGCTTCTGGCAGGGGTGCAGGTGGAGAAGGACTCAGTATTCTTTAAGGAGCTGAATACCGAGAGTTTGACCATGCCTCCTCCTCCTCCTCCTCCTCCTCCTCCTCCTCCTCCTCCTCCTCCTCCTCTTCTTCCTCTTCTTCCTCTTCCTCCTCTTCTTCCTCTTCTTCCTCTTCCTCCTCTTCTTCCTCCTCCTCTTCCTCCTCCTCCCCCTCCCCCTCTTCTTCTATTTCCCCTCCTCTTCTTCTCCCTCTTCTTCTTTTTCTGCTTCTTCTTTTGTGGGGGGAAGGTCACAAGGGTGAAGGGGCTGACCAGGGAGGGCTGGAAGTAAGTGTGATCAAGGTGCATTGTGTGATATTCCCAAATAATCAATAAAAATATTATGAAAATAAGACTATGTTGAAAACAAAAACAGAATTACTATAGGATCCAACAATCTTCTGAGTGTATTCCTGAAGGAAATGTATTAGTATGAGAGCCCTGAAGAGATATCTGTACTCATTTGTTACAGTGATGTTCCTAATTGGATGTGTGAAATAATCCTGTGTCCATGTGATAAATGGATAAAATGTGATTTGCAGTCATGTTGGGATACTGCTATGCCATAGAGAGAAAAATAACCTTTCATTTGCAGCAACATGGATGGCAGTGGAGGACATCATGTTGAGAGAAGTAATGGAAGAACAGAAAAACAAATCCTGTATAATTTTTACCATATGTGCAGCCCCAAATTAATTCTCCAGTAGAGAGTAGTAATATACATGTAATTCCGACTGTGTGTTCTATTTTAGCTATTGTGTACTCCTTTTTTGTTGTTGTGATGAACACCATCACCAAAGCAATGGAAGAGCTTATGGTTCTAGAGTAATAAGAATTGATGTGGTGGGGGAACACATTAGCAAGTGATAGGCATGGTGTCAGGAACAGGAAGCTGAGAGCTCACATTTTTAAACCACAAGCACCAAGCAGAGAGAGTGAACTGGAAACAGTACAAGAGTCTTCAGCTCAGAACATGACCCCAGTGACACATTTCCTCTAGTGAAGCTGTACCTCGTAAGCTTCCCTAGACAACGCAAAAACTGGGGACCAAGAGCAATACCTGAGTGCCTATGGGGGTCACTCTCATTGAAAGCACTACATCTAATCTGAACATTTATATCTCTACATATATAAACATTCCGTGTGTGTGTTTCTATCTCCCGTCTACTGAATTATTGATGATGATTGGGAGGCTAATACTAAAATGAAGACCTGAGGGAATCCAAACTTTAGCATTTGCTCTTACTTCAGTGTCAGCTGAGCACAGACTTTATTTTTGATTCTTATGGCCATATATTTGTATGATGGTTTTCCTGCATTTTTGTTATATGTTAGTGAATTGTGTTAGTGTGAATATCCGTATTGATTCCTGTTTCCTTCTCAAAGGATCTAGCCCAAAGACTTTCACTCTAATCAAGTCTGCATTCTTCACCATTCCAGTCACAATCATTATCACGATCATATCAGGAATAATCTCTGCACAGCCCAACTAGAAGCCAGTTCTCAGTCTTCATGCTAATTAGCACCTCAGGAGGTGCAAATTGCAAAGGTAATGATTTCTTCCTCTTTCAAACCTGTTCTCTGGATTCGTCTTTCTCTTGCTCAATCTCATCTGTTTATTTTTCTCAGCCTCCTTCTGTCTAGCTAAGCATCTAAGCAATTCTTCAAGCTTAACGCATTCAATTATTCTTTGTTTCTCTTCCAAGACTGTTCCACTAGAAGTCTTCTTTGCCTCCTTCTGAGCACAGTCTCTAGTTTCCCAATAAGTAAAATAGTTAGTACCCCATTCTGTCTGTTATACACCACTTCTAACCCACAGCAAGTGCTGCTGGCTTTATCTTCAAGATATAACTTGTCATCTTGTTATGCCAAGCTCCCACTCTGATACAACCCTGCTACTCCATTTTTTTCCTCTCCATTTCTATCTTTACCACATTAGTCATATTTATAAAGAACAGCCAGAGTCAGTCTTCAAACACATGAGTCAGACCATACGATCCTTCTGCTTAACCTCTGCTCTCATTGAGTTAGAGCCATGTTTCTTCAGGCACCTAAATCGGTACTGTGATAGAGTTATCTCTTTCTCCCCTCACCCAGGAAGAGTTGACATGATGGTGAAATTTTTGAGAACACAGGACTATATCTGGTGGGTGAACGAATCCAATTACAGGGTCTAAAAAATACAATGACAAATCAAGCAAACAAAGAAACAAAAGAACAGGAAAAGAAAGAACAAACCGGAAGGGAATCCTTCTAAAAGTTACAAGGCTAGCTATAAAGAGGGCTTTGAACATGACCATTGGTGTTTGCATTTTATAGGTCTCTTACGATTACAGCCACACTGGGTGTATAACAGCTTCCTTAGGAAGTAGGAGGAAGACTCCCTGACAAGAACTGTGAAGATAGGAGACTGCCAAATAATGCACATACTATTTAAGCCAAATTTTAGCCACAATTGTAGCTCTGAACTGTGTTTTTGAGTGCCTGAAGACACATCTCAAACAATGCCCTTCATAAACACTTGCCATTCAATATGTCCAGTAATGTATTTACACTAGATTTTTATATGGCTGGTTCACCTTACACATTAACAAATTACTACTAAATATTCACTCCTTACAAGAATTCCTATTAGATCAAACGACACCAATACACAGATTTTTTAACAAAAATAGAAAACCTTGTGAATTCATTCTGGTTCTTTCCTCCCACCTGTTTCTAAGCTGCTGGCATTGTGTGTGGAGCCTATGGTTACTGCCCCAACCCAGGTGTTAATCATCTGCTCCACATACCAATGAACATACTCCCTATCTTGCTGCCTTGCCTAAGGCCTGCCCAGCTCTTTCGACTCTATAATGGCTATATTTCAATAGAGCATTTTAGTTAAAAAAGGAAATAACACAACCCTATAGGATGATGACTGAAAATGGGCTATTACCTACTATTTCAATCTCAATTATGATAGTTCTTCACATGTATTAATATAATCATACTGAAATACATTATGTGGGTTCACTATATACGTCCTCCATATTCCTACTTAAATAGCCATAGCCGTCAGAGTTCAGATAGTCTCCTTGCCCCTTACTATATTGTTAATATAATCTCAAACAGTTTGGAAAAGAGTTAGCCATATGCTGTCAATTAACAGTCTCTCGGTTCAGTCTCCTATTTTCTCTATAAAGTATGTATTTTCATGATGAAATATAATTTTATATACTTCCCAAATATACTTGACTTAGCTGTTTCTTGTTAAATTGTAGAAAAGAATGTTCAAAAACCAAAACAAAACTCCTAACACCAAAATGCTGCTTTGCAGGATAAATGAAAGTGGATCGAGAATAGGGTGGCATGAAACCGGGAGAGGTTTAAGATGCATACCGTGATGACCTACTCATCTGCCTTGCATAAGCCACATGCTTGGCACCATTTGTCTAGTAGTCGATAGAGCACAAACTTTGTCAATTATCCAGTTTCCAGTACCAGTGAGGTCAAAAAATAAAGTCTGGTAATTTCAACAGTCCTTGCAAGAAAATTTAAAAAAAAAGAAAAGAAAAAAATTTCTATGGAAACTCTCTTAAAGAGGATCGAAGATGAAATTCTGTTTTGTTTTTAAGATGCAGGAAAGCGCTTTATTACTCCCGATGGGTCCCTAATGCTGAATGCTCTACGGAAAGGATTTAAACCCTTCGTGCTAATCAACCTTCTGATTACTCCTACCAGGATTTTTATGTAATTCTTCTCACGGCTGTTTCCTCATATGCAGAGGTTTAACAGCTATGAAGGATGACATTCTTAACAACATCTGAAAGATTCGCTTTCTGAGATAGTGCATCCTATTTTCATATCACTGTTCACATGCAGAATTGACACTGGCAGGTGTCATTGTGGGAACACAGAGTAACCTTGTAAAAAAAATAACTTTATGAAAACCTCTGAACATTATCAAAGCAGTAAAGCAGCAGGCTACTGCCTAGACTGCTTTTAAGTCCTGGGTAAATACTGATATATTGAAACAATCATGTTTTCATACTGTTATTGAATAGTTGCAATAGTAGGTAAATCTGTATCCTTTAGAAAACTTTGAATATTGTTCCTCTTCCAGTTAGAGTGTTTTACTTTAATTATATTGTATAAGTTTTTGGAGTACACTGTGAAAGTATTTATTGACAATGTATGATTATCAAGTCTGGGTAGTCAATATTTCCACCTCTTTCAATATATGTTAGAATTTTACATATTTAAGTTAACTTTTAAAAAGATTTACTTACTTTGTATGTATAGGTGGTATTTTTGTGTGTGTGTGGGGGGATGTATGTCTGTCCACTAGATGTATGTGATGCCCCTTGGAAGTCAGAAGAGGTCATTGGATTCTCTTGAACAAGAGTTAAAGCCTATGAGCCAGGCAGTGGTGGCGCACGCCTTTAATCCCAACACTTGGGAGGCAGAGGCAGGCAGATTTCTGAGTTCAAGGCCAGCCTGGTCTACAGAGTGAGTTCCAGGACAGCCAGGGCTACACAGAGAAACCCTGTCTCAAAAAACCAAAAAAAAATAAAATAAAATAAAAGAGTTAAAGCCAATGTATATCTTTAAGTGGGCACTGGATCCTCCAGATGAGGAGCCATTGCTCTTAACTTCTTAGCTATTTATTCAGCCCTGAAAGTAATTTCTTAGTTTCAGGTTCTATATCTGGCATTTAAGCTTTGCTGGGAAGCCTAGACTTTAGGTTTAGATAATATATCATACATGTTCTTATCAAGAACCTAGCCCCCTTAAATAATACTTCTGAGTACAAGAAAGTAGATAGACCATATATGTTACAGTCTCTTGGCCTTTTGATTCTGGTGTAAAATATTATGGTATCCTATAAGACTCAAATACAAGTAAAATAACATCCTTAGGTATACCGAGATTCTGTCCCTAATCCTGGATGCTTATGTCTGGATAGAATAAAAGGTTTGGGATCTGAAATATATCAATTTTACCAAGGTCTTTTAATAGTACATGCTAGTGAGAAATGTGGATGTTAAAATATTATGTCTCCTTTCAAGGATTTGATAATATAAAAGCCTTTTCCATCTTTACCCTTACCAAAAAATATGCCCCCTCAAGGTGCATGGCCTATATGAAAGAAAGATTTTTCTTACTAGATATGAAGTATCTTACACACTTAATATATATGGTACTGCAATCAATAGGCACATAGGTTATCTAAATATGTTTCTACACTGGATGGCTCTCAAGGCAGTTCTAATCACTTATAGGAATGTTATCAAGTCTAATACAATTGTTCCCAGAGAAGGAAAGGGAGAAATGATTGCTTAGCTTTAGCTATTGAAGGTTATATCTCTATACCTATAGGATGGATATATCTATATATATCTCCCACTAATAAATAGAAGCTTGTAGTATTTCTAAAGACTGTGCACAATTGTGGTAGACGTACCGTCCCCACCAGACACCAGCAGACAAGGCTGCGTCCGAGCCGACATTCTTCTTTCTGACCCACCAGCAATTCATGCTACCCCTTGCCCTAGCCTAACAATCCTTAACATGCCTACATGAGCTCAAACAGACAACCCTGCCCCATTGTGGTTACCTTTGGGTGCAGCGGCTTCAACGTCTATCAGCACACAGGCATGAACTTGGGCAGAGAGGGGCTGAGGAAGATGACACCACGTTTTCCATGTAATACCGAAGTGTATCCTAGTGCTGCAGTGTCTTGATTTTTTTTTCTGATAGTTATAAACTATTTTACAGAGAAGACTTTTTATGACTATATATTTTATGTATAAATAAGAGCAAAATGAACACCATACACACAGTCTCCCTGCTCTACAAGCCACATGGTAAAGGTTTGGGTACATGATAGTGCATTAAGAAATAATCCTGGTATTTGATAGACAGAGGTAGACTCATCATGAGGTTCAGACTACATAGAGAGTGTACATACATAGTGTCCTGCATTTAACTAGAACTCTCCTGACTGTAGATAAACAATACTTCAGAGGGTTCTGAAACACTCTCTTCAATGACGACTGCAAACACTCTTAGCATGAATGGTTTTGTAGTCTGATAAAATCATTTTCATTAATGCTTTTAAACCTATTTTTTAAATATGTACTTATTTAATATGTACATGTGTGTGCCTGTATGGACATATGTGTATTATGGGTACAAGGAGCCAACAGAGGTCAAACAAGGCATTAAATTCCCTGAAACTAGAGTTACAGATGGTTGTGAGCTGCCATGTGGGTGCTGGGAGCCAGATGCAGGTCTTTGAAAGGAGCAGTGAGGGTGTTTAAGTCAGTGTGTGTGTGTGTGTGTGTGTGTGTGTGTGTGTGTATGTATTTCATTACTTTTCACCATGTGTATGCCTGTGTTTTTGTCTGGGGGTATGAGCTGCATGAGCATACTGGCACCCACAGAGACCATAGGCATTGGATCTCCCTGGGGCTAAGGTTACAGGCTGTTGGAGACTTCAGCATGTGGGTACTGGGAGTTAAACCTGGGTCCTCTGCAAGAGTAGTATGCAAGGTTGCTGAGACCCCAAATGTACTAATTTTGCTTGCGATATTTATATTTAAAAGAGAAACAAATACCAAAAATACCCCAAATCAGATGTGTATGGTTTCCCGATATGTTCGATTTAAAGTGTTAAGATGTGTATAGTTGTTGCCTAAAACTTCCTGGTAGGACCCCTGAGAGGTAGATGAGCAAGCACACTGAACAGCAGGTGTGGACTCTTGACCTACTTCCGTCACTGACCACCTGTTGACCTCAGGCAATCTTTCTGACTCAGTCTGGTTGCCCTGAAAAACCAAGAAGTTGCAGGAGATAAATCCCTGCCCAGGAGTCCAAGAGCTTTGAGCTCCCCTGCTCCTCTGCCTGGGAGCTGAAGTGAAGAGGCCCCTCAGGGCTCTAAGCAGCTGCTGAGCTTTAATAGCTAGCCTAAGGTCCATGAAGCAGCTTGCAGGGTGGGTTAGACTGTGAGTTTTCAGGCAGATGTTCTGCTCTGCCACTCAAGCAGTGGATTAGTGTGTGGTCTGGATCACTAACATCTCAGAAAATCTCCCCAACCCACCAACTAGGGCAATATGGACAGTTTAAAAGGTTTTTTTTGTTGTTGTTTTTGTTTTAAATTAAATGAGACCCTGTCAGTATATAGCTCTAAATATGATGACTGGTCCCAAAGCAAATACCCAGTTTAATATTGCCATGAGTCCATTGAAATAATTGCCCTATTAGAACGTCTACAAGTATAATCAAACATATCCATAATAAGGTTCGTTTGAAGGGTTTAAAGTCTGGCCCGAGATGAATTGTTTAAAAATGATAGGAAAGTCACAGGCTCAGAAAGATATTTAAAATCAACCAAATCAACCTATTTCTCTATGTTTCTTTTACTTAATAACAGTCTCCTAATAAACAGGCTTTCAAGTTGTTTGATCTGTACTAATGTAATCTAGGCCAAGCATGCTGATAAGATTTCTTTTCTTTCTTTTTTTTTTTTTTACATTTTTAGTCCTTTGATGAAGACTATGGAGTTCTTTTTTTTGTTGTTCTTAGTTCTTAATGGTAATATATTAAGTCCCCTTATTATATAATTTATTAATATATTAACATATAAATATATTAATATACTAATATAATGGTAATATATTAAGTCCCCTTATTATATAATTTCATTATATGTAGGAGAGACACATTTGAAAAGAAACATAAGTTCTTATTTTATTATTTGAAAACCACTTTACCCCAAAATGGAAGTGAAATAAAAGAAATTCTCCAAATGTAGGAAATGGAATACTACGATGCTTTTTATTAGAGCAGGGCATCTATTTATTTTGACCTTCGTATTTCCATGGACAGATTACATTTCAAATATAGAGATTTTATTTCCTTACTAACAATTGTCACCCTGACATGTGAAAACTGGTGATTTTCAGGGCCCAAGGATAATATGTGTGTAAGTAAATCAGTGTTTCTTGGCTGTCCCTATAACTTGGAGATGGGACTTTTGTGAATAGGATATTTTTTCTTTTTTATTGTTTATTTTATTATTTAAATTTCAAATGTTATCCCTCTTCCCAGTTTTCCCTCCACAACTCCCTCTCTTCTCCTCCCTCCGCCTGCCTCTATGATGTTGCTCCCCCACCCACCCACCCACCCATCCCTGCCTCACTGCCCTAGCATTCCCCTACTCTGGGCCATCGAGCCTCCCCAGGACCAAGGGCCTCCCCTCCCATTGTTGCCAGATAAGGCCATCCTCTGCTCCATATCCAGCTGGAGCCATTGGCACTCCCCTGTGTACTCTTTGGTTTGCAAGTCCATAGGAAGAACAACAACATCAAACAACCAGACCCCCAAAGCTCCCAGGGACTAAACCACCAACCAAAGAGTGAACACGATACTTCTTACTGTAGGATTCTCTACAGGATATGTTAATTAGCTCACAATAATATTTGGGTCAACCTGTGTTAAAGATGATTTTAGGAGTTATGAAATTTTGTAGCGATAGTTTTTAGTTACCGTAATTTTTTGAACATATCTCCCCAGGGCTGGAGAGATGGTTCAGTGGTTAAGGGACCTTGCTGTTCTTGTAAAGGGTGTGAGGGTTCTGTTTCCAGCACCCACATTAGGAGGGTCACAATACTTGTAGCTTTCTTAGGCACCTGCCTGCAGTGCACATACCCACATATTAACATGCACAAATACACATAACTTAGAATATTTTATATCTCCTCGTAGATTCTGAGTTGCTCCTCACTTATGAGATGTGAGTACCCATGCATGTGAGCTGCAGTGCCTTGTGGGAAATAAGATTTCTTCACAGTACTGGGTGAGTAATATGGCTAATAGGAGGTATTTCACAGTGCTTTATCAATCTTGAATACCGCTTTGTTAAATATCTCAGGTTCACAAAACTATTACACAGACTTATTTATTATACAATTCAGCTTAATACTTTTTTAGGAACTAGGTTATTTACTGTCTCCACAGTTCTACTTTCTCTGATACTTTGTTGCTGAACTAACTTTCACACGACCTGGCTTACTTAAAAGCTATTTTAAAGGAAGGGATATTACACATATCTACTACTTTTTTTTTATTTTTTTAAAAGCCTGAAAATAG
Source organism: Rhynchomys soricoides (assembly GCA_019843965.1). Taxonomy (NCBI): domain Eukaryota; kingdom Metazoa; phylum Chordata; class Mammalia; order Rodentia; family Muridae; genus Rhynchomys; species Rhynchomys soricoides. The sequence goes on along the minus strand of JADRCH010000252.1, from coordinate 3,352,114 downwards.
AGATTTCTTAATGTGTGTGCTCTGGAGCTTTGCAGGAAAGGAAGACACCAAAGGAGTTTTAAAACTGTCCTGTGCTACAAGACACATGGCCTCTGCAGGGGACCTGCTGTGAAGGCTCTAGTTGAACTGATGTGTCATTATGTTGATGTCTTACCTGTTCAACTTTGCACTTTTTGCTTAGTGGTGACAAAAGGAACTGGTGGAGTTGGTAGTTAAGAGATAGCCAAAATCCTGTCTTTGGCTGGCAAAAGACACTCTCTCCCCATTTTACTCTGAGACTTGCCAAGCCTTGTTCACTTTGGCTTTATTTTTAAAATGCATTTCTGGTGAGTGAGGAAAGGTTTTGTACTGTGTTTTCAATGACTCACCCAAAATAACTCCATTGAACTTGTGAAGGGTCCTGTTCTGAATGTAGATTTTGTTTGTTCTGCAGTGGGCATGAAGTAGCTGCAGAAAGGAGATTAGACTCAGGAAATGTGCTGGGAGAAGCCAGGAGGGTTCACAGTTTTCAGAATCAGGCACATGTTGAAGAACTGATTTTCTCTAAAAAATATATGTGTGTCTGTTTGTGTGTGTGTTTAGTGCACATGTTCATGCTCATGCATGTTCACATGTGAAACAACCATCATGAACACTGTACTCATAAAGCCTTTAAAATTTGTCAGTATTAGATAGATGTGAGGAATATCCAGACACTAAGACCTCTTTCTTTCATTTCCATAAAATGCACAAAGAAAATTTTATATAGGAATACATAATAGTAAACTTATGTATAGTGAATTTTTAAGTTCTAACTGGTTTTAGTGGGAAAAACCCCATCCAATCATATACAAAAATACAAGTGTTTGGAAATAATCAGATTAGGAAAAAAATGTGGTTCAAAAACAAACTAATCACTTTACAGGTTGGTGTTAATACTTAGGAACTTAAGACATTATCCTGTTTTGTCATATACTGAATAAAATACTTCCTCCATCAGTAAGTACTGGCATGGAGTGAATATTGGATACAGATCTCACATACCTATGTAAAACCTTGTATGATCCAAAATGTTTGAGATCTTTAAAAGCAACATTTGAGGGCAAGACTGAGGAGAAAGAGAAAAGAGATGAATCTAAACTTGAGGATCTAGGCTTCACAGATGAATTACAAATATTTTGGCTTTTCCATATAGCTGTCCCATATGCCCAGTAGGAATATTCCAAAGCCTCCTTTGAGCAGTTTACAAATTCACAAGACAAGTCAAAGGGAGCTTATTTATTCTGTTACATAAGATGGCTTCTCCGTTGTGGATGAAGAATGGATGGACATTCTTACCTGTTGCTCAGAAACAAGAGAGAACTAAGTCCATAGAAAACCAAAAGCAAACCAGCGGCTATAAGTTTACTGTGGAGAGTCTAGTATTATTCTACAAATACTAAGTTGTGACCCCCAAACAAGTGGGGAAAGTGGCAAGCCTCCAATGCCCTAAGTTCAGAAAGTATACAATGGGGTAACCACTGGACTCTTGGGTGAATAATCTATACTAGTAGAAATACTTCTCACCCCTTTCCTTCCGATATGTACTTGATAAAGTACAGAAAAAAAATGTAGCAAATGGCTGCTCTATACTAGTGTTTCCAATAAGGAAAGGCAAGTAATCCAATCAGTAATAAATTTTTACGAGTCTGGAAAGTCTATCATAACAGGTTTGAGTTATATACCTGATATGATTTTATTTCTTTAAAATAGGTACAAAACTAGAATGATGAAACAAAACAATTTCAATGATTAATAATTGCTTAATGGAATAGATTAAAGAACTGATTAAAATTTAACTAGCTTTCAGCAGAGTTTCTTATACTTGTTTTATAAAGAAATCATTGGGTGTTTCAGAAGAGTTTATTTATTCGTATTGATCGACATTTTCCTTCAATTCTATTTTATTCTATTTGGAAAATATCCTCCCTGCTATCATGGGAAATGCTAATAGATGTTGAGGGACCCACAAGGTTTTCTTCTGAAATGAATTTAAGAAGTATTGGGTTAAGCACTATTAAGTCATGTTTGTTTAGAATAAACCTTGAAAGTGTTTCATTTGTGCAGTAGATTCTATACCAATCTCACATAAAATATATTTTGAGGAATTCCCAAACCTTTAATATTGGCATTGAGCTGGAATAGAAGT